>VONZ01000298.1:0-600000 GCA_012976165.1 Labeo catla | reverse complement strand
TCTAAGGTGCTTCAAAAAATGTTGTTCAATCAGATGCTCTCTAAAATGAGAATGCTATGGAAGCCTGTTTTAAAAAATAATTGCAAGAAAAAATTCAGAACTGTGATATAAACTTGGAATTCCAAGAAAAAAGTTAATCAAGTTTATCTTATTTTGTTTACTTTATTTCTCACAATTTTAAGTTTATATCCTACACTGCTGACTTTGTAATTGTGAGATAAAAAAGACCTTTTTTTGTTTTTATTCAGTGGCGGAAATGGGTTTCAATAGAATGCCATCTGTTGTTGTCATGTGAACATATATGTGACCCTGGGCCACAAGTAGCACAGGTATATTTATAGCAGAAGCCAACAATACATTGTATGGGTCAAAATTATAAATTTTTCTTTTATGCCAAAAATCATTAGGATGTTAAGTAAAGTATCATGCTCCATGAAGATATTTTGTAAATTTACCACCGTAAATATATCAGAACTTAATTTTTGATTAGTAATATGCATAATATCTCGGGCAATTTTGTCATATCCTAACAAACCATACATCAATGGAAAGCTTATTTATTTAGCTTTCAGATGATGCATAAATCTCAGTTTCAAAAAAATAAATTGACGCTTATGACTGGTCTTTGTGGTCCAGAGTCACATATGAGAACAGTAATAGTCTAATAATCAGTTTTATAATACTGAATCTTAAGGGTGATGCATCTAGGGTGATGATAAAAATGCACTGGCACACATATTTAAATGCAAAGTGCTTCCTACATTTCCTGTCATGTATGTGTCCATCATTTGCTGACCTGAGCTTCATCATTTGACAGTCAAATCACCCGACTCAGCACAATGAGAGAGTGAGAGAGAGAGAGAGACAGAGAGAGAGAGAATGTGTGTGTGTTACACACAAATGAGTTACTGTGGAGATTGCATGGGTGAGAGGCAGATGAGTTTGTCCTTCTATTCTGAGAGTGAAGTGCACAGGATGAGCTTTGTTTCTGATGGGATGTCGTGAGTTAAGCGTTCGAGACTGAAAGCGTCATCACTCTTGTGTTTGAGTGGGATGGGAGCAGCATTCTGTAAACTTTATGGCAAAATTACACAGCAAGTCAAGCATCAATCCTCAGGTAGGTCATAACAGCGACACTGGAGAAAAAAAAATCAGATGGACGTATTAAACGAGTGAGAAATGCCTCATGTAAGCTACAGTAGATGAATAAGCAAGTGTATGTGCGTCATGTTGTCTGTGAACACAGGATTGGAAAGCAAATGCTCTTCTTATTGTCTGTCCATGCATATTAATTATCCATTCAGTGCACGTCAGCATCAGAAAGCATGCATTCATATGGAAGCATGCATCATTTTATAAAAATTAAGATTATTTCTTTTAAAAAATGCAATGTACTTAATGCTAAAATCACTGTCTTAATGTGCATTGTGTTTGCTTTTAGTTTCCTTAAACATTTTTCTACATTAAAAATTTGTATGTGCGCCATCTTATTTGCAAACCGATATTTTGCTTTCCATTTAGCTTCCCAGAAAAACCACTAGATTTCACTAAATTTTCTATAGACCAGAACAAATATGATGCAGTTTGTTGAGGAGAGTTGTGCTATTACTTTTCTAAGCTGTTGAAAACTATTTTTTTACCTAATTGGTGAAAGGATGTGATAAAACCCACTTTAAACACTTCAGAAATGACTCTAGTGACCAAAGCAATACTCTAAAAAAATTCTGAACATATTGCAATGTTACTGCATGTTTGCAACTTATTTAATGCATACTGTGGAGTAACACAACTGTCTGTTTTTGTTTTCTCTCCTGCAGGTTGTAAATACACGTGTCATGCTCAGTGCCGTGACCAGGTGGCGCTAGACTGTCATCAGAACGGATCCATTAATGGCTCCCAGCTCAGTGCTCTTGCTCAGGACCATCTTAACAACAATCAGTCCTCACACAGTGTGAGTACAGTTTATGTGTCTGCTTTCACGTTTACATGCACATTCAGTTTAATATCATGTGAAATGCAGAAGTTAAACTTTTATTGAATGACAACAATCACAGCCATCTGATAGTGATGGTTAGGTTTAACCACAAGGGGGAGAACAGTTCCAGATAATCACACTAAACAACCTAGTCTCAGTATTCCTTTAAATGTAGCTGTTTGCTCTTAGTAATTTTTTTTTTTTCTTTAGTCTTTACTTGTGTTTAATGCAACGGTGTGATTTAGTTAAAGTGTGATGTACTGTTATTTCAAGCCATGTGAGTGTAAACTCACATGCTCATTCCCATCACACTTGACATGAATATAACAATAGCAGGATATTACTCTTAACCAGAATTCCTCTGGTCCCCATAGTGTCCAGTTTTGTTCTCATGCGCCTGTGCTGTGAAGACTATCACTCTCGATGCTCTGTAAACTGTGCAGTATGAATAAAAGGCGAGCAGTGTGTGTGTGTGTGTGTGTGTGTGTGTGTGACCCGGCGGGGTCAACAGACAGGTTAGTGTGGTATGTGTGCTATTCACACTAATCCAGGTCTGTCGGTTTAGTGCGGAGCAGGAAGAGATATTAGAATATGTAAATTGCTGCGTTACTGTGGCTTCAGAGCCTAACTATATTTTGAGTGGCTGAAATACAAAATTAATTCTTAATTTCAAAACAACAGTCATTTGCACTACTGTAAAGCAAAACATTCTCATTGCTGAATAGTGCTAAAAAATGTATATATGATATAAAATAATTGCATATATGAGTTTATATATTATTTAAAGTACACTTGTAAAGTGCAACTGAAAATATGCATGGTTGTATTTCTTGTACTGAATTGAATCTGTACTATATAATAAGTTAAATGAAGTGCGTGCAGACAAGATTTACATTAATAAGAAAGTGATTTTTTTAAACACAGCAGAGATAATTTGATAGGAAAATGTGCTTAATTTTTCATGAAAATAACCTTAATAAAAAAGTTTTTTTTATTTTATTTTAGTATCATTAAGATACTTTAGATTATAGTTTATTACTATTAGTTTAAATTTGATTATTTTAGTCAAACTGTAATAACCCTGCTGCAAAATATTTTTTTCCTTTTAATTTTGGGATAAAATATGAGCCTTTGAGACATTTCTTTGTCACACTGATTCACAAAGCTGTGAAAAGCAAAAAGCAAAGTTGTGAATCATAGACACTGCAAAAAATGATTTTCTTGCTTAGTATTTTTGTCTTGTTTTCTAGTATACATATCTAAAAATTCTTGAGGGATTGCATTTACTGGACAAGTAAAATGCCTTAAGATATTATGCCTTGTTTTCTGAAAAAAAAACTCAATATAATCTTGTTTAGCCTTGGTTATTTTTCTTACCCCATTGGCCATTGGCATTTTGCTTGTTTTAAGCAAAAACTAACAAAATTTGAAAATTCTTTAAGGAAACAAGACACAATATCTTAAGTAATTTTACTTGTCAAGTAAATGCATCCTCATTTAAGAATTTTCAGTTTAAAAACCCAGTTTAATCATGTTTTTTGACATATGCCTAATAAAAATTTATGTGAATGCACAATGTTATCACTATTCACGTTGTGCGGTTTGTTTATTTGTCTTATGGATGTTTAGTACGTATTGCACTGTTAGATGACGCTGTGAGATCTGAAGTTGGTTCGTTAGTAATTTGGGATTAAACATGGGTGTGTGCATTCTCACAGGAGAGTGAGAAACCAGCTGTCTGTGTCCGTCTAAACACAGTCTAACGTTCATTTTAGTGTGCGTGTGTTTGACTCTTCATATAGACCCTACATTCCTGAAGCCCTCCTCCCGTTGAAGATAGTCAGTTGAGTCAGCCACGTTACTCAGGGCCAGACAAGGTCATACAAACCACTGAATGACTGTTGAGGGAGGACAGGGTGTCTACATGTAACACCCACTCAACAACAAACCACTAAGAAACAAACCACTAAGAAAATACTGGGGGGAAAGTGTCAAAACATTGAGAAATAACATCAAGTTTGCTGAGTGAATGTAATTCCCAATAATGATATATTTAGAGTATGCATGACTAAGTAGGATAGTTTGTTATTTCACAGACTTGGCAATCGACTTTTAGCATCAGAAAAGTCAATTTTTATGAAAGATAGCTTTATAAACTTATGTGCAAAGTGTAATTCATATGTTTTATATGATTACTGTAAAGCTCCTGGTGTAAATGTGCTAAAACACTGCTGTATTTTGACTGTACTGTTGGATCAGCAATACTGTGTGCGCATCCCGAGATATAAACAGAGGTGTAAATATGATCCAAATGAAAAGGAACAAACAGACATGTAGGAAAGAGAGAGTTTCCCGTCAGGAAACAGTTACAGGATGCCTGCGGCATAACCGAGTCAGAACCCACACATGTGTTTGTGTGTGCACTCATCACATTAGACTCAAGCACAAATACAAATACAAACACAAACGCACAGGTGCACTGACCACAATAATAACTAATAAGCATCAGTCCACTTGTGTAAACTCATCATTACTGTAAGCCAGTGGGAGGGACTGTCATAGACGAGGACATCTACATAGCTTTTGCAGCAACACTAAATGGTTTGTAGTTTAGTGCTCCAAAGAAAAGCATGTTAAAGTTCAAATTCAGCACAAGTATGTTTCATAATAACGTGGGTCGTTCATTTTTCCTGTGAGGCAGCAGTTTGTTGGCAGGCGAGAACTGAATGCTGGGAACTCTTTGGGTGGTGAAGCTGGTCCAGAATGCAAGAGGCGAAGCTTAAACTCCACCACACTAACCACACGCCCATGTGACTCCTACTAACAAAGATATGGGGATATGTGTTACACAATCTGGTCTCTGTTGGTCAAGTTTATTATATGTTTAGCATTGATTTTTGTTCGTGTAAGACTACGATTACTGTCAGTAGGGAAGACAGATATTTTAAGTCAAAGTTCACGTCTACAGTACAGCATCAGGTCATGTGAAGAGACTGTAAATCAATTGGATGATTCACTTAGACTGATTTGATTTGGCTCTGTGTCACATTGGTTCTATAGTTTATGCCTGCATCATATTTCAGCCTGCGACTGATGTCAGATCTCCTAGATAACATGATGTTTGACTAGGTTAAACATGCTCTATAGAAACACATGCTGTTATGAGAAAATGTGTGTTCAGTCCAATTCAATTCACATGTATTTGTAAAGCGCTGTTAACAATAGATGTTTCAAAGCAGCTTTATAGAAACATATAAAGCTGTTTGACTGTGTCAAAGTAGTGCCAATATGGCATAAATGTTCCCATTAAGTTATGAAAATGTTCATTCTGAATGTTCTCTTAATGTTTTTTTCTTGAAGGGAACATTCAGTGTTATCATTTTGCAACACTGGATGTGAGAATGTTACTTTTAAATGATGAACATTCTAAAACAACAATAATCACAACTAAAATGTTTCCAAAAATAAACATTCCAGAGAATTTTGGATGAATGTTCTATTAATGTTACTGGAAGAACCTTTGTTCAACTTTGCCAGATATAATGAAATAATGAACACATTAATGCAATGGCTACATAATGCGATTATAATGATTACAATATAATTAAACTTTTGGCGTTTTTTTATGCTGATTTAGAGCAGGTGTCATCTGATAATAATAGAGCTGATCCGTGAGTGCTAAAATTCACTAAGGCCTATAAATGTAGCTATTTTAGCAATTAATGACTGATTTAAATTCCTCAAGAATTGCATTAATTTTATAGGTTTAGACTGATGTGTGCTTACAAGGAGATTGCAAGAAAAATTTTGCAACTTTAGCTCCAATAATGCTGCTTGGGAAAATATGTCATTCTTTGCTGGATTGGAATGCTAGAAGAATTCACTTTGGCTTTTAAGTGTCACATGATACCTATAAATACCCTACTATGTAGGTCAAGCCCTTTGGCCTAATTGAGGACCACAATCTATAACCATAATTCACTTTTAGTTCACGCAACTTTGAAGAATACAAACCCTCTTAGCAGAATAAGCAGGTAGGTCTTCTTGCCTCAGGTCTGAGATTAGATTAGAGCTAATCCCGCCCCTTTCTTCAGATCTTCATTCAGTCAGCTAGGTCAGAGGTAACTGTCCGGTAAACCGTTCACATAACGTTGATCCAAAACCTTCTGGAAGGTACTATCGTTTTCCGCTGGCTTCCAAACGCTGCTACGTAATCACACTGCATAAATGCAAGGATATATGAGTTCTCAGGTCCTAAAAGAGTGTTTTTAATTAAACTAGCCTACGTTTGTAAATGAAACCATGGAGCCCCTAAAACTGAAGACCCTTTGACAGAACACCAGAGAGCGGTTGCTGTGGCTACTTCTATATCAAACAGTAATAAAGTACCTTTCCATGGAAAAGCGCACCCAGCCTGTCTGCATGTGAATGAGTGTTTGCTAATTGCTCCCAGCCGTCACCACATTCAGAAGTCTTGGATTAGCTGACAGGCTCAGCTGGATGTTAAAGTGGAAAGCTCAGCAACGGGTCGGATTGCATGTTGCGGTATTTACACACCTTTGGGACTGATAACAAACCTGTTCCTCAAAACTAGTAGTGGACTTCTGACTCTAAAACCTGAATGAGCCAGCAACAGGCTTATAAAAGTCAAAATTACAGTAAGCATGCAGTAGAGATATGCCAGCTGAATGCACAATGTTGTATTCAGCCCAAATTTGTTCTCACAATCCATCAGGCCTTATCTTCATCCTTCCTCTTGCTTTTCATTCAATCATGGACCCATTGTAGGTTCAGTCTAGAGTTTGAATCAAGCTGTTGTTTATAGAGGTCAGGTCCATCTCAGTCCAATGTTTGTGTATAGATAAACTTATTTTAACCAAAGTAGATGCTTTCCTAGGGGTTAGTCTGCTGAATTCAAAAGATTGCGGGATAACAGACATTTATGCCTGTATGAAGTCTTTAAAACTTCAAGTGACCTTCTGAAATCCACCACAAGACAAGACGGAACCTGTCCCAGAGTTCAGCTGTGAACTGTGGGCCTCCTTTGTGTGGATTCTGGTAACAAATTACATTCTATTTAGTCTTTCTTTACTGTCTGGATATGTGAGGTTTGGCTGGAGGAAAAACTATGATTTTCATCTAGGGATAGTGAACACTGATTGTTTGTGTAGAAAACCCTGATCTCGGCTTGGATCTTGCTTGCGTTTAGACTGAGAAGCTGAGGTCACTGTCTGTTTCAGCTTCCCTCTGATTCTTGTCTTTTGGAGTTACCTCTCATATCTTGATTGTCCCAAAATAATAACTCTGGAGTATCTGAGAAGAGGGAATCTAACGCGTTTAAATGTTAAAACTTTTTTGGATGTCATGTGTCTGTTGTCATGCACTGTACAGTTACTTTGCCTTTGGGTGCTTTACAGTATTAGCTACATAAATGACAGTAAAAATAGATTAAAGTGACAAAGAATAAAATATTTATAATATCACTTGCGCATGAAGTACATGAAGTAACACTAAAATTGAATTCATTTTCAAAACTACACTCATCTTTGCAAAGTAATTCTTGAAGTTACCTTGATTCATTGGTCTCGAAGTATAATTACAGAGCAAACACTATACATGTAGCAATTTGTCATTACAGGTTTAGCCTTCTAATTTAGGACAATTACAGGACTGAAATGTCTTTACATTCTGACCTCCCAAAACCAAACCCTCCCAGATGAGATCAGACATTAATGAGTGTAGTAAGGTGTGCACTTCCTGAGGTCATCCACACATTCACAAAAAACTCTTTGTGTTTATGTATAAGAAATGGTTGAAAGTTGATTTACGAGACATTCCACACGCCCTCATGTAAATGCCGGCTCATAAACACAGCCTGTGTGCTGGGAACATGAGCCACGGCCCCAAAGCGAAGGAATGTGGGTAATGTATAATGAAGGCTACGACCCACAGCCGGAAAAAAACTACAGGTTGCAGTCACAGGTCAACTCTGCGTCCCTCCTGCCAAACCCTATTGTTCTGTAGCAGAGCAAAGTGGGCTTGGAAATGAGTTTCCTCGCAGACCGAAACTTATTCACACGCTCCTTGGAAACACTGTATTATGGAAGTTATTTCCACTTTAATTTGTCATGCATTTCAAGAAGTTTGTGTTGCATCAGCAATTAATTTTTTTCTCTAGAATAGGCATTGTTTTTAGGTAAGAACTAATGTCAATTCAGATCGCTTTCATGAAAAAAAAAATTCTGAGATGGCGATTTTGTGTGAATTTGTACAATGTTATTTTAATAAAAATGTAACCATGTAGCTACACCCCTAAAATAAACCTTCGTAAATCATACGAAAGCATACAAATGGGATCATGTGAAACATATACAATTTAAGGCCGAAAACATATGAATGGAATCGTACAAATGTATATAATTTAAGGCTCGTTCACACCAACAACTATATAAGATAACTATAACGTTGAGCGTCCACATCAACAGCCAATAACATTTCTTTATTACAAGCAAATGCAAAGTTTTGACGTTTGCTGTTTTAAATGCGCAAGCTTTTTAAAGCTCGGCGGATTCCGATTGGCTGAGTGATTCCAATTATTTGTTTTATATTGTTTTTCTGTGTCATTATTGTTTTAGTTGTAGTGTGAACTTTCCTATTCTCGTAGAATTAGAATAATTATTAAAACTTTATAGTTATAGTTATCATCTTTAGTGTGAACGTGCCTTTAGCCACCAATTTACCAATAGCTATAAACATTAAGAATTGCAATGAGATTGTGTTGGTTAATTTGACAGAACTGACCTACCACTGATACCTTTGGTTTGCACGAATTGGCCGTTCCTTTTCTGACAGGGTATTTTTAGGTCTTCTTCATGTTCTTGGGTTTAATTTAAGCACTGCCCTTCCACAAACTTCTTGAAAGCTGCAGTTTGTGAGGCGTGGTTACCCCGGCCTTGATCTACTGCAGATGTGGCTTGGATTTCACTCTTTGGAATCAGACGTTTTTCTCTTGACTGGGTGGGCTGTTATCGTATGTGATGCACTGTAAAATACAAAATATACATGTATAAAGTGGAAAATTGTTTGGAAACATAATACACTAAAACCTCAAAACAGCTGTTAACACAGTAAAGATGTCTGCTCTTTTGGATCAGAGCTCTTAGAAGCTGATATAAAAACTGTTTGGCGTGGTCACAGTAATGAATTTCGCTTGACAGATAATGCAAGCCAAAGCTGAAGCTCTGTCATGGGTTTACTGGAAAATTTGCTTAGGATATCATAAATGCTGCGCCCTTCTTTATATATAATAGAATAAAGGTTTGCTTTTTAACTACAACTTAAATGTGTAGGCTAATTTTAGGACACTTTCTAAGTCTCCAGATATTTGTGATCTAGAGAAAAGTGGGACCCAACATCTTTGGATAAATTACAAAGAGTGCCTAACTCCAAAAATGATGGGTTTGCTTGTGGAGTAGAGCCAAAACCAGACCTTAAGTCCAACACAAAGTCATAAAAATGAGGCTTGTAATTTGTCATCGGTTGGATGAGATAAATTTTGTACTGGTTATCAGCTTCCACATGGAAGTTTGCACTTCTTGACTGAATAGATCATATAACTTGATCTTGATCACAGGACCTGAAATGTGAGAAGTTGCAAAAGTGGTGCCAAGCCATTTAATCTGTGACCATGGTCACAGGTTCTTGTCCAAACATGTTAATTAACATTCACAATGTTTAAGTTGTCGTTCTCACACTACCAAACCAAGTTCTACCTTGCTATGATACTTGCACACATCTCTCACAGAAGTCTGTCATCAAACTCTTCCACTTACATGGTTGGTCCTCATGTTTGCATTGGTCCACAGCTACACCCTTTCATATGGGCGTACTGCCTTGTATTAAATGCCCCAAACCTATATTTTTAGCTCAGATGGTAGGCCTGCACCAACTTGAAAAGTAGTTCATGCTATGTTTCAAAGAAGGAAAATAAGAAAGCTTGCTTCTGTATGCTGCATACTTATAGAGGTAAGTACACTTTTTACATTTTTAAAGATTTCCAGTAACTGGTATTTTTGCTCTTCAGACGTTAAAATAATCTTATTAAAGCAGATAGTTCTGTCAATTATGACTGAATAAGAGGCGCTCCGAGCCGTTATAAAATTGCCGCCGCACTTAATTTGAATTCTGTATTAATACGCCAAGCGGCCACTGTAGGTTGGATGGCAACGGTGTTTACAGTCAGATTAATGAACTATTTTACTTGGCGGAGGAATTGTTTGTCCTAATTATTACTACTAATAAATTACGTTTTTTTATTGAGCATCGGTTTATTTTATTATATCACGCTCGTCGTTTATGAAAAAAAATCTTTATTGAAAATAACATTAATCAGGTACGCAGGTAGGGGACGCAACAGGAGCCAGTGCATGAGGAACTGCTTCTTCTGTTGTACTGTATGTGTGTTAGTGGGTGTGTTCTTCCAGTGAGCCGCTCCGGTTCAGTCTATTGAAGTCAGTTTAGTTTGAAAAGTGATTGGGAAGGAATCGACCGGGCGCGTTTTCCGTGGCGTTTTTAAAAATTTAAAGCGTTTTTACGCTTTATACGTTTGTTAGTTATAGATATTACGTATTTAACCAGAAACGGAACAGTGTTTTTGGAATTTGCCGACTGTTTCGTCTTTTAAAGAGCAGTAAAGCCGATGGTCGCGGAGCGTTGGTGACTCGCTTTCACGTTTCGCAGCGTTGCTTCACTAACCCGTTTGACCTTTATTATACAGTATTATATTTGAGCGCATATAAAACCTATTTTTGGATGTGTCAGAGTTTCTCCTCAAATGTCGTGGACGAGCACAATGAGTAGTGGATACAGTAGTTTGGAAGAGGATTCAGAGGAATATTTTTTCACTGCCAGAACTTCCCTGTTCAAAAAGCCTTCGGTTAAACCCACGAACCTCAAGGTGAATATATTTACATAATATTTTTATTTGTTTACATCTGTTTGTTTATTATTTTGTTTGTTTGTTATGGAAGCATTCGTGCCATATTGCTACAAAAGTGCAAACGTGTTGTAGTTTCTGTGTCAAATGTATAAAATATTGTCAAATACGTGTAGACTGTATTGTGTAGTGTATATTGGTGTCCAGCTGGGATTAACGTTAGCTGTTCCTTTTAATTTTTACAATAAAACTTTTTAGAGGTCATGATTCATAGTGTTTAGAAGAATCATTAACAGAGTCTAATCATAAACATGACATACTGCATACCTCCCTGTTATTTAACTTAGCAGCTATCCCATCAGGCACGTCCTTGATATTTATGACATTAAGATAATACCTCTTTTGTGTCAGGCTTTATTAAGAAAACACTGAATGGACATAAAATGACTCTGCACTTAATTTTGCTTAATTTCTCTAGCCACATGGTCATCTTTTATAGGCTGTGGGATGGATTTAGCATGGTATTGCTCACTCAACACCAGTTTGTTTTGTTCTATTATGCTTATTATCTTTATTTAGGGTGTTATTTGATTGTGTGTGACTTTTGGTTTGTTTAAAAGCATTACGTCATGCCATCATGGCATGGAAGTTCTGTTGAAGTAGGCCATTCTCAGCTCATGAAAGCTGTTTTGTTCAGTAACTTTTTCATGCTTCTCAACTGGCTGACATCAGCATGCCCATATCAAAGACAACTGCTCATAATTTCACAGTTTTATTGCCTGTCTCAGTCGCTGGTAAAACTAACCAGTGTGACTGACCACATGCAGTTTGAATATGGCCTCTACACAGTCATGTGTGACAGTAAGGGGGGGCTCAAAGAGAAAAGATTCATAGTACTACCGCCACATTTCTGTCAATTACCCGATTGTGAGAAAAATGTCAGCGGAGAGAAGTTTTCACAAAGTTAATGTTGTCATGTGACTTCCATTTTCCAGGGGGAACTGTTGCAGATTGTTTTATTGGATTTCTAGGGCTCTGTTCCAAAATCTAGTGAGCTGCCTACATAGGCAGCATTTTAAGGCATCATATGCTTGCTGCCAAAGATAAGCTGCCTTTACAGAGGAGGCAATTACAGCAAGCTCAGTTAGAGCATTTTAATTAATTCCTTTCTAACTTTTATTCTACATTTTAGAATGTAACTAAATCACTAGCTCACTAGATGTTCTGAGTTTGTAGTCATGATGTATCAAATTCCAGGCTTTTAGAATGCACCCGCTACACATGCCGTGTGTAATGACCATTCATTGTGAAAAGTAGCAGCTGTAGAAGGAGTTGGTTAAATAGGAATGAGTCAGTTCCTTAAACCGCCCAGCACATTGCTATAGCTCACTTCCTGTTACTTCATACTGACAAAGAAGACCCCCTCCAAACTATTTCATCAACAACAAGCTAACCCAAAATCTAGCTTTTCTCAGAAGGCCACTTCAAAGCATGCTAAAGATGCAAATAGAAACTTTGTATTCACAAAATGTGAGTGCAATATTTAAGCGGAGCAGATATGTTGTGTACTTCATCTGTTTTGTCACCTCTTGCATGCCACAAATGCACTGACCCTGGGAAACAGCTGCTGGGGCAGGCATGCAAAACAGCAGGATCATGGGGGTTTGTGTGGGACTCGGGGCTTAGCACTCAGAGAAACGTTGAGATATAATGGCTGAGTTTATTGAGTGAAAACCATTAAGATTTATTTTGCTGCATCATTTAATTTACTTTATTTTAACTTCAGAATGCAGTCCAGGTACAGTTTAAACATTTAGGCCTCACTAGGCCTTACAGGTTTGGAACAACCTGAGGGTAAGTTTTTGGGTAAACAATCCTTTTAAGCAGCCGTTTATCTTTACACTGGAAGAGACTGTGTTGAATAGTGTTGAAGTTGCTGAAACAGCTTTCCTGGCTTTCAGAGATTTGCTTTTCAGGAGAGGGCTGAAGAAAGACAGACGTTATCTACAGTCCGCAGGCTGTTTTTATTACTCAGAACTTGATTGAGCGGAAATTAAATTAACGATTGTACGCACACAGACAAAACTCAGAAGTGCTGTGGGTGAATACAGAAACCCAGCCTCTACTGTACCAGTAGATCATTGCAGTTATGTGCATACAGCTCACTTTATGAGTGTTTTGTGGCAGCATTGCACCGTTTGGCGGCGAATGGTTCATGCCTGACATCATTGGCCCTGAATATTCACATGCTTTGCCAACACCGGCACTGAATGCACAAAGAAACTTAGCTCTGAACTCTTGTGAAAGTTTCTCATCCATTGTTTAGCGGTTTTCCAGGTTTATCCCCTAGATTTCCGGTTGGCATGTTTTAGCTGTCAGATACCGTTCAAAGCACTTTGAGTCATTCACATCAATTCGTTATTAGGGATCAGGTGATCGGTCAAATTATGTGGATCGCTAATCATGTTGATGATGTGAATTTTGTCTGGTAGCTGCAAGAGTTCATGCACTCGCTGAGCATTAGATGAAGATTTTCATGTCAGCCACACTCAAAGATTAATCTAAATCTCAAGGATGTTAATGCTGACTCCAGTCTGCGTTTACACGAATCCTGCGTAGACGCCAGCTTGCTGTAAATCCAGACAGAGCAGCCAAGAGAAGAATATGTGTGCAGGAGACGATAATATTCACAGAACTGAAACTAAATGTTTATTTCATATTACCCATATCTCCTCAAACAAACCAGAATGGACATTTATAGACTGGTAAAACATTTCCACAATTATGTAAAATTCCTGAACGGACCACTAAAAGCTTTAGCTATATAAAAGAAGGATTAATACGCCTCATTGCGAAGGTTTTGTTGCAAAGAATGAGTGTTTATAATAAATAATCTTACCATTTATAGCAGATATTTAGATTTAACCAGATTTGAGTAAAGCCTGGCTTGGGAAATCTCACAAAACCTGTTAAAAAAGAGGCATAAAATAATAAATAATTAATACTTTTTTAAATAATTAAAAATATAATATAATTAAAAGCCTTTATAGGGCCATTAAAGGCTTTTTAGGGCCATTATTTCATAACAATTATGCACATCTTCTCTTCAAAATGGAGAATGCATCATTGTAGTTTTTGTTGCACTGCCTTTATGCTAAAATTAAAAAATTAAAAACACTATATTAGTCTAGTAAGAATCATCATTATAATTTAGAAAATTACAAAACTCAAAAACTTAAAGTAATACTAAGTAATGTGTAATCTAGGAAAGTAATCTAGTAATGGGAATTTGTCAGTAATGTGCTTAAATAATAGTACAATGCAAATAATCTTTTTGGTCCTGTAAATACTTTATTTTATTAATGCAAAATATACATTTGTATAATATGTGTTTTATTTATTTTATTCTATTCGATTTTGGGATGAAATGTGAACTGGTCATGTTATATAAAAAAGGTTAGTGGTGTCAGAGGTTCAGATGAGGGAAATTGTTTAGAGAAGGTGTTGTGAAGCGTACATTCTGTTTATTCTCCAATTGCGAAGCGTAAAACAATTTTCCCAAGACATATATATATATACAATGCAGACTGTCTTTTTGTGCTTCTGTTTTGTCTGTTTTGTGCCCTTGCATCACACAATGGAAAGAATTCCGCTGTGTTTGTTCATTTGTCATGGCTAAATAAGTCACTGTTACATATACAGATCAAGTGGGTTGAACAGTTTCAGATCCTGCATTACACAAAACTGAATTATTAAGAAATCAAAACAGTCTCACAGAGGTCTGAAGCAATATTTTTGACTGTTTTGGGACTGTTTAGGGAAGCATCAGATTACAAGGCTCCAGTAGGCCACTGCGTTTGTTTTCATCAGGCATCATGCTCAGCTGAAGAGAGCATTGCTGCTTAATCTGATTAGTCCACAAAGTAGAATTGTGCGTCATGGAGCAGTATTTGATTATCATCCAGGTGTGCGCCTCCAGTCGCCTATTACAAGCTGACTTTGATGATGGAAACTATCAAGCAGCACCTTCCCAAAGTCTACACCTAGTTTTTATCGTAAATAGTTGCATACTGTGTCAATGCATGAATTACTAACCATTCAACCCTCAAGATCCCTGTCAATCTGATTGCTTTTGAGTGTCAGACAGGCTTTGAGCTTTGAAAATAGGTCAAAAGTTGAGATTTACGGACTTGCACATCCCACTCTCTCCCTCCGATTGTTCGTGGTCACGGCTCTGTTAGACTCATGTGCATCCACATGTTGAGCATCTGGTTGCAGTTTCTCAGCGAAGAGCTGTAATTATAGTAAAGAGGAAGATAAGACCAGATGAAGGTGGTTGTTTTTTGGTCTCGCTATGTTACGGTCCATCAGCTGAATGTCACGCAAAACCTCAGCCTAGTCAGCAGATAAACTTTCCAACTAATGTTGGGAGCACATGTCATGGTTTAGGAAAAAATGATTGATGTTTACAATCTATGCAAAAGAAAACAGTTACTTTTTACGCAAAAGAAATGTGTTCTGTGTGACACTGCAGTCGAATTGGTCCCCTCTGCTACATCTTTGCATTATCACAGCACGTTGTGTGGTATTAGATCAAGAATGATTCTTTATTTTGTTAAGGTTTAGCCCAGTTGCAGTTGTGATGATAAAGTAGGTCATTTTTAATTTCAGAGAAACTCTGTGCTGTTAAAGATCTGTGTTTTTGCTTTTCAGATAGAGATATGGATCCATCAGGAAATGCGCTTAGACTCCAGATCTTTCCTCGAGTGTTGTCGCATCCTGGATTTCATTAGATCCAACCGTTGGCTGTTTTATTCAAGCACCTTAATCTAGTTAAATATTTGTTGTGGCTTCCATTATCTGTCATTTTAAAACCTAAAATGGCCTTCCGTCCTTTCATCTTTGTTGACATCAGTTTGTATATGTAACTTTCATGTTAGTCCAGTTGTTTGAATGAAATCGTTCGCTAGAAAAAACATACCCACATCGCACACCCATGCAGAAATGAGACGCAAAGTTTGGTAAATGTGAGTTTGAAACCGGATAAGTTCTCCAAGCAAACGGGTCACATGGCCGCACCTGGCATGTGTCATGTCTGATCTCAGCTGCTTTCATTCTACGTCTTTCTTTGAAATCATTCCTAAGCCGTCGCTTCTCTGGAATGACATCATCGCTGAGCACTGCAGCAAATGTATCCTATATCACTGTGAACAAAGGTTCTTTTTATTCTTTTTATCCTCCCAGCTATATCAGGATCCTTCATTGTTAGAGTTATGACATTTTTATCGCAAAATCTTTGTTTTTGTTGCTAGGTTGTGATAAGACAACTGTGCCAGATATTGTACACTCTTAGTTAAACCTCTCCATACTGGGTTAATTTTTATCACAAGCAATCATGTGCAGAGAGGACATCCTGTTAATGATAAATTTGAAAGACACTGTTGTTTGCTCTCTAACTGCAAATTAGCTGGACATATCTCTGAAGGGCTAACAGAGGCCTATTTGATGTCATGCATCTCCCCTTTGGCCTTTATTTATTAGAGAATATATCAGATCTGGCACTTGATATTTTCTGCTTCGGTATTTCATATTTCAGCTTTGTGCGGCAGCTCATCAATCAAAAACAACAGATGAGCACTAACCATGAAGTTCAAAAAGCTTTTTCCTCTTTCTTTCTCACAGTTCCCCACAGCCGTGGTGAGTGGGCAGATTTCATAAGAATTATGACCTGCGACATCACACAGTAAGGTTATATTTCATTGGTCTCTGAGCTCAGTGAAGGCACTGTACTCCCATCTAGCCTGACAGGTTTGTTTTAATCAGTCGGGCCGTCACAGGGAGTCAGACAGCTCCACTTCCTCTTCGTGTGAATCAACCACAGATCATATTCAACTTGGTACTGTGCAGAATGGACGAGTCCTTTTGGTTTGTGAAGGGCTCAAGTTCCTCACTTTCTTAAGGAGTCTATTTTCTGAGAAAAGCAAAAGAGTTATCTTCAGTCGCAAGCAAAACAAACCACACCCTGTTTTTATGGTTGAACTCCTATCTTGTGTTATCAGTAATCTTTGAATCTTACCTATAAATCCTAAGTCAGACAGAAGCGCCTTCTTGGGAATATTGTGAAGTACTTACAAATATGGTCTAGAATGACCCTAATTTTTTGCTGTCAATCAGCGGTTACTATCCCAGTAGAGCTTTATGACGTCATGCTGGATATTGCTGGAAGGTGTCGGTCAAGCTTTCCAATGAAAGCAGCTTGTATAAGTCCTTGAGGGGCTCTTCTGTTATTGTTGGCCTGTCTGCAGAGGACAGCAACATTGGAGATGAAAGAACATTTCCACGTTCCTCACACACCTAGTGCCGTTTAAGCAAGCCTGGCTTGCGTAAGATACCTTATGGTACTTTTTCTTGTTCCCTTGGTGTTCCTTGAAAGACATAAACAGAGTTATGAAACTTGAATTTGTAGGAGGAAGTTTAGAAGAGTATTGAGGGTTAAAGGATAATCTCTGATGGGCGTATTGATGCATATGCGTGCATTCCCTTGTGAGGTGATGTTATAGTATTCATAATGAAAGATCCATGAGTCATAGAATAAAATGGATAGAAAACCTCATAAATTATGCTGGTTGCGAAAGTACCAGAATACTGGTTGGAAGTTTTGAAATGAGTTATTCTTAGTTCCAGTGTACACAGATGCTATTTTGGGTCATTTTCTTCCTGTGACTGGCAGAGATTTGCAGAAATAAAATGGGGATCGTTAAGCCCAAAGTTTACTTCATCCATCCATGTTTCACATTTGTCCACGCACTGTCCTCGTGACACAATTTTCATCATCAGAAGTGTCCGTGTACAACAGCACAGGCGCAAAGTGAATGTTGAGCCAGATCGAGTCAAGTAGATGGTACTGTGCATGTGTCCAGCTCATCCATCCGCACTTGAGCGTACTTTGAAAGCAGTGAAAGACAACGCGGAAAGTGAAGTATACCCGGGCCTAAAGTGATGCAACTCAGTGTCACTCAACTTGTAAGTCCAAAGGTTAAAACCGAAGATTCCAGAATATGACTTCATGTTTTTGTTTCACGACAAGAAGGAAGTGTTTTCAATAATGTCACCAGTTGATGAGCTTTGGCGTGAGTGTTCACCAAGCTTGCACCAAGTTCCTTAGTGATTTTCATTCCTCTATTCTTGTTAGACATGATTTCCTGTACTCTAAACCTCCCTGCAGTTCTTACTATTCTAGAATCACATCATGCAGTTTAGTCTGCCCACTGTCCTGCTGAGTAGGAAGCCACACAGAATGGTCATTTTTAAGCCTTTGGTTGTCAGACAATCGGCCAGTCACTGGAGTCCAGTGTTTGGTTTGCAAAAGGATATTGACCGTTTCTGCTTCTCCATTAGCTGAGGAATGTGTTGGGGAGGAAAGGTGTGGTGGCCCGGGACTTCCTGTGGGGTAGGGGGAATGAGAAGGGGATGTTTTATTGCAGTGTGCAGATCAGTGTACATTGGCAAGCTCGACGTGTTGCAGTCATTATAGGTGTGCCCAGAAATCCCCTGCAAAAGATCAGCTAAAAATAAAAAGCAGATTGCCTTTCGATTGTCTTGTCTGCTAAACTTTTGGTGTTTGTCTGACTGTCACGGTTGTCTAACTCATCTTTTAGTAGCGCAGATGATATCAAGTGGTTTATCCACAAAAATCAAGAGATTGTCGGATAGGAGTGCCTCTGAAAAACCAGTCCGGTTGCACCTCATGCTTTAGTAAGTCCTAACCACAAAGTGTGAAAGAACTCGGCTAGCATATGACTCAAAACGAGGAACAAAAACCCTGACATTACCAAAAGCCACACCCTCCGGTCTTGGTTATCAGCTCACCAAGGACACCATGGGGCCTACAGAGTGCAGTTTACTTTCTCCCTTGGCTAATTTTCCTTCAAAATACACTTGATTGATCTCTCGACAAGTAGAGAGGGTCTTGTTGGACCTCAAGGTTACCTTTTTCTTCTTATTCCCTGTCATTTTTCAATGTGTTGCTCCTCTTGAGATCGAGGACACACTATCCCTCACAGAAAGGGAGGTAGAGCTGCTTTTTCTGTCGCATTACCTCATCGGGCTAGTGTTTATTTTGCCTTTGTCACGCTCCGCTGTGCAGAGGCATCCGTGTTAACCCTGTCCTTCCTGGTTTGGTACACTTTGCTCATGGTGTCTACTTTCCCAAGCATTACGTCAGTAGTACCTTGACAAAGACAAATTAATGTCAACTGCATTGTTAAAAGATCTTGTTGGGACATCAAGTCTCACTATTTGTGGGCACCAATCAAAGTTTACGTGACCAGCATGCACCGTTCAGCTTGGCTAATGAACAACCCTCAGGGCGCTCTTGAAGACCACATCACTCAACCCATAGGCGAAGTTGATGTGGTGAGCTACAATCCCTTACATGCACTCAACAGGCCCCTCTTGGCCCCTCGTTTACAAAGCTGTTACTAGCTTTTATTGTGGTGAACAGGGATTTAATGGGACCTCTGCTTGTAGTCGTGACTTCATCAAAGAGTGTTTGGTTGAGTTAATTGGTCTGATCTAAACATGTGACCAAATCCTGTAATAGGAAAGTCTGGGAAATATTGTGTTCCATTTGCATTTGCGCTTGTTAGGATGAAGTGATTTAAGCTAATGACCTTCTTGGTGTGACAGTTGGCACGTCCAAAATACTGGAAAGACTAAGCTCTTTTACTGAAGATTTGTTTTTTCATAAGCTCTCATTTATATGGTTGGTTGTGAGAATTTACTCAAACTTTCTGTTTTGTCCAATATCATGAGCCACCTGTCCAAGCGGTCTCGTCCATAAGATGCACTCATTGATGAACTAGTTAAGCAGCTGTTACTGGTTTAATCTGTTTAGAATCCCCTTATTCAGAGCTGAGAGGGCGCTAAGGTCAAGTTAAGGGCATAACCAACCCTAGAGCAAAGTAGCACAGGAATGGGTTAATGAGCAAATGGACGGTTCTTCCATACTCTCTAAATCAGGGGTGCCCAAACTTGGTCCTGGAGGGACGGTGTCCTGCATAGTTTAGCTCCAACTTGCCTTAACACACTTGCTGGGAAGTTTCTAGTATGCCTAGTAAATGCTTGATTAGCTGGTTTAGGTGTGTCTGGGGTTGGAGCTAAACTCTGCAGGACACCGACCTTCCAGGACCAAGTTTGGGCTGGGTTAAAAACAACCCAGCGCTGGGTGAAATATGGACAAACCTAGTGGTTGGGTTGTTTTGACCCAACCTTCTGGGTAGTAACTTGCTGGGTCAAAACAACCTAATCGCTGTGTCAAAACAACCAAACGCTGGGTTTGGTCATATTTTACCCAGCACTGGGTTGTATTAAACCCAGCATTTTTAGACTTTAACTTTAGCAGTGTTGTCAAGTCTGTGGTTTTTTTCACGGAATTCGGCTGTTTGTACACTGTTGATGCAGGTAGTTTTTGATGTCCGTGGGTTGAAGCAACCTTAATAACATCATATTTAGCCCCTGAAATGCGAATTTACCAGGGGAACCCAGACAAAAAACATGTACTTTATCCCTTAGAATGCAATTTTTGTTTTTGTTACAGTCGTTGTTTTCAAGATCAGATTGTAGACGCAATGTCTCTGCTTTAGCATGATAACATTCGGCATGGGAAAAACTCTCTGAGAATTATAGTAAACATAAATATGTTTTTATGTAAACATGAATTTTTATTATTATGTACAGGTATTAGATATGTTGTCAGTTGTCCTACTGCAAGGCTACACGAGTAGTAGTTTTGCACATTACTAATACTACAGCAGCAAAGTAACGGAAAACATGTTTATTCTCAGAGCTTTAGGGCTTTATTATAAACGCAGGAATTCAAAAAGGTGTTTAGCCTTTAAGTAGATGTTTTCTGGGTATGAAAACAGTGTGAGTCATGCACTGTAAAGTTCATTAACAAACCATGCAATACACAAAACCACCTGTTATTACAAACACTGCAGGCAGGCAGTCTTGGCCCATGCAGGAGTGGAATTACGACTGTCTTTTACAGTTCGCAGTTCACCCTCTGGACTCTGTTAGCCGAGACGGGGCTTGTCCGTCAACGTGTTGTCACTTCAGCCCAGAACTGTTCCCTTATAAGGGGCTCCATGCTTTTGTTTTGAGCTTGGAGCGTTCATGAAAGCAGATCAGTTCCTCTGTGATATGACCATGTAAGACCAGAGTGCACTGCAAGTTTAATACAATATTTTGCAGGCTGTAGCTTTTAAAGGCTGTACTGTTCCAGGAAAGTTCACTTATATAATCACTTTAAGGGTTCATATCTTGGCCATGACATTGGATGTCAGAACAAGCATGCATTAAATTACAATTATAAATAAAAACATTAAAAAAGCAATTATTTGTTTACCTACTGTTGTTTACTGCAGGATGTCCTGTTTGCTTCACGTGGATGTCACTAGTCAGGAGGGTGTGTGTGGGTGTTTTGGGCCCCCGCATCAGAAACAGGCTCATGACAAAGAAGCCTTTGATTTGAAAGGCTTCATTATTCAGCAGTACTGGAGTCATACCTCTTCTGCTGTCAAGACGAGCTGCGAGGTTGACCTGTGCTGACCTTTCGGCTTGCTAAATGCTTGTATTCACTGTCTGTGTTTCTGTGTTTCAGGATGTGGAAAAAGAGAAAGAACTGCGCACTTATCTCACTTACGAGGAGATCAGACAGAAGGTCGAGCAGTACAACACAGAGTCACGTGATCACTTTAAAATGACACTGGTGAGTTAATGGTGAACCACCATCATCCACAAATAAACCAATAAAACTAATCACTCATAAATCGAATCGCTAATAACTTTCAGAATCTAAAAGTCTGTGCACATGTTTCTGAATATGAGTGTTTGTCAACACACAAGTTCCTCTAGAAATAAAGTTCAGGATTTTTAATGATTGTGTATAACATATATTATGAAATAAAAAGTGTTTTATAATATTAATATTTGGGGGGGGGACAAAAAAAAACTTGAAATAGGTTTAAAAACATATTATATTCTTATATTACACATCACTTTACCCAAAGTTTACCCAAAACCCCCTTATGACCTCAAAAGTATTTCAGGTTGTGAAATAAATAAACTTAAGAAAACATGTGCATTAAATGATATTCACAATGAGATGTATATACAGTAGTCAACATTTGAAGTGGATCAAAACCTTTCATCATAATTGTCCTAAAACCAAAACAGTACCCGTTCTTGTCTTAGGACAACTTTGATTAACTTTTTTGATCCACTTCAAATGTTGACTACTGTGTGTGTGTGTGTGTGTGTGTGTGTGTGTGTGTATATATTTGTCTAATTTTTTCTCTCGAAGAATTATTTATGATTGTTCCTTTAATACAAAGCTTATCATCATATCATGCGAACTGCATTTCTAAGAACTCCTAAGATTGTATTTTAATATAGATTTTTTTTCTTTTTCATAGTCTCAGAGTTTGTCATTGTTACTTTAATAAAAGCTTTATCATCATCTCTGTCGTAATCTGTTTTTATGACTTATCATGGATCATGTGACAGCCATAAGATAGGTAACTGTGGTTTTACCACTGTACCTTTGTCCAGAGCCTGGCAGCTTATCACAGGTCTGTTTCTGTCTGGATAATAATAGCTCTTTAACAAATACTGATCTCTGACAGGACATATTTCAAGAGCGATGTGTTGTCTGCACTCAACTGGGCCACCGTGGCACAAACACTTTGTGTTAGTATATGTGAGCTTTTACTCATTAAGCGTCTACGGTGTCTTGGATCGTTAAGTTTGAGGTCTGTGTTCCAGCAGGGTTGTGTGTCAGTGTGGTGGAGTTTCAGAGGAGGTTTGTGAGCTGTAATTACACCCCCCGTGTCTTGCCTGTAGCCTGAAGTCACGGCTGCCATTTGAACTAATGAGCTTACAGACAAAAGAAGCTCAAATCTGAGCTCCATCTGGACACCAAGATACCAAAGCAAGATGTGCTCACCAGAGTTGAAAAAGCTGCTTTGAAACCAAAGCTTGTCAAGCTACAAGCTATTGTTGTATTAAACAGTAACTATACATAAGCTGTACTTTAAAAAAGCAGTTAATAACACTACAAGTTGCTAAGAAACACTTGAAAGGAAAGGAAAGATAACTGAAATGAATCAGACTTTCTGAAAGTTATTTGAAAGTGGAGATCTTCAGGGGAAAAAAAAACATCACATAATTGTGATGTTTTGAAATGCATCCTAAAATAAGCAATGTAGCAGTTTCTCCAACTAAACTGCTGCTTCCTTAAAAAACCATACAAAATAAATATAAATAGGGCCCTATATTTTGTTTTTACCCAAATTTTCGTTTTTTTTCCATTTTTTTTTTTTTTTTTTTCTGTTTTTATTTTTCTGGATTCTGTTTTTATTTTTTTGGACACAAAGAGCTTGTCTAATTATAATCCTGAAACTTATGCAATTTAACATCCATATATTAAAAGTTTAACAAAAAAAAAAACATTTTTAGAGCCCTATTATTTTTTCCCTCGTTTTATTGTTACTTAATTCTGTGTTTAAGCATGTCTAATTATTTGAATGCATGAAAACAACTTTGTATTAAAAATTATTTTTACAGTAGCCCTACAGTTTTTGTTTTGTTTTTTTCAGAAACTCTGTGTGTATTTAAAAAAAATTTGGTTATCAAGTAAAGGCATTAAACAGTAATTTAATACAGTTTTTAATTAAATGAAAATAAACTTTGTTTTTGGCAAACAATTTTAATACTATTAAAATTAAAACATGGGAGAAATATTGTGATTATTCATTAAAAAATTAATTTTTAATACTTTTTTATTAGTAGTAGTAGTTGCCATGAATACCTTTACGCTTCTGTGTGTACTGCATATATGATGCTAGTTTTACTCAAATGAAAGGGTAAAATGCTCATGAAGTGACTCTCAGAGCAGTTCTGAAGATGTTGCTCATCTATTTATGTCCTCATTTAGTGAGACAGCAGACGCTGAAATCACACACGTGTAGTAAACGTGTATGTGTGTAGTAAACAAAACTGCACGTCTGCGCCATACATTAACACAGAAACACGCAAAACATGCAGGATTCATATTTAAATAGTCTTTTTGTGGCTTAATATTTACAGATAATGGTTCACATCACAATTTAATTTAAGTGTAATTACCTACTTTTGATTCTTTCAAACTTTGACAAATTCCGTGGCATTCCGCATTATACAGTAAATTCTATTTTTATGACTGGATTCCGTCCACGTTTACCGCATAGCGGAAATCATAGGGCCCTATGTAATATCTATGTCTTTCCTCTCTCTCTGTCCTACAGAATAGTAACGGCATGTACACAGGCTTCATCAAGGTGCAGTTAGACCTGCGGAGGCCCATCACAGTGAAAGGAGGCAGGGCAGGAGGGGTCAAAGGTCAGGAGGCATTTTACCTTCCGCGTGGCTCCATAAACACCCTGCACATCAGCAGCACCAACACGGTGCGACAGGTGATCGAAGCCCTGCTGAGGAAGTTCACCGTGGCCGACAACCCCGCCAAGTTCGCCCTGTTCAAACGCTTCAGCAGAGAAGACCAAGGTGAGACGCCGAACACGAATGTGGAAAATGCATCAGCGTGTGTGTACAGTAATGACTCAGGTCCCCTAGCGTATACAGTATTCGTTTTGGCAGGAATGGATTCATTCCTAAAACAGGTCAATCTGAGGAACGCGTGTCTATTTATGGATGCACTCACATTCAGGACATGCCTGTTACTTTATGTGCAAGAATACACCATGCCAGCGTAGTAAACACACATACACAACAGCTGATGTCTGTGGCAACCTGTTGAATGCTCTTTGGCACATACTAACTAGACTCGTTCCCCACATTTCATTGCCATACAGGGATATTGTGAGCTGGGGATGGGTCAGGACGGCCATCTACTGAGTTTACTAGTAGTGACTAGTGAATAGTTTTTTGGCTCTATACATCAAACGGTGAATTCCTGAGAAGCTCAGCATTGGTTTTGCTCTAAAAAATGTCAGTGTTTCTAATCCATCTCACTGCTTTGACGGACCCCAGCCACTGTCTGAGCCCCTGTTGACGTCACACACACAGCAGGAAGCCAGACACACATATGGCTCAGTGATTTTAAGTACCTGCTTTCGTAATCTATGCTCCGGGCTGGAATGTGCTCTGGTTTATGTGAAGGAAATGATTCATTAAAAGAACCGACTCATAAGAGTCAGTCATTCATGAATCAGACTACACTGATCCGCATATTTGCAATCAGACTGGCTTAATCAAAATGGCTTAAAAATCACATTTTATCACTGAGAAAAATCTGGATATTACTTTGTTAAAAAAAGGTATTAATTTCTAAAAGTAAAGTAAATCCCACTATTACCCATTAACCGTGCTTTTATTTATTTATTAATGTTTAGTTTTCTTTTTTTTCTTTTTTCTTTTTTTCAAGATAGCAATATATAATATAACATACTGCAACAAAATGGCTTAAAAATCATTATTCTGTCATTGGAAAAAAAATCTGGATATCACCTTGGTAAAAAAAATATATATATATATATATATATAAATTTATTCCGAGTAAATTAATTAATTAATTAGTTTATGTTGAGTATTTTATAATTTTTTTCAAGATTGCACTATATAAAATATATGTAAAATTATTTTAACATAACTGCACTTCAGAATACAAAAATTAATATGACTGCAAAGTCAGATTTGCACTCGTGCTTAATTGCTTCATCCAGTCTTTTTTTTTATCTTACCATATCAAATTCAGACTGATGTTCTTGTTTTAAAGTACTGCATTTTGTTACTGATCCAAATATAAAAATAAGACTGCAAACTCAAACAAAATGACGCAGTTGATTCATTTGCATTGAATAGGACTTCTGCTTGATTTATTGGATGAACTAAGTCGTAGTACTTTGGGGAGCAATAATGCTCATCTTCAATTATTTTGTAGGAGTGTGTGTAGGAGCCAGTAAGTGCTGCTGCCAGTGGGAGAATATTTGCTGAGGAGGCTGTCTGGGATAGTTACATCTTTTTTCTCCACCATGCGAGACAGAGATTTTCATGAGTTCTCACCATTGTGAGAGATCTCCAGCACATGCTAGGATATGCGACACTTTGTGTTTGGGTTGCATTTTACAGCTGGTTTTAATGCATGTAGCAGGGCCGTCCAGCTCTTAAACAGCCTGTCTAGACGACTTCAAGAAATGCTAGAGTTTAGACGCTGATAAACTCCCACTTCAGAGCTCATTAACAGTCAGAAACAGACACACTGGACCCTCATGTGTGATATCACAGCGGTACAGCGTATAAAAGACCATGAATCAACCGCATTACTATAGACATAATAACAGCCCTGCTTGTTCTGATTAACCACTGCCGGAGGCAGAAGGAAGCCCCCATTAAACAGGAAGTCAGATGAGAGATTCCTCAAGAATGAAGAAATTCAGGTCTGCGCCCTTTTGCACATTTTAGGTGGAGAAAAATCTCTCTTAATGCTAGAGTAAACGCAGTACTTCTAGAGAATTACCTTTTGTTCCTGATATGAGGTGGTATGCTTCCTTTTTCGTGGTTAAAGTTTGTTTTTGCTGTGAATTTTGGCCTTATATCAACATTCAGTGGGGATGTTGTTTGGCGTGTCTTCCTCTTTGTGGTGTGTCAGGCCTTTATTGAAAAGCACCTGATGCAGGGCTGAATTTAAAGTTTAGTGCTTTAATTGACATAAATTTACTTTTCAGAGTTTCTCAGTTGTTATTGTGCTAAAACCCTCTCTGAGAAGTCATGTATCTAAATGAATCTCTTTAAATGGCCTAAGCCATAAAATAGTCATAGTCATAAAATAATAATAATAATAAATAAATATTTTAAGGTTCCTGTACTAAAAATGATGGTCTTCAGCATGTTGAAACCCTCTCAGAGCTGGACCACAAAAACAGTCATAAGGGTTAGGTTTTTTTTTTTAAATTGAGATTTATACATGATCTGAAAGCTGATTAAATAAGCTTTCCATAGATGTTTGGTTTTGGTCGAGGGACAACTATTTGAAAATGTGAAATCAGAGGGCACAAAAAAATCTAAATATTGAGAAAATTGCCTTTAAAGTTGTCCAAATGAAGTTCTTGGCAATGCATTTAACTAATCAAAAATTAGGTTTTGATATACTTACGGTAGGAAATGTACAAAATATCTTCATGCAACATGATCTTTACTTAACATGCTAATGATTTATAAAAGAATAAATAGCCATAAAATAACAATCAATAATTTTGACCCATACAATGTATTGTTAGTTATTGCTACAAATATACCTGTGTGACGTAAGACTTTTGGTTTTGTGGTCCAGGGCCACAAATACATAAATTATGTAAAAATTAATCAATATGTATTTTGATAGACTTGACACATTTCCAGAATTTGGTTCCTTTACTAAAAACAATGTATTTTTAGCATGCTAAAATCCTCTCATATCAGTTTTGTCTCTAGATTCATCCTCTTTAAATGGTTATATCTCCTAAAAATAAAAAATGCATTATGGGATTAAAGCACCACCTTAAAAAAAAAGGGGTCAAAAACATCAGCTGACACATATGATGCATCCCTAAAGGTCCATTTACACCAACTGTAACTACACCAACACATGATTTATTATGAATGCACTGCTTTTTTTGTCATCTGTCACTTTAAATCATCAAGCCCGTTAACGTTGAGTAGATTCTGTGTTTTTATTATTCATCAGCTAGAAAAAAATGTTTTGAAAGTCAGTTATAACAACACAACACTGATATCAATTTAATGTGGACTTCACTATTCCATAGAATTAGAAGTTATTAAAACTTTATAGATATAGTTACAGTTATTGTCTTTGGTGTGACCTGGCCTTTATTCTTGCCTTATAATATTATTTTTTGTCATCTTGCAATGCGAATGAAATGCCTGTGATGATAATAGTGTGTTGTGTCTGTATGTGTGCAGTGTACACCTGTAAGCTCTCAGAGGAAGAACACCCTCTCTTCCTGCGTCTGGTGGCGGGACCCAGTATAGATGCGCTCAGCTTCGTCCTGAAGGAGCAACAAACCGGTGAAGTCATGGTGAGCATTTACTTTCGGTTTGTATATTGGTGTATATGAAATCTATATTGATAAAAACAAGTGATCATGACACACGATCCTCTTTTTCATCAGTGGGACGCCTTTTCCATCCCCGAGCTGCAGAACTTCCTTCGCATCTTGGATAAAGAGGAACAGGACCAGATTGGCTCGATAACCAGACGCTACAATGCCTACAGAGAGAAACTGGAGGAGGCCATTAGAGCAACGGGCGGCCCGGGATAAAGCCAATGCCCTATGAGGAGGAACTGTAGCGCTGCTGCCTCTAGTGGTCACTGTGTGTAATGAACACTTATTAGGTGTCACCGTGCCAAGCGACACCCAGTCTCAAAAACTAAGAGGAGAGCACTGAGCTCCCAGAATGCACCTCAGGTGCCATATTTACCCATCCACCCTCTTTCACACTTTCAGTTGTTTCTCATGTTCTTTACCTCTTGTGAACGACGCAAACGTGAAAATCACATCTGGTTTTTATTTAATTGTTGGATGCTGTGGTTTGTACATATTTCTGTTTGTTGTTTTTAATTTATGTGGGTGAATTTTATTTTGTTTATTTTACTAAAAGAGTCTTATTTTATATCAAATATACTTATTGACCAGAAACTGATTTGACTGGGGATTTATTTTATTTTATTTTATTTTATTTTATATTAAATACCAAATGATTCATAATGTGCCCTACCAAAGATAGTGTTGATGTGCTGTTGACAAAACGATGACCTGAAGGCCTCGTGAGACCAAACAGACAGGAAGCGCATGTTTGTGATAGAAAAGATTGAATGTGGTGATGTAGGGACAGGATATGAGGACTAAAGCCATAATCATTAGTCTCTAAAAACCTTTTTAAATCAGAGACAAAGTAAGCAGTCTTAGATGATGTGCTGGAATTGGAACCTAACGGATTCAGGAAGTTGGCAAAGGAGCGTAGAGGATGTTGAAAAGTATGCGGGAAGTGTCATGTCGTAGTTTTGGAGCAGATCTGACTGATGTCGGCCGGGGTCAGATGGTCTTTCACAGTGAATTATGGGTTGCGATGACCTTTAGTTAAAGCAGATAATCAGTTAACAAGACGTTTGTTGTTCACCTCTCATCATCAACCCTGGAAAATCCATTAGAGGATGTCTTCAAGATAAACGACTGAATATAAAAGTAATGAAGATTGTTTGTTTTGAAGCTACAGCCTGAAAATAGTAGAATTAAGCTAGTTTGATTAATATATATGTATAATCACACTGATCTGATCTGGTTTACTGTACCAAAAGTTAATTTCAGATATAGCTGAAACTGTTACTGTTGCAAGGTACAGTAAAATAAATGCAGACAGTGCTACTTTGCCACAGCACACAAGGTGTCTGAAATGATACTTGTGTATCAGTAGGTGATTTTATATGTATACACATTTATGTTTATGTATGCTAGTGCTGCATGACGTTTTTTTCTGATTGGTACTGCAACATTATTGTCTATTGTGACACATGCATAGCAAGGTAGCGGCACCTTGTGGTCAACTGCTGTAACTACATCTCTGCAGTCTTATGTCTCACCTGTGTCAGCTCATTCGATTATCTTAGACACAGATTTAAAGATTTATTTCTTTATTATTATCGGTTTTTATAGCCTCTAACCAAAGATCTAAATAAAATGCATAGTTTAATTTAAGTTTGTTGCAAATTGCCTGGTGCAATCAGTTTGTACGCCTCAATAAGCTGAGGTTAAATTACACTATCTATCTTGTCTGATGGTTTTACCATGGCAAATTTAATTGTAAACACTGGGGTAAATAGAAATTAGAGCAATTAGTGTTGTGTGAATATAACATCACAACAGTCTCAATATATGCAATCGAATTTTGCAGGGGAATAAGACCAGTAATTTTATAAATGCTTTTTGGGCACTTTATGTTTTAATTCAGGGAATTATTATTTTATTTTGTTTTAGTAGTCTTCATCAGATGCCTGTTGTCTTCCACTGTTTTAAAACGGCATTGCGTCTAGTGGAAGCTCGGTTATGTTTTATGGAAGTGTTTTTTTTTTTTTGGTTAATTAAAGCTGTTTCAGTACTTGATTTTTTTTTAATAAACAAGCTTTTGTTTGTAGAGTAAGACTGTGAATGAATGTTTAACTGTATTCATGTGTAGTAAAGGGGTGTGGATGTGAGTGAACTGCTTTAGTAGTTTTGATTATACATGCATGTGTTATATTAATTCATGCATATCTTATGGCCGTTTTAGGACATCACAGGCCAGTGCTGTTCATCTTAACAGCATAGTTAGAGACCGCTCACAAAACGCACTCTGCGTTTGCCAAAAAAAAATTCTCATTTTGTCCCACAGTTGTAAGTTACATGCATATTTTGTGTTTCATACATAGAAGAAGATGCCAGAAGTGGCATGCACGGACGGTTTGGACTAAATATGCATTGTTAGAATCCAGATGTCATTCATTTTTGACAATGATGGAAGTTTTTTTGAGGGTTTGTATTGTTACCAATCGTGGCCTTTCTTGTTAAAGACCTGGTTTCTTTAAATAAAGATGAAACGTTTCTCAACTCATTGCATTCCTCATCAGTTTGTGTGTGTTTGTGAGAATAAATTGGCTCAGTGTCTGCTTGAATCATGCTGTAAAAATCCACCTTTGAAAACTTGACAAGCTCAAAATGCTGGTATTTCTAGTTATGTCATTAAACACATTTTTATTCAAAATGCAGTGTCAAACCACTTGCAGTTTTTCTTAAAAGGTCACACAATGGCGGTCGCACCAACCGTTCTGCACATTACTAGCTTTCAACATCACGCTGAAGTGTAAAGTTTTTAAGTGAGGCCATGATTTACATGTGAATGTTGTGCCCTCTGCATGAACCCGTGTTAAATGTCTTCATCGCTGAGCTCATCGATGACTTACCGAACACTTCTGTCTTCTTTCATGGCGTCCGAGAACACACGCTGAACTTTATACAACTATCAGAAAGACCTCCCGACGCAAACATGTAAGTTTACACAATTTATAAGATCCGAATATCGTATTTAAAAGAACTCGGGTGCAATGACAATACAAACGTTCACTTTAGATAAACAAACGGTATTTTTCATTGTTGTTCACTTGTAGACGCTCGACAGTTTGTGTAGTTTACTTCACATTCTCCTCACGAGTGGAAACTGTCAGCTGTCGTGAATAACGCGGACTATTTGCGTGATTTTGTAAGAAAATCGCGTTCCTTTTGTGCTTTCGCATCTTTTGTGTTAATTAAGCATTGTTTTGCAATGTCTGTTGTAGTTTTGATTATGTGAAAACACGCGGGAGTGGAATATTTTTAATATGTAATTTAACTGAACATGTTCACACGCATGGTATGCCTATAACCGCCTGAGTGCCTCATTATAATGTTTAGTTAAATATCATATTTATATAAATAAATAAATACCATGTCATTATATCAATATATGATTGAATTAATGAAAAATTACTTTTAATTTGATTAATACTATTAGTAATACTATTTTTGTTTTTTTATTATTAGCATTTGTTTTTAGTGATCATTGAATATAATATTTATATTATATTGTTAGTTATTTTCAGTCATATTTTATGACCATTGTATTTCATTGAAAAGTATAAATAAATAGTATGCTATTACCTTTAATTAATTTTATTATTAATACTGTTTTGTTATTAATTAGTGATTTCTGTAATTTAATTTTCTTATGTTTGATTTTTTTACATTAATATAATATAAAATTATATTATTATTATTATTATATAATATAAAATATATATAAATATATATTTATAAATAAATGTAATTATATAAATACATATTGTTTATTCTAAATCTAACATTTGATTGATAAAAATAGTAGTAGTACTATTTTTTTTTTATTTTGATTTGTTTTTAATGATCATTATATTTAGTTGAATACAATATTTATATTATATTTTTAGTTTTTAATTAGTCAGTTTTTTGTGATCATTATATTTCATTAAACAGTAGAAATAAATATGCTATTATATTAATATATTAAATTGAATAAAATAGTTACTTTTAATTAATATTGATTTTAATACTATTTTGTTAATTTGTGATTTCTGTTAATTTGTGATTTAATTTTCTTACATATAATATAATATAATATAATATAATAATTAATATAATATTGCTATTACAGAAAATCCTGAAATCCCATTTTTTGTGATTTTTTTATGATCATATTTAGTTGAATATAATAATTATATAAATAAATGTTGTTGTTATATAAATATAACATTTAATTAATAAAAATATCACAGTCAGTTTGATATTATAGTTAATACGGTTTTTGATATTTTGTAATTTTCTGTAATCTTTAACATATCTTTCGAATTTTAAACAATATAATATAATATAATATAATATAATATAATATTGACTGCACTGCCATACATTTGGTATTACAGAAAAATCCCAAAATCCCATTTTTAGTTATTTCTGAATGCAAGTATTATTTTTATTATTTAGTTGAACATAATAATTATATAAATAAATATTGTTATTATATAAATATATAATTTAATTAAAAAATATGAAATGTAATTTTTGTTAAATAATTAATACTATTTATTAATATTATAGGTAATACAAATGTTGTTATTATTTGTTATTATTAATATAACATAATTTTTAGGATGCACCATGACAGCTGTGGGATGTCTTTGCTCTTATCATTATTTTTTATATTTCTTTACTGTCTGAAAGTACTTTACCCATTTCCGCAGGTTAGGGTCGAGTTCTGTAAAGGTTTTATTGCTGGCAGTTGCAGTTGGTGTGTATCTCATTCCCTCCCCTATTGATCCCGAGCCATACATGTGAGTCTCACTTGACTTTCCACTGCAAATCTTGTAGTGAACTCATCTCCAGAGAGATTTCAGTGACGTTTGTTGTCACGCTGATGTATGTTTTCCAGATTCGAGGGCCCCCCGCCTGCTCTGATCGGCCCTCTGGCGGTAAACACACGGCTACAGAAAGGTCGACGACTATTTTCTGGTCAACTCAAAGGCCCGGAGTCTTTCACAGCTGACCAGATTGGTGAGTCTTGTCTTGTGCTTTTATCTGTTTGTTTTGAGAAATACGGTCAGGTTTCATCTCTTCTCTGTGTCTTTGAAGGAAACATCTACACAGGCACGGTCGACGGGAAGCTGTGGAGAATCAGCAATGAATCCCTAACTTTCATCACTCAGATGGGCCGTGACATCCCTGAATGTGGTAAATCTGCAAACTGCTTGTGCAATTCCTAGCAGCTTTATTGTGTAATGCACTTCATGTGGCTGGATGAATATATATCGGCTGACACGGAGGCGTTCGCTGGCACGACACGTGTGGAAAAACCCAGCGGCCCCCGTGTCCCACTGCCATAACACATTAGACATGCTGAAGTGATTCACAAAGACTCAAGTGTTGTTTTATCAAAGCCTTTGCTGTTCAAAAGAGTCTTGAATGCACATGTCTTCATTAGAGCATAAACTATGATCCTTAGGAAGCTCTCATTCCTTATGTTGCGGTTTATAAACATTTGATGCATCTCTCTTATTTTACTCTATGTGACAATCATTTGGGCGAAGGTTTTCTTTAGTGAGTCACAAGCAGGATGCAAACTGTGTCTGTCAGTTAGCAGATACGTTTGTTTTCCTGGTATAGGCGATTGTTATCGCACTGTATTTGCATGTTGTCATTTTGTTGTTCATATAGGCACGAGTACGGACTATGAGCCAGCATGTGGTCGCCCCCATGGTCTGCGGCTGGACCGTGACGGGCATCTTATCGTGGCCGACTCTTACCATGGTCTGTTTAAGGTTGACCCGTGGACTGGAGAAAAGACACTGCTGCATTCTAGCAAAGAGGGTTTGTAAACCTCTGAGTCTCGAAAAAGGAGCTTTGCACAGTATTTTCGTAGCATTGGCCAGTGTCATAATCATTTTGTCATTTTTGATCTCAGGTTACTGTATAGTTGCTTTTTTCTTTTATATTTGCTTATGTATTTTGGGTTGCAAACTGCTGACAAACCAAGTTTTGGTATTTATTTGATACATTCATACGTACTGTATGTACATACATATGTAATTATAATATTTTACAAATATATATTACAAATAATTACATATTATATTATTCTATAGTGTATTTATTTTACATAATTCTATTATTTAATATGTAATTAGTATGTAATATTTAGTATATTTAGTATGTGTTACATTGAATATTATTTATATATGTATTTATATCTAAATATCTGTACATCTGAATATTATATACATCTATTTTTTTGTACATATTTAAATTATTATATTATTCAGTATTATATAATAAATATACATAATAAAACATATAACATAATATTGTATCATAATAATTGCTGTCATAATTAAACTAATATTATATTTTTCTGTATTATGTATGTGTGTGTGTGTGTGTGTAATTTATTATTACATTAATGTATTTATATTTATTGTACATAATTACAAAATTTAGTAATTTATTTAAGTAAATATATATAAATATATAATAATAATTTATATAATATTATTCTTAAATTAAAATATAATGTTGTATTATTCAGTATTATATTTTTTACATAGTTACAATATTCAGTATGTAATAAGCAGTATTAAATATATATACTATATATTTTTATATATTTTATTATATTTTTGTAACATTTACATTTAGTAATTATATATAATTAAATTAAATATTATATTTATAATAATAATTCTATATTATATATATTCTTATATCAATACATTATTTTTATTTAATATATATGTATGTATATTTAATGCAACAATTTATATAATATATATTATTATTTATAATAATCATATATTAATGTCAATTTTTAAATAATTAATTTGAGATTCTATATATTAAATGCAATACAATATAATATATATAATTAAATGCAATATAATATAATATAATTTTAAATATAAACATATTCATTTTTACCTCACTACAAAAGATCATCATATTTAAATAACCTCCTCACATTTCTCCTGAAAGGAGCTGATGGGATTCCCTTTGGCTTTCTGAACGGTCTGGAGATTTCTAAGAGCGGTACCGTGTTTTTCACGGACTCCAGCAGTAAATGGGGAAGACGTCATGTGCGTTATGAGGTAAGCGAGTGTACTTGATTAAATTAAGTGAAAACATTAAAGCACAGTAATTTCACCTGTACTAAAGGTTGATTCTCTCTGCAGGTGTTGGAGACAAACCGTCTGGGGCGTCTCCTCTCGTATGACCCTGTGTCCGGCCGGGTTCGGACATTGTTGGATTCTCTCTACATGCCTAATGGCTTTGCCTTCTCACCTGATGAGGACTTCCTGCTCCTGGCTGAGACCAGTATCGGACATATTATTAAGTAAGAGTTCAGCTTTTAATCTGGATGAGAAAATATATCAGGATGTTATAGCATCATGAGAAAGTCTTTCTCCCTGATTCTCAGGTTCTGGTTGAAAGGGCCTAAAGCAGGGACTAAGGAGGTCGTCCTGAACAACATGATCGGTTACCCTGATAACATCCGCCTCAGTGAGCGTGGCACGTTTTTGGTGGGCATAACCACTGTTAGATTCAGGGGACGACTTTTCCCACCATTTTTGGATCTCATTGGTCCGTATCCTGCTCTTAAACGCTTCATAGTGAAGGTGGGTAAACCTTTAAATACCTGGGCTTTGGAGTTATTTTAGTATCACTGAGATTTTTTTAAATAGTTTTATTAATATTTGAATTAGTTTTTAGTTTCAGATATGCCATTTTCATTTTAAAGCTTAAGTAATTTTTTGTGTGTGTGATTTTAAAATGTTATCAGTTTATAATTATTTTGTCTAGTTTTTTTTTTTAGTTTTATTATTTAGTACATCAAGTTAAACTAAATTAAAATGTAAATAATAAAATATATATGCCAAAATAATTTTTATATTTTATTTTTCTTAAATTAACATTTATTGATTGATTTATTTTAACATGTTTTCTTTTATATATTTATTTATTTATTCATTTAAACATTTTTGGTTTGTTTGTTTTCTTTTAGTTAATTATAATAACCCAGGTAGTTCAAGTTTAGTTAAAGTTTTAATAATTTTGTTTGTGTGTGTTTTTAAGTCTGTTTAGTTTATAATAATATATATTTCAGTTCTTGTTTGCATTATTTTAGTACTTCAAGTAAATAAAAAAAAATGTTCCCTTGGCAACTAACTGAATTAGAATGCATAATGAAATAAAATAAATACTTCTTAGTATTTAATTTTATTTGAATTAGCATTTATTTAATTTAACACTGGTGGGTTTTAGATTTCCCATTTTAATGTGCATTTTTGTCATTTTTATTAGTATAATTTTGTGTTTTTTATGTCTTTCTGTTATGTTTATTTAGTTTATAACACATTTTATTTTTAGTAATTTTTTACATAAAGTTAACCAAATAAAAATCTTAAAAATCTTAGCTGCAAAAAAAAAGTTATTTAATTTTATTTCAATTGACTTTTATGTTATTTTATGTATCACTTTTTTTTTAATGGTTTTATTGTTAGAAGTGATATACATGAAATTTGTTCATGAACTCTTTTTCAGCTCGTTCCTCTCAGCTGGTATAATGTTCTTCTACCCAAGTATGGGTTGATTCTGGAGCTGGGGCCTGACGGAGAGGTCATGGACAGCCTCCACGACCCCACGGGCAGCCTGACGTGGGCGGTCAGCGATGTCTTTCAGCATGGGGCGCGCTACTATCTGGGCAGCACTGACCTGCCGTTCCTTCCTGTTCTAGAAGAGTGGAGCTGACCGTCTGAGACACTTACAGGTGGACTCACACATGGGAAAAGTGGGACTTTTGATAACCTCTCATAGATAATGTAAAATGATTTGCATTTTAACAATGCACTGCAGCCTTCTGAGAAAACTGCAAGTGGTCATAACTGTGAATTCTGAAGTCTGTTTTAGCCATTATAATTTGTGTAACACAGATGTTTTAACTCTATTATTGCCACATTCTGTTTTGTTTTATAATGCACTGGTCAACATGTGCAAAAGAAATGCACAATATGATCATTTTGATCCATAGCTGTTCCCAATAAAAACATTTCCTTATGCTAATGTAATGCAAAACACAGAAATAATATTATAGTATAATATAGTATTATATATAATATAAATAATAAAAAAGACTTGTGAATGATTTAAGCAAAAATACACAGCAACAAAAATAATTTCAGAATGCTTTTATCAATCAAACACGCAAGACAAGTCCACACCAACCATAGCAATGCTACTAACAAATATAATGAAAGAATTATGTGCAAAACATCATTAAACATGTCAGACATGTTGATCACAGACTGGAAAGTGCTTCACTGAACGGATATATTGAAGTACTGTGAGAAAGATCTGCTTGTGCCTGTCTGCCGCCTCTCAGATCATTTTGGGTGATCTGAGATATCGCCAATCCCAGCAGAAGATTGATGAAGGTTAGGTAGTAGTCTGAAAGTAAAACAATCCCTTAATGCCTCAAGTTTGGGTTGCTGTAAGCGAGAGCAAAACAACAGCAACTCACCACAGAATTTCCCTCATAGAACCAAAAATATGTTCTAATGAAACATACGGGTTCATTAATGACCTGCTGCGATCCACACCTTTAGCTCATTCACAACTGACATCCATCAAACACAAAACTCAGAAAACGTCTAAAAAACAATGAAATGCTAAATACAATATTTGCACTTAGTTATTGAATCAGTTAGTCGTGGTATAACTCGAAATGTCTTTCCAAACACAGATTGTGCGCTGCCGTATGCATGTGACACGAACCGAAAAAGTGAGAGGATATTTTTATATAATAAGGTATATTGTGTTTTATAAGTATTATAGTTCACTATCATATGCATGTCCATTTTGGCTATGGGATAAAATAACAAAAATGGTCTCACAATATGGACTTAATCCGAATTGCAAGATATAAACTCAGAATGGTGAGTTTATAACTTGCTTTAATTACAGAAAATTGCAATTACAAGAAAAAAGAACTGTAAAGTACAAAGGCATGAATTGCGAAAATTTGCAATTACAAAAAAAAAAAAACGGAACTGTAAAGTAAAAAGTTGTGAGTACATAATTCTTGGAATTATGAGACAGAAATCAGAATTCTAAATTGACATCTCACAATTCTGAGGAAAAAAAAAAAATCTGAATTGTGAGATGTAAATTTAGAATTCTGATTTTTGTCTCATAATTCCGAGAATTCTCAGAATTCTGTTTTTTTGTTTTGTTTCTATAACAGAATAAAAAAAAGTTTATCTTAGAATTTTTTTTTTTTTTTCTAAGAACTGATTGCAATTTTGAGTTTTTTCTCTCAATTCTAAGTTTATATCTCACAATTCAGAGAGAGAGGAAAAAAAAGAAATTGTGAGATGAAAAAGTTGCCATTACCTTTTTGTAATTTTTTATCCTGTCGCCAAAAACAAACTTCCACTGTAAGTGTTTATTATAAAAAGCAGACTTAGTGTGTGAGATTACCATTTTTTATAATCGAATGTGGAGTGAAATGTTTCAGACATATCTGGCAAACAAACAAATATTCCCATTACAAAATTCGAGCTTAAGTTCAAAACTGTGCATGTGTTTTAAAGCAAAAGTAAAACAAAATCTTCCAAACATTAAAATAAAGACAATATTCGGCATTATTTTTAAAGCAGCAAAACTGAACATTAATTGAGAATAAAGAAGAATATGATGTGAATGCTCTCACTGATGTATGTCAGCTGGCAGTTTGTGAGGATCTGATGTGAATGAGGGCTGGAGGGGATGAGGGTCGTCCCGTCTGAAAGTGTCTGTGGTGTGTTTGGTATCCTGGGCGCACCCTGATGACCTCATCAGAGGAGGAGAGACTGGGCGTCTTTGGGGGAACGTCAGGATATAAAGGCAACAACAGGGCTTGTTTTTCCAGTGCCCTTTATTCTTTCCCTCCATTTGTCTTCTTCCTGTAAATTTCTCCACGGTCTACTTCAGCGTCTGTCGTCGTTTGTTTCTGTGAGGCATGAGGCTGCTGAACATTAACCGAGGATCAAATCTAAACCTGGTTAAACAGTGACAATTGCAATGTAAGTTCACAAACAAAACCAAAACAAATAATAAAGCTATTCCCAGTGAATGCAGATTGTTGAAGTGTTAAGGAAGTACTGACTGCGAGTCGTAGACGCCTGGCGTTCTGCAGGATTGTCCCGAGCAGGACTGCAGCATCATTAGACGGTGGTTCATTTTCTCCAGGACTTCCTGATCGATGCTCTTGGCGATGTTACTCAGCTGAAACGGGTCTGCTGTCAGGTTATAGACCTCCACAAACACCTGCAAGCAAAGATGGTGAGCTATTATTACAGTATGTATATTTTATTCAATATTATATACACTACCAGTCAGAAGTTTAGAGACGTAAAGAAGTCTCTTCTGCTCATCAAGCCTGCATTTCTTTGATCCAAAGTACAACAAAAACCGTAAAATTTCAAAATATTTTTACTATTTAAAATAACTTTTCTATTTGAATATATTTTAGAATATAGTTTATTTCTGTGATTTCAAAGCTGAATTTATAGCATCATTACTCCAGTCACATGATCCTTCAGAAATCCTTCTAATATTCTGATTTGCTGCTGAAAAAACATTTTTATTATTATTATCTTGAAAACAGCTGAGTAGAATTTTTTCAGGTTTCTTTGATGAATAGCAAGTTCAGAAGAACAGCGTTTATCTGAAATAGAAATCTTTTGTAACATTATAAATGTCTTTATCTTTTGATCAATTTAAAGCATCCTTGCTAAATAAAATTATTACTTTCTATAGTTTCTTTCCCTAAAAAATTAAACTGACTCCAAGCTTTTGAATGGTAGTGTACGTTACAAAAGGGTTTTATTTAAAAAAAAAAAAAACGCTGATCGTTGGATCTTTCCAAGAAATTTGATTTTTATGCATCAAAGAATCCTGATAAAAATGTACTAAACTGTTTTAAATATTGATAATAATAATAATAAAATGTTTGTTGAATGGCAAATCAGCATATTGATTTCTGAAGGATCATGTCACACTGAAGACTGGAGTAATGATGCTGAAATTTTAGCTTTGATCACAGGAATAAATTACATTTTAAAATACTCTTAAATAAAAAGCAGTTATTTTAAATAGTAAAAATATTTCACAATATTACCGCTTTTGCTGTATTTTGGATCAAATAAATGCAGGCTTGGTGAGCAAAAGAGACTTTTTTTTAAAAAACAAATCTTTTGACTGGTAGTGTATAAATCATTTTTACACACATATATAATACATAAAATTATATTAAAAGTATATAATATTGAATAAAAAAATTGAAATAATTCCAACGAAAGATATATATATATATATATATATATATATATATATATATATATATATATATATAATAAAATATTCTTACATTTTTAAATTCATTTTCATTTGAATGGTTTTTTTTTTATTATACTGGGCATTATTACTGTCAATTAGCTGTTGGAACCACTAGATTTTATTTTTACCTCATTATCATCAAATTCACAGTACTGTAAGTTGGCGGCCTGTGACACCGTGCGAACGCAGGCGTATGTGTTATTGTATGAATCTTCGCACACACAGTCGGGGAAACACTCCTGCATAGAAAACAGCTGTGTTACAGCACTTATTTATTTGTGATTACAGTAAAGAATACTTTTTTGTGGCATGCAGAGCCTCACCGAGACCCCGGGGCCCAGCAGAGGGCAGGCTGGGTCTGAGATGTTGCTTCCTTCTCCCTCATATTCCACCAGTACATCAGATCTCCACATGCTGCTGTTCCCTTTACCAGTCTGAGACACACAGACTTGTCAAATTAAATGCAACCCCCTATTTATTTATTAATTGTGTTACTTATACTGGATATGTAGCAAGAAACACTACAAATACATATGCATAATGCCCAAAGTTACCAAGAACGCCAATACTTTAATTTATTTATTTATTTATTAATTTCAAAGTTAATAAATTTAAACAAGATTTACCAGGATAGGAAGAAATGACATCCCATCCATCTGAGTTTCATTGACATTGTATCCTGCGATATCCAGAATTGTTGGACCCAAATCCACATTTGCTATAAGTAACTGTAAAACAGATTAATCATTAATGACATGTAATTTTAAAAAAGCACATAAATATAAGGACCTTTTCTGTTAATGTAAATATTACATACTGTACATACATGCATATATATATATATATATATATATATATATATATATATATATATATATATATATATACACACACACACACAAATTGAAAAAAAAAAAAACAGAAATAATGTGAAAAAGTTAAAATCAAACAAAAATAAAAATAAGAAAATGAACAGAAATAAATACATTTAAAATAAAAATAAAATTAAGAAATAATAAAAAAAAATTAAATAGTAAAAAATTAAAACCAAAACATTTTCTATATTTAATATAAAAACTTTAAATTTTATACATATATAAAAAAAAAACTTTTAATTTATATTACCGGGCTTGTCTGGTTGGGTTTGATATTAGGTCCTCGAACCAGCAGAGGAACTCTGATATCAAATTCATAGAGTTGCCTCTTATCCATTGGAAGAGAAAACTGGCCTGAGAGGAAGAAACAGGCACGTAACAAATTAACAGTTAGGTAAAGTTAAATAAAAAAACATTTCTTTACTATTTAACTTGTTACGTACCTGTGTGGTATCCATTGTCGGAGGTGAAAATGACATAGGTGTTGCTAAGCTCTCCTCTGATCTCCAACTTTCTCACCACCTTCTCCACCAGGTCGTCTACTGATAGTAAAGTGCGCCACCTAGTGTAACAGATCATCAGTAGCGCTTTCAGTATCATGTGCAGTATTAAAAATTTAATTGAATGATATAAAAACTTCTGAACACCGTTTTCTGTAGGTGTTATCTAGGTACTCCACTGAAGAGTTCGACATGGGTGTCTTTGCTTGTCTGATAAGCCAGTGCTTGTCCTGAAACACAGGTTCAAATGCTGTCAGATATGCACAAAAACATTAGATATCAGAATTTCAAATAGAAGTCAGGCCCGTACCTTTCCGTGTATGTTAAAGTTAGGGTCTCTTGGCGCTTTAATGTTAGGAAAACTGCTCTCGTATTGAGGAGCGGCCGTCCAGGGTGAGTGCGGGGCCGGTGTGGACACCATCATGAAGAAAGGCCTCCGGTTAGACTTGTTTTCCAAAAAGTCGATAGAAATATTGGCCTGGATGGAATCAGAAGCCACTTAACGTCAGTTACATGAGGTTTAGATGTAGTTTAGTGAACACAGGGGAGATCTGCTCTTACCAGAACATCTGTAAGGTAATCTTCACTGTAGTTCTGTCCATGCCGCTGCGCCCTGCCGTTTACAGACAGCGTGTAGTTGTAGTATTTAGAGTTTCTCTCCTGTAGGAATCAGCACAAGATTTCAATCTTTTTAAATAAATGAACATTTAAAATAAATAAAAATTAAAATAAAGACCTTAAAAAGTGTAAAATAAAATAAAATAAGATAAAAAATTATTTAAAAATAATTAATTAGTTGAAAAAAAATTAACATATATAAACATAAGATAAATTAACATACATTTTACTGGGGAAAAACAAAACAAAACTTTTATCTGTTTGGCTCTCATGACTCTCATGAGTTTGATACAGAGTACAGATACTGTGAGCTATGAATCATGGGAGCAGCATGGTTCCAGACAACATAATTTTTCTCTTTTGGATTAATTTCTTGCATGAGTTATTTGACTAGCTTCACAAACATGCTATATTTTAGGCTACAAACTGTTTTTCTAACCTTCCAGCTTAAATTAGATTTTGTAGCACTGATGGGAAAGGTTAAAGGTTTTGTTAATGTGTGTGTGTGTGTGTGTGTGTGTGTGTGTGTGTGTTTCATGATTTAGTAGAGAAGCTGAAATATACTGACAATGCCTTTTATTTATCTATCTATCTATTATATATTTTTATTTATCTATTTATTTGACTTCTTGTCATCTTCTACTTGAAGATATATATATAGTTTTTAAATATATTTTGATTTAGCTTTCATTTTTTGTTTTCAGTTTTCATTTCAATGTTAGTTTATTTCCTTTTTCATTTTATATTATTTTTTGTTTTAAAAAATATTTCTGAATTGTTTTAATCTCAGTTTTAATCTTATTTCTTTAATTTTAGTACTTATTTCAGTTAGTTGCTCATTTTAGTTTAATTTTTCATTTAATTCTTTTTTTTTTGTATAGTTTTAGTTAACAATAACATTACTGTTGTAGATTTAATTGTAAAATCATTTACAATTAAATGAAACAGTACTGGTAAAATCACAATCTCCTGTCTTTTTCTTACCAAGGCGAACCAGTGATCCCAGCCTGGAGGAACGTGCTCCACTCCCCCTGCTTTTTTATTCCCATACTGAAGCAGAGAAACAGACATGGATGATTCAAGGTGAAGTACTGTCTGCTGACTCACATCTGCTGTGTCAGTATGATTACAGGTACAGACTATAAAATGCTTTCCACCATAAAGGAAGGGTTTCATCATTACGAAAGCTCCCACTATGCGTCTTTACCTCATTCAGATACTTCCCAGCAAAAAAGGTCTGATAGATGCCATGTTTCTGAAGGAAGGCAGGGAAAGTCTCGGGCTCTTGGGTCTTCTGCCATGCAGTGCTGCTGCAGTTGCCCTCCAGCGTGTTGTTGACCACATGATGGTTATGAGGATATTTGCCTGTCAGGATACTTGCCCGGCTGGGACAGCAAAGGGGACTGGCGACAAACTGGATGAGAGAAGAAGTGAGACGCAGTGCAAAATGACAGATGCATGCTTTTTGACCCACAATGCACATTCTACTTTATATACCTTACAAATCTATGACATTCTTATTTATGACAATATTCAGGCTTTTTAAGATTGTATGACATACAAGGTCCTATTGCACTTGCAACAAGGAACAGATCCAGCACAATTTCCACTCACCGTGTTTGTAAAGGTTATCCCAGCATCACCTATAAGCTTTTTAGTCTTCACTAAAGGGATCTGTACAATAAAAGATGGCAAGACGTTGATGATGCATCTCGTTTACTTAGCTAAATAAAGTGAAATGCATGGAGGAAATCACGACCACAGAGAATGACAACAAAAAACTATTTTCTTAGAAAATATACTCACCATTCCGCCGATGGAGACATCCAGATCATCAGTCAGGATTAAAACAATATTCGGTCTGGGATTCGTTTTAGCCTCGGCCAGATTGTTACAATGCAAAGTGACGCAGATGAGAATAAAATGTACTATTACTAACGGAGACGAAACCATCTTTGACGCCGAATTAAAAACAAATAAAGCCATAACCTAAACGAGGACCACTTCTTGCGATAAAAGCATGAAATACTGTTAAGTAAAGCGCTCCTTTAGAGGAGCAGCTAGCTTGCCTTGTCTAGTGTACGAAATTACGAAACATACTATGGCGACGTTTTTGCCTCATGAATATTAATTATAAATTATGACGTTGCTCGGATACCTCTTGTGGCGTCTAGTCACGTAGCCTAATTTATATTCATAAGCCAAGCGTAGAGCATGGAGCGTAGTAGGATTCGCTAATTAGTCAGTAGACTGACGCCCACCTACCAACGTCTGCCGTACAGCCAATCAGAATCCAGGCAATCACTGGGTCATTAATATTCATACTCGTACACGTCGCCATAGTAGGATTAATAAAACTTTTTGCTGTTTCAGTCATGTGGAGAGACGGAAGCCCCGGTCAGCTGATGTTTACGCTCGAAGGCATGATGTCATTCATAAAATTCGTGTTTTATGGCTTGTATGATCTGTTTTTATTATCTCTTATACTTAAATCTCTACTAATTCACGAAGTTGTATATTTTAATAATAGATAATACAATAATAATGCCGTTTCTCGCTTTATTTTAGACTTTAATGCAACTTGACCCTCATACCTATTTTTAATAACAATATCAGCATTTTAAAATCGTTTTTACGATGAATGAACGTTTTGTTCAAATCAAATGGACTAACTTATTTTACCTTGAAAAATACGTTCAAGAAAAAACAAACTGACGTGTATTTAATATGTTTTATTATATTAAAATTCTTTACAAAGATATAAATACTTTTTTTTTATTTCGGATACATCCTCATTTGTCAAATATATGAAGTTTTAAATGTAGTTTTACCCTGATGCTTAACTTTTGTCTTGTTTTGTTTTTATTTGGACACGTTCATTTACAAACAATTGATGTGTGTTTTTATTTTAAAAATGTTGTTGTTGTGAAATAAGCAAATGTTGTATATTTCTGCTTCACCTGTTGTTTACAAACTTTTTAAAAAAGTTTCGGAGGTGGGTTGAACTATTCGTGCTGCAGGGGCGTGCAATCAGGATTTAGACCGTTCAGGAAGGAAACTGGAGCCTGGGAAAGGCGCTGTCAACCCCGCTCAAGGAATGGAACACACCCGGAACTTGAGTTCCTTATTGATTCATCAAAAACACACTTTGGTTTGCAGTCAGGCACAGCATGTGTGCACGGATGTGTAATGTGGAACTTTAAAGAGGGCTAAAACATGTCTGGGGTGGAAGTTGCCAAAGAGGAACTTAAGGAGATAGACATATGTGACATCTGCTCGGAGGAGGAGAGCGGAGTTTTTGTTAACTCAGGTGCGTCGTACCTTGACGGTTTCTCAGCGTTTCACAAATGGGTTTCAAAGAAACGTTCAGTTTCGGATGAAAACTGTGAGTGCGCAAAAACAGCTTCGGTCTCAACATGCAAGTGCGCAAAAATGTCTCATGGAGCACCAGCTGGAGAGATCCGTATGGAGAAAGCAGTAGGAGGAGGTGGAGGGGGGCTCCATGAAGCAGATGTGTATTCGGATGAAGAGGATCTGAGAGTCTCCCGGGCATCATCTATAGTGGACTGTCTGTTAGTGGAGCTCTATGACACGTACAGTAATAGTGTCAGAGGGGTGGACAGCTCGACCGAAGCCTCCAGCTCAGATGCCTACCTGGGAAGAAGTAACACTGGTTCCAACTTTCTTCAAGAACTTCAGGAGAAACACACGAGGCGCCATCAGATGAAATACCTGGCCCAAAAAGGTGAGCACCACTTTCTTTTTCAATTAGGAAGTTAAATTTGATTAAAATTGTCAGATTTGTAAGAGAGTTTGGAATAATTAAGAGTTTTTTGAAAGAGGTCTCTTATGCTTACGGAGGCTGCATTTATTTATTTAAAAATACAGTAAAAATCTGTAACATTGTGCAATATCATTACAGTTTAAGAAAAAAATCTTTTCTATATGAATCTATTTTAATATGTAATTTATTCCTGTGATCAAAGCTGAGTTTTCAGTATCATTACTTCAGTCTTCAGTGTCACATGATCCTACATTAATATATAAGAGGCTTCTTTCAAGAACATTAAAAATTCTTAGTTATTCTAAACCTTTTGGTTAGTAGTCTATTCATTTTAATTTTTTGACAACCCACATTTATTTATATTTTAAATCATCTGTAAAAATAGATGTAGTGTTTTTTTTTTTGTGTGTGTGTGATCATTTTTAGTCTTTATTATTTTTATGCTTATTGTATTTAATTTCTGCTGTGTATTTGCATGTGGAGTAACCAATATTAAAAGTAATAATCTCTCAATATGATTAGGTTGTTTAGATGACGTATAGTGTGCCACATTGCAGATGCCACCCAGATTCTGTATATGAGAACTGACCCAGTTATAATGCCACAGAACCAGTTAAATCTTAACCCTTTGTTTGCTAAAGTAATTTAATTGTTGTCTCAGGTGCTCAGGTTCGTTAGTAGGCCATAATGATAATTTACATACAGAGGTCTTTTGTACACGTGTATACAGTGTCAATCCTAATGATAACCTCTCTGCATTAGCACCATGTATTGCATGCATTATTTGATTTTTGCATGCTTTTTTATTTTCTAGCATTTGAATGCATATCCTTTTGATTTAAACGACCTTTATTTTGTGCTCAGGTCCAGAAGAGCTGAAGTGGATCATTCAGGAAGTGAAGTATCGAATCGGTGTGCAGTCGGCCAAACTGGTGCGTCAGGTCAAGAGGAAGGACAGACTCCAGCAGAAGTTTCAGAAGAACTGTGATATAGTCACCGCCTGCCTGCAAGCTGTCTCTCAGAAAAGACGTAATTACAAATCTCATTACTTTTAATTACAAATCTCATTACTTGCGGTTATTATTACTTTGAGCAGTGTCATATTACTCAAGGCCTTCTTTGCTATTTGAAGACTAATGTATTCTAGATGGAAAGCATGTCTTCGCTTTCACTGACGCTTGATGTCTGTTACCCTTTAGCTGCTTTAAAGGTATAGTTCACCTAAAAATGTACTCACCATCATGCCATCCAAGATGTAGATGAGTTCATTTCTTCATCAGAACAGATGAATCCTCTGCAGTGAATGGTTTCCGTCAGAATGAGAGTCCAAACAGTTAATAAAACCTTAACAATAATCCACAAGTAATCCAAACCACTCCAGTCCACCAAGTAACATCTTGTGAAGTGAAAAGCTGTCTGTTTGTAAGAAACAAATTAATCATTAAGGCATTTTTAACTTAAAATCATTGCTTCCAGATAAAATATAAGTCCTCTTTGCATGATATTGCTTTGTCCCGTAAAAAAGTTGTTTTGTCCGAATCAGGAGAGAAATATCCAAAGATCAAGCACCGTTTAGAAGACATAACAGTTCTAAACAAATATTTCACAAATTGTTAATTGATGGACTGGATTTTATCAGCTGTTTGGACTCTCATTCTGATGGCACCCATTCACTGCAGAGGATCCATTGGTTTTTGGGTGAACTATCTCTTTAAAATTGTGTGTAATATTGTTTACATGGATAGCGGTTGCCTAAAGGCTCAGGTTTACATACTGTATATAAAATGTAATTTGCTTCACTTTTATATTTTGGAAGACAGTGTTCTCAAATACAGTATCTCACCGCTACCACAGGATGGACTCCACCTCACCCTTACAACTGAATTATTTGCGTTAGATTCAGAACGCAGACTCTGTGCAGTATCACTGAAATTCAATCCATTCGGTTTCAGAGGCGACTCATTCATGTGATGAGTTTATGACACTAACATGCAAAGTAGCACTGTAATTTTGTTGAACTACTGAACTCAAATTTATATTTGCATTTTGCTCGCAGTAATTCCCTTACACATTTGGATGCATTGGGTGCGTTTGTTTCGTGTATTTGGTTCAGGCACATGCATGTGCAAAAAATATAGTGGCCTTGCATCTTTTAATGTCTTTTCCCTCCATTTTATCTACATGCAGCATGACAAGCACTGTCAAACAGGTACAGTATGAAATCACATCTGAACCATTGCTCTGCATAGTTGCCATTCATCAGTCAATGTCTATTCTTAATGCAAGAGATGTCACTTCATATTTGTGAATGTTTATGGTTCAGTTTTCTATTTGTTGACGTGTTTATTTTTGTAAACATAGTTTATCACAGTTGTTTTCTCATTAAAATGCATGTCAGAAAATGTACCAGAAGGCTTATCATCTAATGGAAAAATATAAATTTTCCATATCAGGGCTATTATTTATTTATTTAGCCTGAAAATTTTAAACAATTGTTTTGTCTCTCTCTATTTAGTCACATTAAGGGTGTTCCTCTTCATAGGGTTCAGGTAAATTTGGAGACTTTTGGACAATCATATAATGTTAATGATCACATTTACCTGATTTTACACTATTGTCTGGATAGTTACTTGATTTTGGAATAATTTGAGATATTGTCATTTAGTATAAACTGAAAAAACTGCTTTATTACATTTTTCCTTATCTCCTTTACTAATAATTAATCCCTAAAATAATACACAACTTCCTCCATGTTCCTTAAAGTACAACATTTCTTTTGTAAATCATTCAGATCACTTGTATGACTGAATTCATGGGGATTAACCATTTTATCCTTATCCTTATCTCAGGATTTTGCCCTATTTTATTTGTTCACTCTTAGGTCATGATGTAATATTGCATCTCTTTAATAAAATAAATGTTCTTTATTGGAATCCATGGTTCCATAAAGAATATTTGGCATTCTTGGAATCTTTACATTCCACAAAAGGTTCTTTAGAGTGGAAAAAAGTTCTTTAGGTTTTTAAAATTACAAAAAATAGTTCTTTTAAGAACTGTTCACTGAAAGTTTAGTATTTTAGTGTAGTATAGTATAGTATAGTATAGTGAAAGTATAGTATTTTATTTCCTTATTCCGTGCTGTTAAAGATTAAGGCTGAAGTTGGCAGCATGGCACTAGTGATTCATGTACAGGCCATTGTTTTCTTCAGCTGTTTCTGGTCTGTAGCCCATCCTCCAGAGCTCCAGCGGTCCCTCCTCCTTCTCAACCCGAAATGTGACGCTCATATGTGGGTGTAGACAGGCGCATCACCGCGATATTCTGCCTCTTTCATCCTCCGCGTTCATTTCGATCACCTTTGATGTTTTTAATCCATTTATAATTCACATTTTTCGGGTACAAACATGCATCTTTATGTATGAGGATAAAGGATGCTCGAATGTGTTGTTTTCCTCTGATTTATTTATCAGATTGATCATAGCGAGTAGGATATTTTTTTTAGATGAGATGATTCTCGGGATGAGATCGTTGTAAATGCGCGGTCAAACGGACCTCTCAGGTTTTTCTCCAGATGAAGCAGGAACGGTTTGTTTCTTCTAAGAGGTCGAGGGTTTGCGTGAAGCGGCAGAATGCAGCTGGAGGTGTCGGTAATATAATTAGTAATGTGCTGAAGAAACGCAACGGCATCTCTAGAAGAGCGCCGCGCCTGCTGTGCACCCTAGAGCCAGGTGAATACAGCAAAATTATTATTTTTATTCATTATCAATCTTTGCCTTGTCATTATAGATAAAACTGTTCTTAGGATTTCCCCCGCCCATTTATTTGCACTGGTGCTGAATGTAGAATGGTATTTTTGTGATCATTAAGTGACCTTAAGGCCCTTCCCATTTTATGTCGTATTTAATATAATTTTTTAGCTAGATTAATATAATAATGAATTATATATTTAAGTAAAATGTATTTATAAGTACTTTATATATATATATATATATATATATATATATATATATATATATATTAATATTAATATTTTTTTTTAATTGAAAAAATATTATGGTTTTGAATTTGAGATGTCCTGAAAGTTGTTTTAGGGTTATTTTAGTCTATTAAGAAATTATTAGTTATTTAGTAAATATTATGCTCACTTTTAAATAGTATTTATCTATTAATTATTCGTTGTTCGTAAAGTTTATATGCAAAATATCATTTTTTAATATATATAAGGTGCATTACACTGCACATGCCCACTGCTTTTCATTCAGACACTTTTGTCGTGTAGTGTAATGGAACATGAGTGCAGTAGGAGGGCTGGAGAGATGACCGTAATCATGTAGGTTAATCCGGAACAGCCCGGTTGACGAGTGAAACAGATGCAGAAATGGTGCCATTCTACTCCTGTTTGTTATTAATAGCATGAAACCGACAGAGATGGAGTCAGGTTTGTCTTGATTTATCCTTATGCACCAAAGTGTGTAGTAGAAACAGCCGCTTTCGTTTTTACATTATGTTCGTGAAGTTGTTTACGTACGCGATTGACAGGATTTAGCATCTTTAGCAATGGCTAGGTTACTGTGAAAGTTGCAGCATTGTAAAGAATTCATGCTGTTATATGTTATAGCTCATTATAGCTCAATATGACGCCTTAACAGTGGGGGGAAAAAGTTAATTTTGTCGTGATACAAGATGGTGTCGTGTATCCGGAAGAAACCGCATGCGGAAGTGAGATTCAGCACCGTTCTGCGGACAGCGGCATTGATCAACATGGTCGATAATGCACTTGTCGTTTCCTGTAATTTCTGTTGGTTTTATTTATTATTTATTCCTGTTAGACAAAGAAGAGACTTGAGTTAGGTAACCTGCCTTTCATAAATATATAACATCCTTTTTATTCATTTGCTAATGAGACACCTGCAGCTCCAGAGGAGACGTCTTTATGTAGTCATCATTGTCTCACTAATGTCGACTGTTTTGTCTTATTTCAGGGGTGGACACCAGGTTGAAGTTTACTATCGAACCTTCTTTAGGCAAGAACGGCTTTCAACAAGTATGTTTAGAATATGTGTGTCCAACTCTTCCAAACAGAAATAAATGAATGTTTTGGTTTGTATTTTGATTGATTGTGTTTGTTTTGCTCTGCAGTGGTACGACGCACTGAAAGCAGTGGCCAGACTCCCAGTAGGTATTCCCAAAGAGTGGAGGAAAAGGGTAAGTGTGCTTGAAATTTCTCTTTTGCAGTATTTTCATATCTATGTAATTTTATGCACTGTATAATGTTTGTTTTTTTTTTATATACTGTAGGTATGGCTGACCCTGGCTGACCAGTACCTCCACAGCATCTCCATAGACTGGGAGAAAACGATGAGATTTGCCTTCAATGATCGCAGCAATCCAGATGATGACACTTTGGGAATTCAAATCGTGAAGGTATATATATGAAGTTATGCATTTTGATTTTAAGACTGTTATATAAGAAGTTATTTATGATACATTTATTTAATATTTATTTATTTTTGTCTGTTTTCTTTTTTTTTTTTGAAGAGATAGGAGACAATTTTTTATGATTTTGATTTGATTTCTTTTTATTTATATATATATATATATATATTATATATTATATATATATAAAATAAAATAAAATATATATATATATATATATATATATATATATATATATTAGTATTTTATTTTTATTTTCAGACAGAATTGCAACTTTATCTACAATAATATTTGACCAATTATTTATCCAACATTTATGTGTTTACCTATATAATTTGTATAGAATTTATATTTTTATATTAAATTTTTATTAAATATTTTATTTGATGTATTTTTTTCCTTTTTTCTATTTTATTTTAGAACATTTACAGATATTTTTAATATTTTGTTCAGTTTAAAATGTAATAACATTTTACAATAATTTTTTTTTAATTTAGTAATTACATATTTAATTTGTTATTATATTTTTATTTAGTATTTTATTTTAACCATTATATTTTTTGTTTTTTATTTTAAATATATTTACAGAAGCTTGTTTATGCCACAGGGTAAAATCATAAAATAGGTTATTGTGACTTTTTTTTTTTCTCACAATCTCATAATCTGGATTTTTTTTTCTCGCTATGCAAGGAAAGAAGTCCAAATTGTGAGATGTAAACTCAGAATGGCTAGGAAGAAGTCCTAATTGTGAGTTAGAAGCTCACAAAAAGTCAGCAATGTTAGATATAAAGACACAAAACATTTGATTTTTGTCAAGTCATAACCACTAAATAGGCAACACAAGCTGTATAAACATTATAAGGCAAGTGAATAAATCGTGTCAGGGATATTTAATGGTGTACAGTCGGATAAAAGGTTACATGGTGCAGCAGGATATTTGCTCATTGTAGTGCGTCAGTTAGTGGATAATGTAACAGGATGTGTGTTTGTGTAGCTCTGAATGAGAGAGAACAGTGATCTGTCAGGCAGCTGTGCACAGGTGAGCAAAGTTCAGTGCTTATTTACATAAGACGGTCACACTGTGTTTCCCTCGTTCAGGACCTGCACAGGACTGGCTGCAGTTCGTACTGTGGCCAGGAGGCGGAGCAGGACCGTGTGGTGCTAAAGAGGGTGCTTCTGGCATACGCCCGATGGAACAAGACTGTCGGATACTGTCAGGGCTTTAATGTTCTGGCCGCCCTCATCCTAGAGGTCACAGAGGGAAATGAAGGAGATGCATTAAAGGTTTGCCTAGATACCTATAAGTTCTGCAAATTTTATTTATTTATTTTAACTAGTTAATTAACTTTTATTTTATTTAAAATATTTATTTTATTTTTTATTTTTGAGGAGGCACAGCAGACAGTCCTGACTTGGTACACTTATTTTATTTTATTTTATTTATTTTATTTTATTTTATTTTTTATTTTCCACCAGAATTTCAACTTGATCTACAATAGTAATAAGAAACTTGGGCAGTTCTAATTTATATGTTTACATGCATAGTTCGTATATAATTTGTATTTTGTATAAAATTATATAAATTAATTTCTTTTATTTAATAAATACAAAATTATATATATATATATATAGCATTTTACAATTTTATTTTTCAGTTTATTAATTATGAATTTTATTTCATGCATAATATATATTTTTTTCTTTTTCTTTTTTTTAATGAATTATTTTATACATTTTATTTATTTTTAAATAAGTTTAATTTTGTTTTATATTTTATTGTTTTCATATTTAATCTTATTTAATAATATGTTTTTCTAATATTTAATATTTAACAATTTCTTCATGCATATTATTTTTTGAAAGGTGATGATCTATTTGATTGATAAAGTGCTTCCTGATAGCTACTTTGCCAATAACCTGCGTGCCCTCTCAGTGGACATGGCCGTGTTCAGAGATCTGCTGCGACTGAAGCTTCCAGAACTTTCTCAGCATCTCCACCATCTCCAGAAAGTAGCCAATCGGGAAGGAGGAGGTGTGTAACAACACTGTACAAATAGATGCGAAAGAACAATGTCTATTCCAGGTCAGCTGCATTGTGTTGGCATTGTGTTTCAGGCAGCTATGAGCCTCCACTCACCAACGTCTTCACCATGCAGTGGTTTCTGACCATGTTTGCCACTTGTTTGCCCCATCACACCGTGCTGAAGATCTGGGACTCTGTCTTCTTTGAAGGGTCTGAAATGCTGCTGCGTGTAGCTCTAGCTATCTGGGCCAAACTCGGAGAGTAAGTTTATGCAGAGTAGGCCAGATTCCAAAGAAAAATGTGATCATAAATTAAAAATTAGACATTTTGTTTGTATCAAGCATTGTGGATCTCTCTCTCTCAGGCGAATTGAGGAGTGCCAGACTGCTGATGAATTTTATAGTACTATGGGCTGCCTGACACAGGAAATGCTGGAGCACAACCTTATCGACTCCAATGAACTAATGCAGGTAAGACAGAGCATATAAAGACAATGAATAAATAATGTCATTAATTATATATAAACCTTATCATATAGATAAATCAACTGTAATGGCCTTAATGTTGCAAAATGTGTTGTGTTTTCTCATCCTGACAGACGGTCTACTCCATGGCCCCGTTCCCATTTCCCCAGCTGGCTGAGCTCAGGGAGAAATACACCTACAACATCACCCCGTTCCCGACCCCTGTCAGAGCGAACAGCAGGTATGAGAGCTGAAGACATTCGACGCCCACAGCACAGATGGCATCCGTGCGAGTTTAGTAGTCATAGCACGTGAACGTGACTGCAGGGTGTTGCTTTATGGCACATGTGTGTATATTGGCACGCAAATGCAAATGTTATGCCTATACAAGCTTTATAGTCAGTTTAAACATAATTTTTGACTTTTAAGAAACGATGTAGGCAAGCAACAATGCAATAATAAAACATTTATTTTTATATAAAACCATTTATTTTCTCTATTTTAAAATATTTGTTTACATATTTTAAGTATCATTTAGTAACATTATTTCGTGTTTATTTGTTCTTAAATTTGTTTAATTTTTAATGCATTTTGTTATGTTTTTAAAATATTTTTCATAATTAAAAAAAGAATTTATAGTTTTCTTTTTCATTTTATTTAAAAAAAATTCTATTTGATTTTAAAATATATAATTGTGTTTTAGTGTTTATTTCATTATTTTGTATTATTTCATTTCGTATTTTTATATTTAATTTTATTTCATGCATGGTTTCATTTTATGCTTTTTTTGCATGTTTTGTTTATTTTAAAATATTAAGTAACATTTTCAGATGTATTTCATTTTTCGAATTTATAAATTTAATGTCATATTTTCATATTTAATTTTACTTCATGTGTTACATTTTATTACTTTAAATTTGTTTCTGTTTTAAAAATTATTTTATCAATAAATACATTTAAAATAATTTTTAAATCATTTAATCTGCATAATTTAATGTAATTAATGATTTTCTATGTATTAATTTGTAAATTGTAATGTATAATATTTAGGTTTATGCATGATGTTGTATTTTTACATGTATAGTCTAGCACTCCATGGATGGGAGAGTGATGATGATGCTGACATGGATGATGAAGACTCTATTGTCACTGCTCTGGGTTGCCTGGGGCCTCTTGGAGGACTTCTGGCCCCTGAAATCCAAAGATACCAAAAGCACCTTAAGGGTCTGTGTCTAATTATATTTTAATCAGCCCAGAACTGAGGGGAAGTAGATTTAATAGTGCAGATTACAAATGTCACTCTTGCTCCATGATTTATATCCTGCTGAAAACACAGGAATTTATCAAATGCACAAGATTGTTTAATTTCATTTTATGAGTCACTAAAACTATATTGGCTGTGTCAAAGTAAGGTGATCTCAGTGCAAATATGAACTCGGTGTAGCTCACTCTGCCAACCTAACCCTGGCAAATCCTTCACAATCCTGTCTGAATTTGCCCTCAAATGGATTTAATTCTCAAAGCGTTGTCAGTTCTTGTTGTATCTGAGGTGGGTCGACTCATTCCAGCTGTCCTTAATTACAGCCTTCAGTTCCAGTGCAACTAAACAAATGAAAGGTTTAGAAAAGAGCCAACGCAGCCGTTACTCAAGTTACCCAGTAAAATGTGTCACAGACATTCTTGTGTTTTCATTTTGGATGTTTTCTTTGTGTTTTCATCTGCCCTGCAGATCAGAGAGTGGAGCAGAGCTCTCACGGCAGTAACATGGCCGAGCTCAGTCCTGGAGCGGTGGGTGCGGGACGGGCCGAGCACCAGGCGGCCATCAACAGCATGATGCTAGAGCGCATGAGCACCGACATCAGCGCGCTGAAGAAACAGTACTCGCGCATCAAACAAAAACAACAGCAGCAGGCCGGGCTCCTGTACATCCATACAGGTAGCAGGGTCTTCATTTTGAGCGTTTTGCAGTTGTTGATGAGTTCAGGAAGTGACAGAAGCGATAGTATGTAGTGTTGGTCAGTGTGTTGTGACAATTTTTCCAGGACCTCGAGTGGAAGCTGAAACTATTGAACCTCATCAAGCCAGTAAACAACAGAAGCCCCACACCGGTACTGATCTTTACGGGTCAACTATGGCTTCATTATAGATACAGTAAAGCTGTTTTGATCGGTGTTGGGTCTGCTTATGTTTAATGCAATAAATCACACAATCATTTGGCATTTTGGTGACGGCTGAATTGATTAATGAAGGTTTTCCAAATCAAGATTTTTGCTTTGCAGGGAATTGGTACAGTCTAAGGCTTGTTAATTAGTTTTTTTCTTGTTTTTAATTGTAATTATTGTAATTATTTATATGTAGAATTTATATTTCTATTATTTCTATAGTAAATTATTATTATAGAATTAATTCTATATGTGTGTGTGTGTGTATGTGTGTATATATATATATATATATATATATATATATATGTCACTTTTGATTAATGTCACTGTCACTTTTGATTAATTTAACAAATCCTTGCTTAAGAAAAGCATTAATTGCTTTCAAAATTAAAATAAAAAATGTACTGACCCCTAAACTTTAAAACAATAGATAATATATAATTTATATAAGTTCTCTATGTAACAATAATATTATAATTTATAGAATTTCTCTGTCTTTTAACAAACTCTAATACACTTTTCTGCCTTTGAAACCTCTTTACTTATTTTCTGACATCACAAAGCCCAGTCTTACATTTTTAATCTTGAATATTCTGTTTATGAGACTTTATGGAAGTAACATTGGTTGCAAACAGTTTCATGTTGACTTTAACAGCCTGGTTACAATTGCTGGTGTTTTCTTACTCTGTGATATTGATTCTTCACAGATAAGTGTCCAGCTACCAGTATCCTTCCCTCCCAAATTGGTCCCTCCCCTGTGGTTAATCATCTTCTCCTGGGCAGGAGGCCCAGACCCGGTCAGCGATCCTCAAAGAACGGTATTATCCATAATGGCGGAGGTCCTCAAGCCCACTCCACACCCACCCAAGATCAGATGATTCGGGCCAGACATCATTCGCCCTGGCGCACACATGTGCGCGCGCACCGGAGGAACATCGCCAGGGCACGGGCACAACTCGGATTGGATGATTCTCTGGAGATAGAAGATGAACAAACTGATGTGAGCAAAACAGAAGAAGCATCTGAAGAAAGAAAATGTGAGGATGAAGAGCAAGAGAAGGTGGAGACCGTAAGCTCAGATGTCTCTCAGCAGGACCACAGCCCTGGAGAAGGAGAGGGAGAAGGAGAAGATCTCCAGAAGATCGACAAACAGTTGTCTTCTTTGGAACTGGAACTGAAACCAGAACCAGCTTCTGATTCAGCTACACCATCTCCACAACCAGAAGAAACTTCTGATCCAACTACACCATCTCCACAACCAGAAGCAACTTCTGATCCAACTACACCATCTCCACAACCAGAAGCAGCTTCTGATCCACCTACATCAACTCCACCACCAGAATCAGCTTCTAATCTGAATACACCAACTCCACCACCAGAACCACAGCCGGAGCCCAGACCCACAGCCTCAGCTCCGCTCTCATCCACCCGCCGTACAGGTTCAGACTCCTCCAGCTCTGAAAGCGGCGGAGGGTCCCTCAAAAGAAGCCCTTCAGCGTCAGCAGGAGAACCTCCAAAACCACAGCAGATCTTCTCTCCGTTCCCATGCGTCAAAACCCCTCGCAAGTCCATCACTGCGAGAAACTTGGGCCTCTACGGTCCAACCGCCAGGACTCCAAACGTGCACTTTCCCCAAATGAGCAGAAGTGTGAACCATGTTGGAAGCACCACAAAGCGTCGATGATGAATTGTCGACTACAGACGAGCACTTATTTGATTCTTCATATCAATACGTTTCCCAACTATGAAAGCACATCTCTAGTATGCTTCCAGATACTCCAGAACATCAACATTTAGGAACAATATTGGATAATTTAATGCTTCCATGAAGTTTATAACATGAATTTATGAAGGATGTTTCTTGTTTATTTTCTTTTTAGTGAAACACTACCTAAACATCTGGGAATAATATCCGACAAACATGATCGGTTGAAGCTTTTGTGTCATTGACAGTATCTCATATTGCATGTTCAGATCAGCAGTATTTGCTATGATGCACTGTGTATGTTTACTTACGCTTCAAAGCTAAGAAAATCACGCTCACGTATATGAGAAATACTTATGCTAAGTGAATGGGAAATGCTGCAGTTGTGCATCACACAGGCCAAAATGATTTTTTTAGCACCCAGATACACTATTTAATCCTATGAAGTCAACAAATTGTCTGTGTTCGCTTGTTTCTGTTGTTTTTGACAATACCGTGTGTTCATTTTTCAATCATGTCAAGCCATTTTCTCTTGATCTCTCCTTAGTAAATTATTAATTTTCCATCTGGAAGACACAAGTTGCCATTAAATTCGCTTCTTGGATGCTCTTATTCTAAACCCACCTGCAATTGATCAACCCTTTGAATGTTTTTCTTCTCTCTCTTGGTGCTTATGAGTAGTGGAGGATCACAAACGCCCCCAGAGAATAAAAGACGTGCAAGTATGGAATAAAACTTTTCGGTTTCTACTTATTTATGTTGTTTCTACTCCAATAAGTAATTTGTGTTTGCAACCACAGTATTAGTTTTTTCAGGCACCAAATGACACCGATCAAAACGTAATCCAACTACGTGGCAGACTGATTGGAAATGAATTCACGTTGTATAAACGTGGCATATTCTGTTGTTTTGAACCAAGATAATTGGAGATATTGGATACAATATCTCATACTGACATGGTTATATGAGTGTCTTCAGAGCCTAATAGTGAATTTTTTTTTTCTTACTAGTTCCTCATGAGTAATTGAAATGTAAAATTAATCCAGCCTGAAGAGGTTTTATATTTAACTCTTTAAAAACTTTCCAAAACTACAACACTAAACAGTTGAGTTTATCATCTGTTAAAAGTTCTGATAATCAACTATGCAACTCATCTGTTTAGATTTTGAGAGTATAACAGGCATAATACGCTTTACGTAATGTTTTTGGACACGTTACTAGTCCTTTCCATACTTCCTACATACCGTAAAGAACCATCATATGATGTCTAAAATATCAAATCAACGCTTGATTTAAGTTGCCCTAAATCTCACTGTAATATAACCAGGGTGTTGTTGGAGATAATTGTGCTCTCCTGTGTCTGCAGTGTTGCATCAGTGTGTTGTGAGATTTCAGAATGCACAGTAAGTTCCTCTTCTGTAACTTTCATGCATGAAATTGCAAATGAGCACTGTTACGTGTTCACTTTAGTACGAAGGTGTTTTGATGCTCCTTAGCTGAAGCAACCACTAAAAAGCATGACAAATTCATCTTGCAAATGAAGTAGTTTTATTTTTCTTGGTCATTTTTTAAACAGGCTGTGTTCACAGGTGTGGAGAATCACGCTGAGCACAAGCATAATGTTAAATAACTCTTTAGAATATTTAGCCATATTTGGTTTAAAAAAATAAATCCGGTTTATTATATCACGGCCAGTACAACGACATTTAAATGGTTTAGTGTGGTTACAGGCCCAAAAGTTTTCGGTGGCTGCTGTATGAAGGCATTAACTGTAGTAAAAGTCGGATAAATTCGGTGAGTAACTACTCGATTGTTTATATCTGAGCTCAGGCAGCCATTGTGTTCCTTGTAGCATATGTGCGTTTCATTGCTAACGCTTGTTTACGCCTTAAACCTAAAGCAGAAAACTACAATCATATAATATTTTTAGTAGGATCACCATGTGTGAGAGCTCGAAAATATTTCTGACTAAGCTTTTAATAGTTATCTATTGCATGTCGACACCTGTTTGCGGTTACCAACAGTTTATGAGGTTCATTGTTAATGGCAGATGTGCGGTAGGCCTCAGATGAGAAGAAAGATATTTAAAACAATTTACAGTTGGGGATTTTCCAGATTTATGGTTGATTTTATAACCTGACGAAAATATAGGTAAATTATTTTACCCTTACATTCCTATTTCTTTGTGACTGAACACTAGATGTCGCTGTTGTTCTAGCCTAGTTTTACCTCTCAAACGGCCTCAAAGTTTTGGAGCTGATTGGGAACAAATGTCCCATCAATAATAACATAACAAGAATAATATAACAACTTTGAAAGCATATTTAAATAAATATAAGGCTTTTAGTGAGTCATGAAGCTCACATGTGAAAAGATGAGAGACTTACAGGACTACCTAGTTTTTAACACTCTTTGCCAAAACATTAATCGTTATTAGGATTTCCTTTAGGGAGAAAAACAGAAATATATACATGTCATCATCATGATGGGCTCAAGCATTGGCTCTTTGACATTACTGACATAGTTTTATTGTAATGGTGTTTAGCAGGCGCCACTGTGCTTCTTCAGCATCTAATAATTAATCTATAAAGTGTTCATAAATCCACATGAGAAGTGATGTTTACTTGACTCTGGCTAATATGAAGATGCAAAGTTTCAAAATGACAGACACGTATGAATCAATCAGGCCTTAAAACTCCTTAAGCTTTATTGTTTCATCTCCCCCAAAGACCCAAATAAACCCTGTGCGTCATTTGTGCTGGATTTATGCATCACTGCGTCTTTGTGAGAAAATGTTGGATGCAGATTTCCCAAGGGATTCTGGAATGGTCTGAATTTAGTGTACTGATCGAATGGGCAGACGTGCCTGTTGAAACTGGCAAGGTGCCGAGTTCTGCTTATATTTGCTCCACGTATGATTTCCTCAGGGGCCAATTTGTCTCATAGGGCAAAGGACAAGCTTGAAATTCACCTAGGAATGATGCGACTGACCGAGTTTGTTTTTCTGGTCGTCAAGGTAGTGCTCCAAAGCTGGCAGAGGTCAGAAATCGATTTAATTCAAATGTATTTTGTGTGAAAATTGTGTGATTATGGCCTGCGTGATCAATGACATTAATGTACTACAATTAGTGATCTATTAGAAATGGGGCAGAATCTTTGATTCCTTTTTTGGCTTGTTTTCAAATTTGATCCTTAAATTTGATTTATTACCAGATTTTTTTGAATCAGAATTGATTTAAATATATATATATATATATATATATTTGAATACATTTTTGAATCAGAACTGAAAAATATGCAATTTAATAAAAAATAAATAATATATTTTAATAAATAATATAATAAAAAATAAAAATAAGTTGTTTATAATATAAAAAATAACTATATAAATAAACAAACATGATATTGAATGGCAATGTGTTTTCATAAAACATGATGATATAATGTGACTTTTGTTTTCCCACCTATTTGAAGTTCCTGTGGAAAACCCTATTCCTGTCCCACCCAGTGACCCAGTAATGACTTTATTCAAAAGTGGAGATACTTCCATTTTGTTAATTAATTGGCCGAGTGATGGCCACAGTAATCCCTCAATCCAGTGTTGGTTCAGACATGGGTTATTCATCCGTCCCGTCATATGGGAGCGGGCACTACATGCGTGAATCCCACACTGACGTCCTCTTCCGCTCTGCTCCTGCACGACTGCGCCATAATCTACATGTTATAATCCATGCATGCATGACGGGGCGTAATCACACTTCCTCTGCGTTTCCGGGCAGGATTACTCTGTGAGGAAGTGGAGGCTTACACAATTCATGTGTGTGTGCTGTAAGGGTGAAAGTTTCATATTAAATATGTGCAGGAGAGTTCAAAGAGCCAATAAAATGCATTGGCAAGCAATGTTTCCTGTGATCAGAATCTTGTGATTCTGATTTTAATTTTGAAAAATTATCTTACTATTCTAACTTGACTTTTTCCTCATAATTGAGAGAAGAAAATGAATTTTATCTCACAGTTCTGAGTTTTTTTCTCAGAATTGCAAGTTTATATCTTGCAATACTGAAATATCTTGCAATTTTAACTTTATATCTCAGAATTGTGACTTTTTTTCTCAGAATTGAGCGAAATAAAAATGCAGAATTCTGATTATATCTCACAATTATGAATTTTTTTCTCGGAATTGAGTTAATATCTCGCAATTTCTATCACACAATTCCGAATTTTCTTCTCAAAATTACGTGTTTATGTCTTGCAATTAGGAGTTTATATCTTGTAATTCTGAATTTTATATCTTGCAATTCTGAAAAAAAGTCAGAATTTTGAATTTATATCTTGCAGTGCTACTAACTTTTTTCTCAGAATTTCCCAGAACTCTCATGAGTTCATGGACTTTTTTTTTAGAGCTGACAGACTTTCCTCTGGTCTATGTGTTGATCGGTCAGCGCTGTTGGTCTGCTGTTCTCACTTTCACTCACTCAATTTCTCCTTTATTAACTTTCTCTTTGTATAACAGAAGTTACGTGTCATTCAGCGACACAAACACAATCATAACATGTCAATGTAAAGAGCAGACAAGTGCAGACAGGGCTGTTCTCTGGGGTAATAATAACTATAATCAAGCAGACGTGCCCACTCACTGACTCATCTACAGGAAAGGTCATATACACATTAAGAGCTTCACCCATGCATTCAGCAAATGGAAATTTAATAGTCTGATAAAAATCAATTATTAAAAGGTCACTTGGTTTGTGACCCTCAAAGTGATTTTTCTTTTTTCTGCGGCTAAAATAGCTCTTGCGATTGCACAAGTACACATACATGCTTTGCCTGTTCGTCCCCACGGGCTCATAAACAGAGCATGGGAACTAATGCAGACTATGTATTTGATTAATGGTTTCATTGTAAATTTTGTCCTGTGTGCTTAACGACACAAAGCACGTAAAATCATAAGCTCATAAAGGAGGTTCCAGCCCTCCTCGTGGAAACAATGCCATGCTCTTAAAATGGGCGCAACGACACACAGTTGAATAAGACGTGGATAGGATGCCAGACATAAACACAGACAAATAAGACTAATATTGGAAGTAATCAGCCACTTCCTACCAGTGAAAGTGTATATTTGGGTGGGTGGGTCTCATTTTATGCCAATACCTGCAAGTTAGCACTAGTATGTAACTCCTGCAATAGAAATACACATATAGATGTTGCCGTTGCTCATTTTCTGTAAAACTGGTGTGAAAGAATTTTGTTATTGCCAGCAGTAAAAGAAGCATTTTGTATAGGAGACTATTGAAAGCAGGGAACCAGGATACAGATCACATGCAAACAAGAAATTTATTGATCTATTGTCAGAATAATTAACTTTTTATTAGAATGTTCACTATATATATTTATTATTTAATTATTTATAACTAAATAATTATTTAATGGTTTATAATTTAAAATATTTATATTTAATTATTTGTTTATCAATAATTTATTAAGAATTTAAATTATTTAAAATATATTACATATTAAAACATATAGTATATATTTATAAAGTATATATTTATTTAAGTATGGTTTATTTCATTATATGTAGGTTTAAATTGTCCTTGTCAAAGTCTGTTTTAGCTCTGTGAAGAGAGAAAAAAAAACAGTAATTTGTAATATTACATATTGTTTTTTTCATGAATCACAACACACAATGTGTACACAGTATGCCTAAAAAAGCAGCAAATAAATTACACTAAAATGAACAAATGTAGAATTAAAAATATTTAAATTATTATTGATTAAATTGAATTTAAAATATATATATGAATAAATTAAATATACACAAATCACAATATACACAAATAAAAAATAAATATATATTTCATGGTTATTAAAAGGTTAACATTACTTAAAACTGAATAAGGTACTTGTTTTGCATTTAGCTGAGCAAAAAAGGTTGCGAATCCCTGCTCTAGGCAAAATATTGACATGATTAAGTATGTTTTGTGCCACAAAGAGCAAAGCCAAAAGCAATATCCCACAACTGTTGTAAACACAGTAAAACATGCTGCCAACCAAACACATGACAGCTTCCTTGATATAAATATACTCTCTTTGCCCCAAAAATGGATTAAAAGAGGGGAAATTAAACACTTCACCCACAAGACCAACAAAACCTCTCTTCATTTCCACAGTGGAGATAAATTTATAAATAATTTCCACTTTCTAGTTCCTACATCTCAGAGAAGCCGCCCGAACTGCACAGAGTGAGCTGTCAAAAGTTGGACAATTTAAGAGGACAATTCCCACTCTCCCTCTGCTTTTAGTAAGGCAGAACTGGGGGAAAAGACGAAGAAAGCAGTTCACTGATGGGATGAGGACGCCACACAGACCCCTGAGACGTTATTGAGTGACACTGAAAGACAGTCGAGCCAGAGGAATCTTGGCATTGAGACTTAATGCTCCTGCTGTTAGTTGACCAATGACATCTCTATACATAGACCAAGTATTCTTGGTTTTAGAGTAGCTGTGTACCTTTTTTTTGGTGCTTAATGACAGGTAGAAGTCATTCAGTTGTTCAAGGGATAGTTTGGCCGAAAATGAACATTTGCTGTTAACTTACCTGGACCACAAAACCAGTCATAGGGCTCAATTTTTTGAAATTGAGATTTATACATCTTCTGAAAGCTGGCTAAATAAGCTTTGTTAGGATGGGACAACATTTGGCCGAGATACAACTATTTAAAAATGGAATCTGAGGGTGCAAAAAAATGTAAATATTAAGAAAATCGCCTTTAAAGTTGTCCAAAATAAGTTATTAGCAATGCATATTACTATGATCTTTATTTAATATCCTAATGATTTTTGGTATAAAAGAAAAATTGATCATTTTGACCCATACAGTGTATTTTTGGCTACTGCTACAAATATACCTGTGCGACTTAAGATTGGTTTTGTGATCCAGGGTCACATATAGGCAACACAAAATGAATACCCATGGCTCCTGATGATATATTGAGATCTTATGAAGTGAAACAACTGATCTGTGCTAGAAACTTAAAATTATTTTAAATATTATTACCTGTAATCCCCAGCATCAGGGAAATATGATTCCTTTTCACAAACTGATTCTTTCACACAGTTTGATTCAATGAACTGGTTCAATTCACTAATTTGTTTACATAATCATGCAGTGACGTAATGTATAAGCAATTATATTATTAAAGCACCCAATTAATGATGTGAAACTGATTTTTAAAGCATATTAAGGTAAATGCTAGTCTTAAGCAACTGAACCGGTTCACAAGAATGATTCATTCGTGGACCAGACATCACATAATAATATTGTAAATAATGTTCAGTTTCTTGCGCAGACCAGCTGTTTCGCTTCATAAGACCTCAATATATCGTCAGGAGGCACAGGCATTCATTTTGTGTTGGTTGCATGTTTTTCTGACTCTCAAAGTGATGGTAGCCACTGACTTGCATTTCATGAATCACCAAGGACCACGGTTTCAACTAAAAATCTTCTTTATTGTTCTACTGAAGAAAAAAAAAGACCTACATCTTACATGGCCTGAGGGTGAGTAAATGAACAGCAAATTTTCACTTTTGGATAAGCTATTCCTTTAACCTGCGCCATATTCTCTTCAACATCATCTGTATGATGACGGCAGGGCAAAAATTAAACTGCCTCCCAAATTCCTGTTCTGATGCACAGTTACACAACAAGCCTGTTTTCAAATACTTTCTGTTGCTAGGATATCACAAGGTCACATTCGCATCTGTCTTTGTAGCTCTCAGCTTTCACCTTTAGATGTCCTCAGAGGAAACCAAAAACACCAGGTAACCACGTCTCCTCTAAAGAGAAGAAAGCAACCGAGGGATGCGGGAAAATACATCCCGATATCTCCACGCACACACACATAGAAGAACAAGCGTGAGGGTGAACAATGACGTCCGTTCTTTGGGTTCCTGCTCTTCGGTTGGTCAGGTACACATCAGTGACCCGCTCATTGAGCTGCTCTGAGAATCTTCCATAATCAAATGCAAATAATGTAAGTAATACGGAGCAGAACTGCTGGAGTGAATTTCCACCGGCCTTTATTCAGACTCACGGATGTGGAGGTGGACAAACGCTCAATGGCTGCGTTTTAATGGAGATAAAATGAGGGTAAATTGAAGTAGGATATGGGAACCAGGATACAAATTGCACAAGGAAATTAGAAAGTAATTGATTTTTTGTGTGAAAAATGTATTTAATATTTTAACAATCAATAAAGAGAATCGGCACAACAGCACAGAGACAAATCTCCTTTTTTCAAAAGTGAATATATATATATATATATATATATTTTATATATATATATATATATATATATATATGCAAAACCCTCTAAGTGCCATCTGAAATTTATATAGAGAAAGAGTTTAAAATTTTGATTTTATGTTCTGAAAAATGCAAATTGATTTGTATTTGTCTTTATATATATATATATATATAAAGACAAATACAAATACTATATGTAGAGTTCAGATGCAAAACCTTCTAAGTGCCATCTGAAATGTGTGTGTGTGTATGTATATATATATATATATATATATAGTTTAAAATTTTGATTTTAAATTCTGAAAGATGCTAATTAATTTAAATGTAATATATTCAAATTCTGATTTATAGTTTAAAAATATTTCTTACTATTCCTAATAATTCTTATCTGGAAAAATACTTAATGATGCTGAAATAATATATTTATTTTTATTTAACTGTTTCATTTATTTAGAAAAAAACATTGATATTTAAAAATATAGTATTATAGTATATTACATAAAATATTTTTTCTTTGTGAAGCACAAAAATATATAATATAAAATAATGCAGTGTATGTAAACAAATTCAGTAGATACATTTTTAGACTGAACTATTTTTGCACTGATATTGATAATTTATCTAATATAATGCATGCATGAATATGTGAAAAAAGACATACATTTCCTGTTATTTTCTTGCACATATGGCACCCCTGTTTCCTGAAGATGACATATTATGATGGCCAATCAAATAAAATCACAGGAAGTCATGATGTAATATGGACACTTAAGTTGTCGTGACACACTGAGACCATGGCAAATGGGCTAATGCAGTAAATACTAATGTAATATTACCAGCCGATAAGATGGATTACAGACAAATAGTGAAATGCAGAAATAAAACCTGGGGATTTGAATTAACAGGCTTTTAGAGGCCTTGTTAGTCCCACACACGAAATTAAAGGGTATTTCGTATAATTGAATCATGGGATACAAGCTACAACCCAGTAATCCAGATAAAGCATAGGACTGCACACTTAGACGCACAGGATGGCAATAAGTGCATGAAGGTAAATGAGGTCAGTATGCAAAATGGATTATGCAGTATAGGCTTTCAGTTTTGTTTTTTTGAACTCTTTAATACAATGCCATGCCTGTTTCCAACTTCCTAAGAATTTGTACAGTGATCCTTTAGGCTATAATACCTTGCACTACAATTTCAGTATTGACAGCTGGAACAGAAGAGCGAACATACTGCTAAAGCACAAATATGCACACGCATTCACACATGCACACACATGCAGTTTGGAAAAACTCTAAATTACATGCTGCAGCCAAAAGTGTCTAATGTGTGACATCACCTGTAGATAAAAGACCTGAGCCTTCATCTGAGGGGTTACAGGGGTCTCCAGGAGTTCAAATGTAGGGCATGAAAAACCAGTGGGCAAGCGTTTTTGTGGAATAGATGAAAACTCCAAAATCTGAGAATAATATTTACATCTTTTCGTAAATATTGTTTGTATTATTTGGTCTATAAATACTTTTGAAAGAACAAAAAAAAGAGGTGCATGCTCCAAGAATTATATCAAATCAATTTAAACCTGTAAATTAATCCTGACATTTAATTTTGCAAAATGCTCAAAGCTGTTTAGTTATGAGATGAGTACTGAAGATATTCCTACATGTGTCATTCATGAACTGCAAAAGCGCCAAATTAAACATTCAGTGGATTCCTGTGAGATAAGTTGTCAGTTCAGTGCATTTTAATGTAAATATTCTTTATGCATACATATCATGCAATTTATGCATATTTATGCTTGTATATTAATGGAATAATATAAATATGCTTTATGCATACAAGATGCATATTAGGTAGGCATTCATTTAAGTATGCGTTACTTTTTTGTTAAATATATATATGTATGCATATTTATATGCTCAGTTTCAATAACCAAAAATAAATGCCAAGAGGACATCTGAAAGTTCAAGAACAAATGTGAAAATTAATTCAGGCCTTCTAGACAGTACAGTGTCTTACTGACCACAGGTTAAATGGGAGTCAGTGAATTAATCACTGGAATCACAGTAAATTTAATTACGTCAGGCTGTGACAAAGTGGCACACTGTGGTAACCGATACTATAAAAACTCACGGGACAGATCTGAAAACCTCTTGCTATGCATCAGGTTGTTTATCCTCACATTTTTCTGTCTTCATTCACTGGAAGGAATTTAGTGCATTTACAGCCTACAGCACATTCGCTGTGCATCAGTGCAATGTATTAAAATCATCTCAGAAGTTAAATAAGGTAAAGCTACTAAAATGTAAGGAGAAATTTAAAGGAATAGTTTACACAAAAATAAAGATTAGCTCATAATATACTAGGTTTAAAGTTACAATTTATTAATGATGATTACAAACATGCAGCTTTAACAAGATGTTACACACCCCTGGAGTGGTGTGGATTACTTATGGATTATTGTTAATGTTTTTATCAGCTGTTTGGACTCTCATTCTCATTGGTGAACAAGTGATGTAATGCTACATATCTCCAATTGTGATGAAGAAACAAACTCATCTACATCTTGGATGGGCCAAGGGTGAGTACATTTTTTACATTTTTGAAACCTTTACAGTGTTAGTTTTTAAACTTAATGCAAGACTAGCATACCATCGCCTATTAAGTCTTAGTAACAATATAAATGAACATAAATAAACATTTCTTAGCCTGATCTAACGACATCCCGTTGTAACTGACTGTGGTATTACAGTAGAAACAATACTAGTACAGTATTTAGGTGTTACTATGGCAACATTGTTGCAGAATGGAAGTCAGTATGTACCGGAACACGTTTAATATTAGGAATTACGAAACCTAGACATCAACATCACCAACAACAACAACAACAACAGCGCACCCTAAATTAATCACTGTGAGCATGCTGTCAAACAACAAAAATGTTACGGGAGGGAGGGATTCTTGCTTACAGTCACTCAGAATGAGGTTGAACCCTACAGAACCAGAAACACACACAAGAACAGATGCCAAAAGTGTTTGGCACAGGCCAGTCAAGTCTGTAGAGGAGTTCATGCTTGCATTTGTGAGTGTGAGTTGGCTCAAATGGAAGCTACTCAAGAAAAACATTCACACCTTGTTATTCAGTGGCGTCTTCTGCAGTCAGTCCACATTTAAAGTGACATATACGCTAATAAATCAAGAACCTTTAACACCCTATTGAAACATTTATTGCATAAAAAGTTCTTTATACAGTCACATTAAGAAAAAATGGTTATTCAAAGAAAGGTTCTTTAAGTAAGCACAAATGGTTCTTATATGGTGTAAAACTCAATTTCATTCTTAAGAATAAAGGTTTATCTTTATTTGCATCAGTGCTTCCATGAAGAATATGGGATGATATTAGACTCAAAACGATTAATAGATGCACGCACAATTATCCATGTACTGGATCAATTTTATGCATGTATCTTACAATCCACAAACAAATGCCTTTCAATTTGAGTCTGTGGAATTCGGGATTAAATGATTGTGCAGCGATTTGTACAAATACAGACATGTTTGCGAATAAAAATGTTCTGTTCTGCATTAATATATCATACATTGCTCATGCAAAAAGGAATCAGTGCATTTGTGGATCAGGTGACACGTGTGCATTTATTGAGGTCTTGGTCGAGTCAATCTTGTTCAGTTCATTTGGATTTTGAGACTTCATTTTCGAGGTTTACAGCATTTCACGACGCCCACACACACAACTATCAATGAACAAGGCCCAGTGCAAGTCATTAACGTGTACGCGATTTTTCACATCACTACATTGATGTGAAAAATATTATAATTTGCATTAAAGTATCACAGTTCGTGCATGTGGCGATTAAAATGTTCATTTGTGGATCAGACGACACGCGTGCATTCATTCACATCTCTTCTGAATCGATTCTATTTGATTCATTTGAATTTTGAGACTTTCGTTCCGCCCTTTTAGCCTTGCCCAATCCACACACAGCTCGCGATCCACACGCAGCTGAGCCTAAGAAAATCGGCGACCACTAGATGGCACTATAGCCCCAGTCACACGTGCGCATTCCATTGTGCTAGTGCTATTGTAGTCGCTCGTTTGAGCCATTAGTAATCGCACGTTTATATTAAATTAATTATACTATATTAAACCAGTGAGCCTTTTATAGCCTATTCCGTGCTCAAGCGGACGAATAAAGCTTGCTGACTAAAGGAATGACAATGAATGTCTAGGGAAAAAATAACGTTAACATATTTCATGTACTTATTGCTAAACTGTTTCCTGAGTCAGTGTCGGCTGCAAAGATGAAGTTGATGATGCTGATTCGCCATCTTCGCAGTAGGAGAGAAATTTCTTACGACTTACAGTAATGAGTGTATGTTATGGATTTGAAGAGGATGATTTTACATCTGAAGAAGACCTTTTTTGTCGGAATGCGCGTTAAGTAAAAGGCCTTGTTTACATAATAAATAATAGATTTACATAATAAACAATAAATTGGTTTAATATAATCAATTGTGATGCGATCTGGGAAAGCGCTGGGACGTTTTCAGGAAATTCGAAAAATAGGTCGCACGCAATGTTTTTATTTATTTTTCATATCGCGAGATGGCGGAGCACAACAACGCAATCTTAAGTACTGTAACTTAGCTGCTCACTTAATCGTATTATAATTGACTATTTCACATCCAGAAATGAAGGATGAAGTAAGTTACTAAAGAGGAAGAGTCCAGTGAACTTTTATGCACAGTGAACAGTTGGGCTGCGCGCATTTTTCTAAATGTAAATTTCAAGGTAGGCTACATTGTTCGTGCTATCTAAACATACAAGGGGTGATCAAAAGTTTGGTGACTATGGCCATGATAAAAAACGGAAAAACAAACGTTAGTCTATTTGTGTAATGATGCAGTATAGCGCTCCTGATTTGATAGACAGATCTTGTTAAACCTGTGAAGCGAAAGTGAAAGCCGTCTCACTTAAACCCGTTTTTCTCAAAATTCCATTCCTGGAAATCATATCTATATCAGCCAACTTAAGATAGCCATATTGTTACGTTCAATAGATATAGATAAAATAAAAATCGGAAAATAGAAATAGATAAAAAAAAATCGGAAATAAAAACAGTTTTGAAAAGAGCTTGAACCCAGCTTTCATATGGTATCAAATAAAAGGTTAAATTTCACCATATGTTGGGCTTTCCTTGATCGCATCACACTTTAATATAAACGTGCGACTAGCCTACTAATGGCTTAAACAAGCGACTATAATAGCACTTTAATAATAAAAAAATAAAAGATAAATAAATAATAGTAATAATAATAATAATAATAATACAAAGAAGGAATAAGTGACAACGTGCCGTTGAAGTACAGAAAAAAGGTGCCATGACGAAGTTCTTGTTTGACAAAATTAATATACGCCATTCTGTTAGAACAAGTTCAGTAAAACTTTTTTACTATGTTTCAACAGGCAGGGGAGAATAGCCAAACCAAAAAGAAACAAATAAAACACAATGTAACATTCATAAAAGCGTACACAATGGAATGCGTACGTGTGACTGGGGCTATAGTGCCATCTAGTAGTCGCCGATTTTCTTAGGCTCAGCTGCGTGTGGATCGCGAGCTGTGTGTGGATTGGGCAAGGCTAAAAGGGCGGAACGAAAGTCTCAAAATTCAAATGAATTAAATAGAATCGATTCAGAAGAGATGTGAATGAATGCAGGCATGTCGTCTGATCCACAAATGAACATTTTAATCGCCACATGCACAAACTGATACTTTAATGCAAATTATAATATTTTTCACATCAGTGTAGTGACGCAAATTTGCGAATTTTTCGAATCGCGTACACGTTAATAAATTGCCCTGGGCCTTGTTCATTGGTAGTTGTGTGTGTGTGCGTCGTGAAATGCTGTAAACCTCGAAAATGAAGTCTCAAAATCCAAATGAACTGAACAAGATTGACTCGAGCAAGACCTCAATAAATGCACGCGTGTCACCTGATCCACAAATGCACTGATTCCTTTTTGCATGAGCAATGTATGATATATTAATGCAGAACAGAACATTTTTATTCGCAAACATGTCTGTATTTGTACAAATCGCTGCACAGTCATTTAATCCCGAATTCCACAGACTCAAATTGAAAGGCATTTGTTTGTGGATTGTTAGATACATGCATAAAATTGATCCAGTACATGGATAATTGTGCGTGCATCTATTAATCGTTTTGAGTCTAATATCACCCCATAAAATACCTCATCCTCCTTTACCCACTTTACAACTGCCAACCATCTTTTGTCATTAAATCCAGAAATCCTCCTTTGTGTCTCCTAAAAGGACCTTTAATGATTATTAAAGAGGACAAAGACAAAGATGATGACGCAGTTTACCATACGTCACACGCTGATAATATCAGAGTCAGCTATAACCTCGGATTCAGCCCATTGATCCTGGTGTCACTACCGTCACTCAAGGTCTTCTTATCACCCTTATCACCATCCGCTGGATTATCAGACTTCTGTGGGCAAAAAGGGCACCCTGAACATAAAAAATGACTCAATGGACAGGGTGAATCTGCACAAGAAATGACTTAAAAAAAAAAACATGGTGATTTGTGGTTTTGAAAATGTCTATTCTTGTTGGCAGTGATATACAAATATATGGTATATTCAGCCTCGTTGGCTGCCGAATGACATTCCTTAACCCTTGGGTGTTGAAATCAGCTTTCAGTTCAAGATCCAACATAAACATTTACCTGTGTGCTAACTGCCTGTGAATAAAACACAACATCAGCTTCATGAAGTGCCACTCGAAACAGACAAATCTCCCACTTTTCTTTGAGGTTAAAGAGGACATGAAAATGAAGAAAAATGTAATTCCTGGTTTATACTATATTTATAAGCCTACTATAAAAAAAAAGCAGAAACAATTCATATTTTAACTTGCAAAGTAAATAGATTCAGCATGAAGCTGCTTTTGATGCAACAGCCAGATGTCATTTAAATATAAATGATTTGAACACATTATATTTCTAAACAAAGCAAAATGATTATAGAGGGAAGGGAAAAATTAAGCAGCTGGAGCCACTCAAGAAACAGGATGATGGTCAAATGAATGCGTGTCATAGACAGTTTTATGTTTTATAATCTTTTTTTTTCAGTGTTCGTGTAGTTGTTATAAATTTCATGCTAAAACAAGTTTAAAACATACTCGCAACTCATAAAGTGTGATTTGGCAGCGGCTGCTTGTTGCAAACCCAACATACAGTAGCTGTTGTGGTAGGCCCATTAAATGTCTCAGTGGTTTTGCCCTGGCAAAATCCAATTAATGACAAGTTAAAGCTGACAGATAGTTCAGTTTCCATACTATTTCGTGGAGTCTGCACCTGTCACAATCTATAATTACCTGTGTTCAAGTTTCCACACTTGGCTTTGTAGCCAAATGCAACGACAGCCACTCCTGCGTAGACGAGTAGCCACATGTGCAGGCCAAAGCTACTGTGCATGTGCTAAAACATATGTGATTTTACCCTGATTGGACACTTTTCCTCTTTTAAGCATGCATAGTTAGTATGCATACTTGACCACATTGTGTACAGCTGCTTAATCAGTCAAATTGGTATTATAGTCACTCCCAGTCTAATGTGGGCACACGGTGAACCATCCAAACACCTGAGGGAAAAAGACATGAAATGCAATCCTGATGCATGCCGAACGTGGCTGTGATGAAGTGAATCATAAGAACTCCAACTCTGAACTGAGGTGAAACTAAAGACGACCCTATATGGCAGTTTGGAAAGCTTCAGGAACGTTCTGACCACAGACTGGACTAGAAGAAGCTTTGATCCTCGGATTACGTTTCACAGAATTGCTCTCGCCTGTCAAGTCCAGGTAAAGACCCACTTGCCCACCATGTGGAGTATATATGACACCAACCCATACACACCTCGCCTGCTTAAAACTGACAACAAGCATTTATTTAACAAACAATATTTATTTAACAGAAGATGCTTTGGAAATTTACTTGCATGCTATTCCTTTTGCTCACTGTGTGTTCAACAGCCTGACACTGATTTAGAAAAGCATCAGGAACTACTGTATGTGTCATGCACCTTAAAGGGAAAATTCTAGATGTGGTGTGACAGTTGATTAGCACTTAAGGTAGCACTCCCTGTCGCTTTAGCGTGTGCTAGCGAGTGAGCTGAACTCTTCTGAACCCATGGTTAAGTGTTGCTTAAAACAACGTTTCTGGTGGCTTTTAATAACATTGCTACCAAGGTGACCATATCGTCCACACGCTGATTAAATTGCTCTAGGACAGGAAGCAAGAGCACAATATTTCAACATTTCCAACATGCAATGAAAACCACCTGATGTCTGTATTTAGCGAGTGCTAAACACAGCTGAGATTACTGTACTCATATTAATAGCTAAGAGCAAAATCAGCCTAAATATTTAAAAAACAAACACGCAAGGAGTTGGGAATGTGCAGGGCTTTCTGTGGTGTTCTGCCAGTGCAGATTCCTGGTTATACCTGTAGGCCCAATGCAAATCATGTGAAGCATACACAACCAAAAACATCTAATAAAGGTGCACAATTCAAAATATATATTAATCTGCGAAGGCAAAACATGTTATGACTGTAAGTTCTTTTAAAGAAACTAAATTGAATTACGTTTGATACCATTAATAATTCTAAAATTTACGTTCCTCTACGTACCATTCTATAAAACTCTGCAATACACATTTAGTGGTGACACAACTCTGCTACCTAAGTCACAGCGTGGCCATTGTCGTCTGGTTCGTCTTTAAACAACAGGTGTTTTGTCCCTAAGTTCAACAAATTGGTTAATTGAATTATTCAATGACTCACAATGGCTGCATTCGAATATGCAAACTTTCCAAATTACATGGTTTGCAAAAAACAGTATAGAAAAAGAAATGTCTGAATTCACAGTGTTCATAAAACATTAGCAAAAACACTTTCTAAGTGTGCATCCAATGGACACTTTACTGTCCCATGAAGCCACAGTAGGGAATATGTGAATGGCAGTAAGACAACACAACAACATGACTAATACTACATCATGATTACATTTATAAATAAGTACCCTAGTAAAAAGTAATAGTTTTAAAATGCATATATTTTATACTAAGTACAGTTCAAGTCTATTAACATATTTACTGACATATCACTCGAGACTGATATAAAAATTGTAATTTAACTTTATTTGGAGTACTACTAAAATATGTTTTAATGTCACTATTGGTGAGGATTGTATGATCTTTGAATATACATTTTAGTATATTTATTTTTCACTAGGGTACATACTCAGTAAATATGTGATTGTGTCACACCCCTGTGGACTGTTTTGTGTGTTTTCCCCCATGTATGCCCTTATTTGGTCTTCCTGTTCCGTTTTCAATCATTACGTCACTGTTTAATCAATTACACCTGTCTTCCCCTATTTAGTCTGTGTATTTAAGTTTGGTTGTGTCCACAGTTTGATCGTCGGTTCTTATAAGTCATTTTGTTAATGTCATGCTCAGTCTGTTGTTGTCAATCCGTTTATTTCATAGTCTGTTATTTTTATGTTGGATTCCCTACTGTTCCTGTCCGTTCCTGCTCGTTGTGTGGATTTATCTAATAAATGTGCATATCTGGACCTCCTCGTCATACTCTTCATTCCCTGCACACCACGACTGTGACAGATTGTGGACGCAGCAAGTGACTTGTTTTGTTCCTGAATGAATCAGTTGAATCAGTGAGTCAATGATTCGATACAGTCACTTGTTCCCATATATGCCATCTATTGGGGTAACAATAGATTTGTTTTTTTTTTTAATGGTTTAGTACTGTTGTGTAATATGTTTTATTTAGACCATTAAATTTAATAGTAAAAATGTATTTAATATGTTATTGCCAGTTATTGGATTGCATTTTTGCCACCTCTAAAATAATTTTCAAGAATTGTTAAATTGTGCCAATACTGAATACTAAAGAATCTGAATTGTTTACAGAAATATTCAACTTTTCTTTGTTGTACAGTGTGCAAATTCCAATTTTTTTTTGTTCAGGGAACGCATTTTCTCAGGGGCAACAGTGTGGCGACCTCGCTGTGTTTTGTTTTTAGTTATATACCCACATGGGAATAAATGTATTCAAGTGAGAGGTCTTGTTATCTTGCATATTGAAACGGTCTTGTATTTGAGCATTATGGGAATATACACTTGAATAGGCTGATTAATTTTCTGCCTAATTGGCTTTGAAATATTATATAACATACTGGCTCTACAGTGTACTGACTTTATTTTCAGACATGGCACTTGACAACAATAAGACTCTTTTGAAAGAGGCAAATGGAAAACCCCCTCTGCAGGCTCGATGCGATTTCAGTGCCGCTTAACACAGCGAGCTAACATTCCCCAGCGGGCTCTGACCGCCGTGTTATCTGTCTCTTGTGTTGTAGCAGTATTGCTTAACAACTCTCGTATGGTATTTGGCTCTTATCTCAATGGGCAATCTAACCCTGTGGAGAGAGCACTCCGCTCCGCTCTCACAGCAGCCCAGCAGGTAAGCTGAACCCCGGGCCTTGAGTTACGCTGCACTCCCTGGCTCGCTTTTCAGGTCAGTGGTCTGCGCTGTCAGATTCGGCGTACAAAGAGCACAAGGGAGGCCCTGTCTGCAACCCCTCAACGGTTTGGACCCGACGAGAACTCCCTGGTGTTTGCGTGAACACCGCGGTTGGGTCCGTTTGAACAGAAACACTTTAAAAGACAAAGCGAGAGGCAAGAGTTGACTGAAAGCAGCGTGGATGCTTAAGAGGCTTCATGTAAAAGGGAGGAGAAGCGGTACGGGACCCATGGGAAGAGAAACAGTGCTGCAAAGTCTCAACACTTCCACAGGATACAAGACAGGGAGTGAGGAGGAAAGACCACCAGTGAACGCCTAAGTGTGAGAACAAAGTAAATAAAAGTTGGGAAGCAGGAACTGGGAGGCCCCGTCCACCACGATTTCCACAGCCGAGTTGCATCATGACACTGTTTAAACTTCAATATACTCTTAAATATCAAAGTTATTTATTGACATCTTCTTTGGTTTGAACATCCACAGAATTTTTCCATTCCACAAAAAATATTTTTCACGCAAAGGAAAAGTTTAAACTCTTCACTAAAATGTTCCAAAAATGATTTCTTTTTTCGCATCTACGGTTCCATGAAGAACTTTTAACATCCACAGAATCTGTCCATTCTGCAAAAGATTTTTTATACACTCTTCTTGAAAATTAAGGTTCTCTTTGGCATCTGTTGATCCTTGGAAAACCTTTAATATTACATTTATACTTATTAAATATTGCATTCATTCCATTTCTTTAAGTGGTTTTTAAAATGTTCTTAGAACAAAAAATGATTTGGAATTGTTATCTAAAAAGGTTCTTTAAGGAGCCAAAAGTAGTTCTATAAAATCCCAGTTAAAACCACTTTTTGGAATCTTTTTTTTTTTTTGAGAGTGTGCAGTTCAAAAAAATTCAAAATGTTTGTTTTAAGAACTGTTTGCTGAAAGGTTCTTTGAGGAGCCAAAAATGGTTCTTCTATGGCATTGATACAAAAACCCCTTTTGGAACCTTTATTTTTAAGAGCGTATGACAGGTTCCTGCACATTTTCACTTGTTTATTTACTGCCGCCGTATTCTTGCATTCATGTTTGGGGTTGGTTGGGGTGACGGTTGCAATCAGGCAGAAACTCGATCTGACCTGCACCGAAAGCAGCGCTCCCTCCTCCCCTCCTCTTTCTTTCAATCTCCCTGATACGTCTCTCCCACCTTCCCCTCTAGCCATGGCTTACTATGACGAGGGGCAGAGATCAACGCCCTGATGGCCTCGGAGCCAGGTGGGAGACACTCCATCTATCACGACAAAGCGACTTTTGCGAGTCCCGAATGGGATTGTAAACAACAGACTCATTGTAGGTGCAGGTGCTGAATGCAGGGACTAAAAGTGGACAAGGAAGAAACATAGAAAAGTTCCTGAAACATTAACTTCGCTGCCTGTTGTTTATGTTTGTTCAACCTTAGCCCATATACAGTATGTCAAATGAATCATAGCTCAGTGGCCTTATATATGAGTAAATCATGTTATGTAATGGCTTTGCAGGAATCCTTTAATGAATGCTCAACAAGCATAAAGTGCCCGCACAAGGAAATCAGATCTTTTACCGCATAAATCACTCTGTACTTCTCAATTACTCATCCGTGTAATTCCTTAAATCTCTTTAGGAGTACTGTACATACAAAACGAATATAGTGCAAATAGACCATCACACTTGTAAATGCAAGTATATAAATATTTAATTTGGCATCCCGTTTACTTTTGCACGGGCCACATAATTTATTGGTGACGTAAAGATACTCAAACAGCCTCTGTTTTGATACGCTCAGTTACAGAGCTGTCTGCGCAGAGATTTACTCAAAAGGTTCTCCGTCATTAGACAAAATAAAAAAGCCTACTTAAAACAGGGAACTCCTTTAAACAACCACAGGTGCCGGCATTGTTCTTACTCCAGTGTTTCTTTGTGTGGCACTATTTGAAAGGCAGTAGTAGCCGTGTACACTGAGGTTAGTAGAACTCACTGTATGCCAGTAAGGTGTGCCCTGCATTCCTCTCAAACAAAACACACACACACCACCTGGCCCTGATGGCTACCGATTCACTCGTTTGTAAGACATTTGTACAGCTTTAAAGCTAAGTCAGTCATGGGCAGAATGAGAAGGAGCACTGGCTCTTGTGTACCTGGTGATAAATAACAAGAGCTCTGGAGTCTCTGGATGGGTTGAACCAGCATTAACTGTCTGAAGCGTCTTCAAAAATGTAGTTGGATCACTACGGAATAACTTCAAAAGGGCTAAATCATAATCCAACATTATAAGCAATAATGCATTGAAAGAAAAAAAAAGTGATGATGCATGGTAAGCATGGAGTTTCTGCAATGCAGCAGAAACATAGATAACAGATCTCAAGCTATCAAAACAATAGAACACATAAGAAAAATGCATGTAAAAAAGTAAATAAATACAAAAAAAAAAAAAAAATCCAGAAAATGGACAAGCTGAATACTTGCATACTTGGTATATACTTGGTATACTTGCACAAGTGACGTCAGTGCTGTCATTTTCATAGAAAATGAGCTTGCTGTGGTCACACTGTTTGTGATTACCAAATGGAAACTAGTTAATATTATTAACATCCAGTTCTGGTTTGGTTGCTGACCATCTGTACACCTCAGACTTTGTGTTGCATTACTTTAATGAAGTGTTCCTGAAAGGCTATAAATAGCAGTGACAGGAAGAGTTTCCTGTCCTTTTGATAGCATCAATATTCTATCAATAGTATCTTCCTCCTGGACTGGTTTAAAAGAACATGACTTCACTTGTGAAATATCCCTACTATGTCGTCTTTCTGCAACTGATGACTTAATTTAATATTCACTAATCAGTTTCCCAGGAATTGCTACAGCTTCCGGGGGGTGCAACCAATTGTGCCTTGATTACGTATATTAACAGAGAACATCAAGGAAGATTTGTCCTGACTGACACAAGTGACAACATCATAACCCTTTATTTTGCTAAAAACAATTCTCTTTGACTCCTACTCTCAAATCTGATGTTCCATAGCCATTCAAAAAGAGGAAGAAGCACAAAAATCCACCTGTTACCAGGAAGTTCACACCAAGTGTTAACAGGTAAGATGCACTTTTTTTAGCTCCTGAGTGGCTTGCTAATAAAACTGGGTTTTGCACAAGGGTTAAAGTTTTAGTACGTTTGTTGGGGTTATGTTATTTCACTGCTCTAGAGAGTCACATGACATTAACGGCTCAAAAAGTTTAGTCTAGGAAAGTTAGACATGCAATGATTTAATTTTCTAGCTTAGACTGCGAATATGGATCACCTAGTGACCGTGACTGTTCAGAGCAAACAAAACAAAGACGAAAATGACGAGACATGGGAGGGACAGTCTCAAGATTTAACAAGCTTTGTCTTACTTTCTTGTATTTACATTGATTAGCCCAGTGTGTCTGTTGCTCTGCAAAAGTTAAGATGGTTTATTGAGTACCTCCAGATATCTATATGTCATCTCTGCAATGCTTAAAGACCTCAAGATGTCATTTTACACAAACGTCTCCAACAAAAAGTCAACAAACATTAGAAAAGAGTGGATTATAGAGGAATAATGATTGTTTCCAGTCACACCTGTCCTGCCCGTTGTAAAATCCCTCGTGTTCTCAATTTACTCTTGTAATTTGTGTAAACTGTGACAATTTCGAGTCATTTCAACAACTGAATCACGCCAAATGCCTGTGAGCTCAAACTGTGCATTAAGTTCCCAACATTTTTCTGCAGTTGGCTGTCATACCTAGTTATTAGGATCTTTTGAATAACTTTTCACAGCAATTCCAGTAGGTGAGAAAGTATGCCATTTCTTTCTTTACATAGGTTTGTTCTGTAACTGTTTGTTCTGAATATGATGAATTAAACCTATATAATAAGCTTTAACAAGCACATTTCTGTCAAATAGATCTATACAGGAAACGTCTGATGAAGGATCCTCATCACAGTTTAGCACAAAAAGTCCACGAACATAAAAAAGGATCTTTATTGGAAACTATGGTTCCATTAAAAATCTTTAACATCCATGGAATCTTTCAAGGTTCTTTATAGTGTAAAAACGGTCTTTAGATTAAAATACACGGTTATTTTAAGAACTGTTCACTGAAAGGTTGGAGAAACCAAAATGGAATTTAGAACGTAAAATCAATATGAACATAATTCAAAGTCTTTTTAATGCGTTGAATTTACATTATGCTTAACTGGTCATTAGTTAATGTAGGCTACAGTAAAATGCGTGCTAATGTTATCAATAAAATGAAAGTTGTTAGACTTACAAATGCATGATTGACTAAGGAGAACAGCATCACTTTGGACTAAGCACAGCAACCCTATAAAAGCCATCTGTCCGTGCTGGATGTGCACAGGAGAGTAGAAGATTATGGTTGTTGCGATAGAGAGAGAGAGAGAGAGAGAGAGAGAGAGAGAGAGAGAGAGAGAGAGAGAGAGATCTGCGCGCTGTACTAGCCAGTAAGACTCTCAGCACGCACGGCGCGCTTTCTATCTGGAAACTTTCAAAAAGGATTCGTTATAAACTCATCACCTTCATGTCGGCACTGCTGAATATTTCCTCACCGATGCTATGGTTACCTTTATTACGGTATGTATGCTTAGAAAGTTCGTTTGTTCGAACTGCTTCCACGGAACGTTCGATGGGAATCCGGAGGGCTCTTGGCACGGTTGCGCATTTGCGCTTGTTCTCCAGGACACTTTCTGTGCGATTTACCATGGAAAAAGTTCACACAACGACGATTTGCTCGTAAACAAGACGTTTTCTGGCAAAAACAACTGCGTAATTTGGAATAGTCCTGCAAAATATTGACGCTAACGTGAATGAGGAACTTTCTGCGCATTTGTGTATTTGGGAAGAATGTGAACTGCTCAGAGCCTCGGGCTGAATTGAAAACCAGTACGGGCAAATTCACTTCTTCCTTTTCAAAGTGCTCTTCTACTTATGCAAAAAACAATAGATTGCCAAGACAACTCTTTTTTCTATTCCGAGAGTTTTTTAATACGAATTCTTCTAACTACATCTAGAGCTGTCTATAAACTATAAATGTAATCTTAACTTTATGCCTGTCTAGATGTATAAATATTTTTGAGTATATAAAAGGATCAAATGCAGTCATTTGAAAAGTTCCTCGACTTTAACTTGTAAAACAACATCTTCTTAGATGTTGTCTAAACACTTGGGTCTTTCCTCTGAGAGCTGGCTGAGATTGGCAGACAATCCTTAAAATAGATAATCCACATAAATCTGTGCTGGAGATGCCAGTGCTGTCGAAGCCCTTTATGTTTTTCGGTGGGTTCAAGTTATTGGTCTTCCTGTTCATCAACTGGAAGTTGCATGCATATTTTTTTTTTTCTCCACTTGTGTTTTTGATAGCCCCGTCTGCGTGTGTTTCTGCTTATGTTTCCCTGTTGTGTGTGTCGAGGGAAGTCTTGTGCAGACATGCTCCTGAAACAAGCATCTGTCAAATAAAGGATTTGACATGAGGCATCCACTGACGGGGAGGCTAAAGGGTTAATGCAAATAATTTAGATTTACTGGTGAACATGTGTCAAATGAAATATGGGACTTGACTGCAGTGAACCCTTTGCACTATTTGAGCTGTTTTCTCTAACCTAAAGTCATTATAGAGATGAATAAATCACATTAAATCAGATTTTCTTACTATTTTGATGATTTATAAAGACTTATTTTTTTCTGAGTGAAAACTGAAGTATAGGTTTCTTTCGTAAGTGGATGTAAATAGATACACAACACATTATATAAAAAGAATAAGAAAATAACCAAAGATTCCCTTAACCAAATGTTCTAAATTTTGCAATTAAATCTATTTGCGGAATACCGGCTTTACTAGGTCTGGTGACGTTGCACACCCCCTACACAATAGGTGTTTTAGTCCACTAGCTAACAGGATAACCAATTCACTTATGTGATTTTCTCAATTATTGCAGCTTTGAAACACTTCCAGGCGGTACAGTATTTTAATTTCATCTGCGTAGTGGCTTGAAAACTGTAGTGGTAAATGTTCGGCCAGTTGCAGCGCATCTTTACTTTTCTGGGCAACTATCTGTCACTTTAAAATGGAAACAGCAAAAAACTATCTCAGTCTCTTTTTTTGGGCACTGTGTTTAAACTGTGGGAAATTCACAGTGGTGACCATATATGGATCGTCTCATTATAGAATACTTTATGTATGCCAAATCATGCAGATAGATAGAGCATGAAATTGTATTTTTCATCTTGATAAACGTGTCCTGGCTGTTTTCATATTTCAAAAAGCATGTTATGCTAGCAGGTTACAAAGTCTGAGCTGTCAGTACACTTCACTGACAGACCCATCGTTGAAATGACAGATGGCAGCCAGGCCGAAATACATCATTTATCAAGGCCAGGTTCAAAGAAATTAAGCACTTCTTAGTAACTCTTCATTTTGCACACTATTGATGACTGTAGAGAAAACAAAACCTGTGGTTATAGGTAATGATAGCGCAACAATGTATTACACAGTTTAACAGCACAGAATTTGTAATAGTGTTTCCATTCTGTTCTGTCACGTTTACCTTATCAGCGCAGCACCTATATTGTGTGACATCGAACACGGAAGCACGGCATGCTGGGTATTCTAATACTTTCATACTTGTGCTTTTACTTGTACTGTTCCGGTTTGCTAAGAGGTTAGAATAGCAAATGCTATACCAGAATTTGGTTGCGCATTTACATATGTGGCTATTTATATTTTATCTTGTTGGGAAGTTTTACTAGTAATGAGAATCCTAAGCAGAATATCCATCTTCATTCCAAAGAGTGATACTGCTACAGACAAATCATAAAATGAAACAATATTCTTTCCAGTAAGGTATTTAAGTGCAATAAACTGCAATTTGTGCCAGAAATGTTCAGCACATGCCAGCCCAGCTAACAAAAATATATTCTAGGAACAATTTGGATTAAGTTATATGAATATTCCATTAAAAATTTTGCCGACATTTTGAGAATGTTACTTTTGAATGTTATCTCAACATTCTGAATGTCTGAACATTTGTTTTAGGAATGTTATTAAAGGGCAGATAACTTTGAGAGAACCTTTCCAGAATGTTCTGACAGTGTTCCATGTTAGCTGGGAGTGATGGTGTTTGATATGCTGTGGTTGCTGTCTAAACAGCTGCCATTTTTAAACCACGCACTCCTCACAAAAATATTATATATACTATAGTCTGGAGCTAATTTGTGTTTGACTTGGCTATTTAAAATGTTACTTGAGTTAATGAAATTTTAATTAAGAGGAAAATAAGATATTTATGACCCATTTGTCTTAAAAATAAATTTGGACTTGATTAAAATCCTTTTTTGTCTTGTCAAGTGTGCCTGAGCATACCCAGAATGCTTTAGTTTCTCCAAAAGGCTTCTAACATTTGTTCTGTAAGTGCAATGAGTTGATATGCATTAAACATGAAGCCATGGTAGATATATTAACCCTGCTGAGTGGGAAGTAGCTATACCTTTTGTAGTTTGTATCCTTGACAAAGTGTTGCTGTCAGCTGCCAAACACCCATCTATCACATTACATCAAAACAACCCACATGATCATGTTACAAACTCCAAGATGTGTTAATTACACTAACTGTTGTGTTTGGCAGTGCCATGTCAAACGGAGAGCATGTTCTGGGTTTATTTTTCTATAAAAGCCAGGCTAATCACTAATGACTTCCAGACTTCACACTAATAGTCTAAGTTTTGTTTTATAGCACCATGCTTTAATGAAGACAGCTGTCTTTGATATTCATGAACTTTTAATTGCATTAAATTCGGCAGTCACCAGAAAAATCACCAGTTGGTAGAAAATGATGTAAAGTAATATCATCCTTCTATTAAATGCTGCTTGTGAGGCCAAAATTGGTAACTATAACTTCTAAGTCTTAAATCTAAAGGAATTTAGACTTTTATTATAAACTGTAGACTTTGCTGTAATTGCTTTAACAGTGCCAAAAACACAAAGACATAACAGCATTGGCAGTCAAAATTTGATATGCACATTTTTTCGGTTTTGTCTTATTAACTTAGACTTGCCATAGAATATACTGTTCAGTGCACTGGCTGATGATCAGAACTTACAGGTTGTAATGCTATTTAGATTTGTTTGAACAATGTTTTTTTGTTCCCCTAACAGGGAACATTCTCCCAACTTCAACTAACATTTTATATAAATGTTTTATATAAACAACTAACAAGTTATATAAATGTTAGAGCAAAAAGTTCTCAAAGTAATGTTTATGAAGCATTCTTATACATTTATTATTATTTGATATGTTCTTATAACATATCAGCAAACAACATTCTCAGAGATGTCCTTATGATGTTATTTATACTTGTTGAATTTTCTCATAATGTTGAGAGAAAACTTTCTTAGAATGTTAAAAAATATAGTGCTGCACGATTAATCGTATCGCAATCGCGATGTCAGCCTGTGTGATTATATGACGGCAAAATGTTGCGATTATATTAAATAAGTGTGGACTTGAGAACACCTACTTTCTGAGACAGTTTGCTGATTTGCTGACCGTACCGCTAACAACACAACACAAACAAACAAACAAAAAGGATTAAAACAAAAAATCTGACAGTCTCTCAGTATAGGCAGTGCACGTGTGGCGTGCGCGTGTGCGTGCGTGTTCACTTGTGTGCGCAGTGTGGATGGATGCCGAGGAGATCGACACTGATCTGGTAGCCAAAAAAAAATAAATAAATAATGGCGATATTTTGGATTTGAGATTACTGACATTGACCAGAGAGAGGTACTGTGCAAGAATTAGAGGCCCTGTTTCACCTGGTATTAACATGCGTTTTCTGATGCGTCGATCTGATCACAAGTGGACAATGCTAAGTACAGGTGTAAATAGGGGTGTAAAACGTTTTCAGCTTGTCCACTTTTGACCACATCCACTTTTCAAAATCCCGTTTGTGTCCCCCTCACTTTCAAATTCGTTTGTTAAATTAATGTCTCGTATTGTAGAAAGCACGCTCAGCGCCGCTGAGAATTCGCACGATCCTTAAAACGAAACCGAAAGTAAAACGCGCACGCGCCTTCAAAAGCAATTTTAATACCACAGTGCGCGCAAATTAGGCTACATAACATATATATGTTGTTATTTGTATGTATCCTATAATAGGTTGTGTAGTTGTCTATAGCTCTGTATCAGGCTTAAAAAAATTGGTCTCTATTTGCACTTTGAACATTGAGAGAGTAGCCTAGCCTACTTTGATTATGGCTGCACTATTGTCTGCACTTAATACAGCTATTTTTTGTTTAGACTATTTTTATTTATACTGTTTTTATTTATATTTGTAAAAAAGATCTTCAGTTAGGAGGTCAAACGTTCTAGAAGCTCATAATTCATGTACAGTTCTAATGTCTGAAGAGAATCACATGAAATCATACAGGAGAGACGCCAGTCAGTTGAGTTTGTAATGTATGTAAATGCAGGAATGTGGTCAGAAGTGGTCGAAAGTGGACAGAAGAGATGGATTAAAACGCCAGGTGTAAACGACTGTGTCTCCATTGTCCACTTGTGATCCGATCGACCAAAAACATATCCAGTTTCCTTTTCAAAAGAGTTTACACAGAGTATATGTTACATTCTTCATAAATGTCCGTTTGTTTGGGCAAAATCTTTAAAATATCTTATTTTTGTGAAAATGTGTATGTTTTTATTTTAATTTAGCTATACTTTTGAGAAAATAAGTTTACATTAATGCAAATGCTATTTCATTTGGTAAAAATAATTTATTTTGAAACCATTTCTAGTGTTACAAATACACATTTCTGCATTATCACTAATCTGTGTGTGCATTTTCTTTAAAAACCCATCAAGTTGACTCACAATACCATTTATTATAATCGCAATCGCGTATCGCAATATTGACCTCAATAATCGTAATATGAAAATTTACCCAAATCGTGCAGCCCTAAAATAAAGTGGACATTTTAATGTTCTTAGAATATTAAAAATAAGCATTAAAATAAAAATTTTTGGTGAAGATAAAGTTAGTACAACGTTGTGAGAAACCTTTTCGGAACCTTTAAATAATGTTCTAATTCTGACACGAAAACTGGACATTCTAAGAATTCGTAGAATATTTAGAAACATTTCAAAAAAATGTTCCAAAGTTTTTATAACCTAAATTTGTCACCTGGGATGCTGCTTGTGAAATCAAGATGATAACTATAACTACAAAAGTCTTAAATCTTAAGAAATTTAGCCCTTTAGTGGTGTTGTAATTGGTCTAACAGTGCCAAAAATGAAGGCATTGAAAACCAAAATTTAACATATTTTCTCAGTTTTGTCGTATTAACCGTGTGATAGAATACACCCTTCAATGCACTGGCCGGTAATCAGAACTTACCAAAAACACATGCCGACTGAATGAAGTGTGTTGAAGGGAGGTGTTGACACAAGCTGCCAAACAGCTGCAATGCGTCCCCTACACTAAACGCTCAGCGAACAACTCTGTCACAAGGCACTGAAAACATGACATGCTAAGCTAGTCTGCTTCATAAGAACACTACATGTGGATATGAGTTAAATAATGCTCATGTTTTTGTACTTAGAGCTGAGTTTACATCTTGTCTAGCTTTCGAAAACCTTTAACAAAAACCCAGCAATAAATCATAACAGTGGAAATGTTTGTCTTCTCAACGTAATACGCGAAGTTAGCGTGCATCTGTGTAGGTTTGCTTGATTGTAATGAATCCCACCACTTGATGGCATTTCAAACAGTGCAGGTCACGTCTTGCATCTCAAAACCATTCAGAACCAAACCTAGATGAATCCATATGGAAGTTAATGCAGGGTGCTGGTCATGGATGGAGAGTGTCCAGAGAGTGGATCTATTTTTCGCTCTTTTAGGGGAACATCTGGAGGCAATTGGACAGCATTAAGGTTTAGACGCTCTTCTTTGAAAATCCTGGGTGGATTTCTTCCGCTGGCGTGCTGCCTCAGGAGCCACCCTGAGTCCATCAACTTGGGTAGCTCTTCTGAAACACACAAGAAATGTGTACGGTCATAGTGTCATGTCCTGTTGATGGATACCAGAAGATAGCATGTCATTTTGCATGATGCTTTCAACATGCGAAAGCACTGCTAGCAGACAGTTGTGTGCATTCAGAGCAGCCACTTTTAAGTGGCTTTGACCTTTTTTACATTGTGTTCTCCAGATCATTGTACTATGTCTCCAGTGGCATGCATGCACATGTTTCGATCTCAAACAATAGCTAAACAGTTCATAATGCGTCTGAATGGAAAACTCTTTGATTCAGTATCTTCCCAAAGCTAAAACCAAACTCCATGTGACTGGAGTATACAAAGTATATCAGTATCTGTTAGCTTGAATGATTGTCTTGCTATTCAGTAGTCAGACAAATGGCACTCCTCTCAAGATTACAAACCCAGTCTGACAGAAAAATACCCTAAGAATGGGAAACTGGCTGTAGATTTTCATTTTAGCATATGTGTAATTATATATTTGGCTTTCCAAGTGGACACCTCAGAAAACAAACACATATTTGGTGTAAATATGTCAATGTAAACTGGCCATTGAGTGGATTAGTCAATGAATGCTAAAACAGTCCAGCGCATGTTGACCGTGCAACTCCAATATCTAAACGTGCCGGGTTGAATGGTGTGTTAAATGGTGCATTGGTTGGTGTGAAGGCTGTTGCTAATCTCAGGCCAATCCTCTAGGAGTTAAAAGCTCAGGGAGTTGTAAGCCTCCTTGGCCAGTCTTAGATGATGTGCGTAGGTGGTGAAGAAGCCCCAATGTCGAGGCCACTGACACAGTGCTGTGAGAGATTAGCAGCTGTTATACATGAACATACTATTCTGTAGGTTTAGACTTCAAGTGTAGTCAAAAACAAGACAGAAATATGCTTGCAATTGATTTTTATTCGTTATATACCACAGCTGTTTGGTAAAGTTTTGATGTTTGAAGAACAGGTTTGCTGTGCAAAGTCAAACTAACAAAGCCCCTTTTTTTATTCAGACCTCATGACCTTTTCTAAAATTAAGGAAACCACAAGTGTTTATGAGGATTAATCCCGAGGCAAGTTCAGAGCTGTGCATCGAGTGGCCTAAACCAGTTAAAGAAGATCAAGGACCAGATTTTGACGCCTAATGCTCCCCTGTCCTGAAATAAGAGTTCACCAAGCGTGCTCTTTCATGCACTTTAATATTATGTCATTATAAAATATTGGCTTGATACCCAGGACCTTTGTTCTCCGATGAAAAGTGAAATGATAGCTGTTAAGATTTGTGCATTGATATCACAAGACTCATGTTATATAAAAAGTAATACCTTTTCGCTGAGATCAAACTGATTGCAAAGTTTTGTGTGAGAGTCACTTGTGTGTAAATGAATGGAATTTCTTGATGCAGTTTCTGAAGTAATTTATTTCTGAGGCAATGGACTTGTGAGCTCCTAAACAACGCTTGCTTGTGTTTGGGATGAAACACAAAGCACTTAGTCAAGAAAAGTGTTTAGTTGTTATCTATCGCCTTCTCTGAATCAATTTTGGCTGAGGAGGAGCAGCACCAGAAGAAAAAGGACCCAGAGTGTTTTAAAAACAATATCCTTCTGATCCAGTGAAGATCACTCCACTCCTAGAGCAATTTCTGAATCTGTCACAACCCGACGTACATGTGATAATCTTAAATATGCTATATTTGTTGCCTGTTGCATAATTTTTTATAGCCCAAAGTCATGTAAATATGTTGTACGTAATGCTTAAATAGCTTTCTGCGCTGCACTACAATTAAGTCTCAGCAAGAATGGAAAACAGCTGAATGGTTAAGCTTGCGCTATAGCTAATTATCACGATTTTTGTGTTTTGAACTTGAAAAGTCTTATCTTGTCTTGGACTTTTCGTAATTGTTCAAAGTACGCAGACAGCTTTTCTCTTCGCCGACCTAGTTTAAATGGATTAGGGCGTCAACAAATTTGGGCATTCCTAAGAAAGAAACCTAGAGTCCATTAACTACCCTATCAGCTGACTAGGCCAATCACATGAACAGTGTCATTCCAGGCGCTCAAAACAGTCTGGTGTGGTTTGGCTCGGAGGTTGGGAGTGGAACTGCCACCAGGGGAAATGGTCGAAATCATTCACCACTTAAAATCTTCCCCTACTTTCATACCATTCTCAATTTAGGTCAGACATGAGAGTCTGTGATGAAAGTGATTTATCCCACTGGTGGGTCTGTAGCAGACAACGTTTTTAACCAAGAATGTTAGCAAATGCAAAAATTTCATAGCTTAGCTTACATTCTGTTTTGAGCATGAAGTGCATTGAGGCCTCTCGATTTATTTATTTTTTTCCGCTTTAATTGTATTAAGGGATTCACTGAGTCCTACTGTGAGTTTGGGCACTTTAGTGAGCTTGGCTTTTGCTTTGTTATTTCATCTGTGTAAAAATGAACAATGTTGAAACCCCTTTAAGTTTCCTTTGGAACTTTGCAACAATGTAAATATTATTTTATCAGAATTATATAACTTCTGTTATTGTGCATCAATCATAACCATATGTCCAAAAAATGACTTACTGTAGAAAACAGCCTTAAATATTTTGATACTTACTTAAATATGTTGACAGAATTACACATAGAGCATGCATATATATGCAAAATGGAATTTAAAAAAAAAAAAAGAAAAAAAGAATATATATCTTTTTTTTCTCTTTTTTTAAACTCTTTTCGCAAACTCTTGTGTCTTATATGCTGTCTTTACACAACAGTATACAACTATACTTTACACAACAATAAAGCACCATAAAAGTAGTCCAAAAGTCTATGAGGAATATTTAATTAATATTTATTACATATATATAAATATATATGTAATGGGTATTATTTATTAACAAAATTAATTGGAAACCTTTCTATCTGATGCAGCTTTTAATTCTTTCTCACCAGCACAAGTTTGCACTTGTGCAATATTTCTTTTATTTTTTTTAGCTTCAGTTTTGGACTGTTCTTCACACATAACTATTGTATGACCTCAGAAGACTTGGAATATAACGTATAAGACATAAGCTCTTCTTCTGTGGTGATTTTATTGTGTTTATGTCCTTTTAAACCACTGCATCAAGATTCTTTAAATTTTCTTCTATTGGGGTTTCAATGGAAAAGAAGCAGCATATTTATGTTAACATTTTCAGCAGTGAACTAAAGCCAAATGTTCATATACAGCTAGCATGGAGATTTACATTGAATGAAAGTGTGAGCAATTCCATATTAGCATTAGAATAATGCAACTTTTTACGTAGAAATGGTAAAGCATAGCTTTGGTCAGTGTCTCAGGCTGATCTGCAGTCATTTGTGATGTTAGAAGAATCTCCCCTTACCAAACCTCCTTTTTTGGCACCTTCCCTAAGACAAACGTTTAAGCTGCTGTTCATCCAGGAAGAGACATGAATGCACATCTGTGCTCCTGTGAGATGTGAACTTCCTGCATTTATGCAACATGACAGAGCAAGGCACATAAAGAAATATGGCAGGGTCTTGGAGATTTTGAGAGGAGAGGTTTCGGAAAGGCCCTCTGCTTGGATCGAACTCAAAAGTCTTGTTAGTTTAGCGAGGGATCGCATTAGCCCGTGTTTCCTAGAAGGTCTCCGACAATGTTTGCAGCACATGTAGAAACACAGCTAAGTATTTGAGAGCAGTTAAGAGGATGCGAAGGATTATCTATTCAAACGTGGTCGCAGCAGATTCAAGTGCATGTGCTTCTATTGCATCATTTGTTGTGCTATAAATTACGCTTTGAGAGAAACAAGTTGACTTTAACATGACCGAGTTGCTCATTATAGGCAATTTTTGCAGCTTAATGAAGACGAGCCCTTTTAAAAGCTTACTGGACGTATACAAACATAGCCGAGCATTTGATCGCACTTAAGAGGAGGAAAAAGATTATCTGTTCAACCCTGGTCTGGAGCTCTAAGTAAATTTCCACCCCGCGTTCACCTGAATGAGCCCAAATGGGAAGAGTAATTGACGTTCATTCCAGTATCTTGCGCTTTTGTACACTTTTCCCCAGAGGCTATGCATTTTATGGGCTATGAGACACAATTGATGCCAACAAAGACGAAGCATTTCGAATCAGTGTTTGCTGTTCTCAATTAAAGTGCACATGGGAATGTTGCACAATTTGAAGTAGTTCACTTCAAATGCATATAAACATTACAACAAAATCGTAATCAATACACATACATTCTCACAGGCTGCCTAGGATATTCACGTAAGTCTTGCTTCAGTACAAGCACAGCACATTTTTGATTTCAGACAACAATCCTTTTTTTTAACTCTCTGGTGCTGCTCACGTGGTGGTCAAAAATGACTGAATTGTATTTATTTTTTATTAAAATGAAATAAATACTAGATTCTTGCTTGATAATCTTTTTATTTAATATTTGAGTATATTTTATAGTACTAAATTATATTTATGGAATAGTTATAAAAAAGTGAAATTGAAAAAAGTTTGTGTGTTTATATAGCGAGTGCCAAAACCTTTACGTAGTTTTGTGCCTTTCAGATTAAGTAAAAAATATAAATATATTAATAGCACCTAAGGGCTAATAATACTAAAAAAAAAGTTACAGGCCTGTACACATTTTTAAGAGGCTGTTATGGTAAAAATGTGTATTTCAACAATTTTGTATTTTGGCCTCATTTTGATTCTGCCTGAGAATTAAGTGCAAATTTGATCCCTTCATGTCTTGCTAGATGTCCTGCAAATGTAAATTCGATTTGGTTTATTAAGTTTAGCTTATTAGCACATCTTGGAATTAGGTTGAATGCCTTGCTAAATTCTTTACTACAGTTTAGATATTATTATTCAATCCCAACTTTAGTACTGTGGTTGTTGTGAACTCAGCAGCTGCACAGGCAGAAAAATGAATCCGTAAAGGCAATAAAACCGAGTCATTTTCTACGCCACTGCCTGTAAGGTGACTTTGTCATGCCGTCCCTCTTTTGAAGCGTCGACGTGTAATTGCAGGCATCACCCCTGCCAAAAAGCAAAATTAGTGATGCTTATTGACCGATAATGAGGACGGAGTGATTAACAGTCTCCTCTGAGTGCCATGGGTCTGATTCACACTCCCTCATTCGCCTGTTCCTGACAGACACTGAGATTTCAATCTGCCAAACAACAAAGGTCAGTGCTGAAAGTATGCACAAACAATTGGCAGTGAACTTGTGACATCAGTGACGAATTAGATAATTTTCCGTGAAATCCAGGTGAACTACTGTGAACTCTGACAGATCAAACATTCTTACAGAACAAGAGGTCTTTTGTGTACATTTTCGTCACCAAAGTCAAATTTAAAACCAATCGTTTATGTAACAACCCAAGCATCCCATGACATTATCGCCCACCATGCCAAGACCTCCCAGCCCCCGCGGTTCTTCGAAGGCAAGACATGTGGTTCTGAAAAGATATAGAAGCACCCGGGGCAGCGTTAAGATCAGGAAGCACACTGGATATTTATTTTCATCAGACACTAATGCCGAATGATCCTTTGATGTAGCAGCTGTAACCCTTGATTGTCTGCAACACGTCTGCCTTTGTGCATCAGTGTCATCATTAGTCTGCAGTTCCTGCACTTTGCACTGGAGTCTGTAGTTTAGCGTCACTTACGATTTGACTGCTCCGGATTTGATGCTAAGATGTTTTGCAGCGACTGCCATGACTTACATTCTCTCATTAAATCAATTTGATTTTGCGTGATATCCGAATGCACAATGGAGACGTTGATCTGAAAGTAAACCTGAAAGCAACAAGTCAGTTTCTGGTTATTCAGGTAGAACTGAGGAATGTGTACTTTTACTGATGCTTAGCTGTATAAAGGAGTTGAATTGGAGAATTGGTAGCCATGTCATACCAGGGAAGTGACGCATTTGGTAATTGCCAAGTTAGGCCTGCCGCATGCATGCTGTTGAAAAGAAAATTGAAAGGCTGTTAACTGTAATTGTTAGTATTAAAATAACCACACAAGCTTATGGTGGGCCACAACTCTTACCTTATTTAGAATAAGAATCTGCACTAAAAATCATAAATGGCTCCCAGAGGACTGACGTTTATACTTGATGCAATATGAAAAAGGCAAAGTAGTTCATCCAAAATGTAAAAATGCCTTTTTTGTGAGAGCAAAACGGAGAAATGATATAATATTACGCATTGTGAAAAGCTGTAACCTGTGAGTGTTTCCTTAAAGATGTATTTTTACATTATTTAACCCATAAAATGTAGTTTTGCTGGTATAAATTCATACACTCAAGTTGATTCATTGATATTAAGTATTGTTTTTTAACTTGAATAAAACCAGTTAATTCAGATTTTTAGGTTACCATCTTTTTAGTGCAATAAGGTCCTATTAGTATGAATTAATAACTAACAATGAGCAATACATTTGTTAGAGTATTTATTAATCTTTGTTTAAAATAAAAAGTTAGCTCGGGTCCATTAAATATTATTAACAGATACTGCTTATAATTTTAATAATGTATTAGTAAATGTTAAAAATAACATTAGTTAGAATTAATAAGTATTTTTCAAGTTATGCACTATAGTTAACTAATAAAACCTAACTGAAAACTGATCTGGAGAAATCGAGGAATGTATGCTTTTACAATTAAATCCTTCAGAAAGACGCAAAAGAACTGTAAAGTTTCAGAAATGTCTTATAAAAGTTGACTTGCACACTGTATTTTTAAGTGGTTCTTGAAAAGCTCTAGTCCCTATTAATAATAATTGCTTGGAAAATAATACAAGTACAGAAATAAAAGTTATATGGGTGAATAAGTGATTTTTTTTCTTTTATAGTTGAGCTTGAATCTCTAATCTTTTACATCACTGTAATATGGTGCATGCTCCATTGCTTTAGACCAAGCTTATACACAGTTTTGCACTTTGTGGTTTCGGTTTCATGGTATTGCGTTCAGTCATGAAACAGAATGTGCACCGTGCCAGATGGATGCGCCAGGTGCTCAAATAAATATATGCCAAAAAGGGAGGCCTTCCAAACATGCTTGTGTGCATGTCACTGCAGGCCATCTATTACCGCACACCCATTAACTGTGTGCCTAGATGGCATGCAGATGTGCTGGAGAAGTGCCACTACTTTTTGATGTGCAACAATGAGCTTCATGAGAATTCAGTGCTGTCGCAGGGCCAAAACTAATAAAAGCTGATTGTTTTTGTTTGCTACCATGCTCATAAAACACTCTTCTGTTTCTCTGCAGATCTTACAGGTGAATCTAGTGATGTCCATCTTGCTGTACGTGATGTTCCTCGCGTACCTCTATGGTATCTCAGCCTCTACGATGGACAAGCAGCGGCCCACACAGGACCCCATCAACACGCTTATCATAAAGCTCCTGCAGGCCGACATCAGCCGCAGCCGACAGAAGCAGGGCGATGTGCTTCCTTCCTCCACCTTAAACACGCCGGCAGTGACCGACTATAAGGAGAAAGTCAGCGACCTGCCCGTGACGGACATCTCGGCGGAGCTTCTGCGTCAGCACAAACGTTACAACTCGCCTCGCGTGCTCCTCAGCGACCGACCTCCGCTGCAGCCGCCACCGCTCTACCTCATGAACGACTTTGTCAGCAACCAGGACGGCAGCGGCGCCAACAAGACTCGGCAGAAGCGCAACACCGAGCACAAGAGCTACAGGGGTGAGTTTTCGGTGTGTGACAGCATCAGCCAGTGGGTGACAAACAGGAAAACGGCTGTGGACGTTCATGGACGAGTGGTCACGATTTTGGAGTCCTTCAATGCGGGACGCACAAATATCAATCAGTACTTTTATGAGACGGAATGTGACACAGTCAAGTCCCAAAAGGGCAGCTGTCGTGGTATTGACGGGAAGCACTGGAACTCGCAGTGCAAAACCTCGCAAACTTTTGTGCGTGCTCTCACTCAGTATGAGTCCTCGGTAGGATGGCGCTGGATACGGATAAACACCTCGTGTGTCTGCGCGCTCTCGCGCAAACACCGCAGGACGTGAAAAACTGCAGCGACTTCCTAACTGTCTTTCTTATGTTCCCTGAGGGGGCTGTAAATATATAAATTATTATTTAAGTTATATGGAATGCATATAGTTTATACATGTCTATGTATGATGTATAAATATACTTGTAATTTATTTAAGTTGTTTGCAAAGAAAAATCTTAAAAAAAAAAACAGACTTAAGATAACATGCAATGCCACTAAGCTACAGGAGCATTGCATGCTGAATTGTGCCTTGCTCACGTATCAGAGTCAGAGGACATGTCACTCCAATAGACCTGGACCTTGGGAACAGTTGCAATGGAAAATCGCTCAATATCAAATTAACTTCAGTATTGTTCATGAAAACCAGTTTTTCTACCAAAACAGGCTGCCAGTATATCCTCTTTGTGTCTGGGAAAACGAGTTGGGATGTTGTCGTATTTTGTATGGAAATGTGTAAACATACAGTATATGTGTATCGAAACTGCATGAAATACCTAAGAAATATATATTTTTCTAAGCACTCCTGTTAGTGGTTTATAGATGCAGAGACTTGTGCAGAAAGTCAATCCTAGCAGAACATACGGACCAAAAAGTGACAGTTTAGTGTTCCACAAATTCAATCTGGGCAGTATTTTGATTCTAGATGGCCTTTTGAAAGTGTTTTAACATAATTTTAGAAATCACCCTTTAGTGCACAACAAAGTGGGAATGAAAGCAGCCAGGTATTAACAGTTTAAGGCTCCAATGATGAAATTGTATAGCTCAGTAGCCCTGAAGAAGCTCCTCAGCATATCGAAGAGCAAAGACTCCTCCCACTAGCCACGCCCTTCTCTAAAGCCCCACCCACCTCACCAGAAATAAGCTTACTGCACTTTTAGCCTCTTTCCGATCACCTGCTATGATCAGTAGCAACTTGACCACCTTAAAGAGCGAAGCCAGCACGCATAAGAGCAGCATGTAAACAAAATGGGCCGTAGCTAATGACACTGTAGTCTTACACAGAGGTAAAGCTGCCTTAAGACGATGTACATACGTGCAGAGCTGGGATTTGGACACGTAATCTCCCCCTTAAGAGGGTTTCCCTGTTGTCAGACTCATCTTCGGAGATAAGCATTTCGCCGGTGCGCTGCAGCTAAAAAAAGGCCTGCTGTGTTTTCCCGCTGTGTATTTATATAAAGAGACTTGCTCAGTCCCTAGTCCTGAGACAGGTAAAGAGATTTCAGTAAGATTTGCGATATGCAATGACTTTTTGTCAGCCTCTTTAATGAATTAATATTTTTGGTAGTTCTTCACAATAAATACACCCAAGACAACACACTTCTCAGCAAAGCATATCAGACGGTCATTTGAAGAGCATTTTAAAAGGCCAGGCAGCTGCGGCTGAGCTTTTGTTCAGGCTTATCTTTGTGACGCATGACCCAGGTCACCTCTGATTGGACAAAAAGAGCACACAAGAATCTAAAATTTATCACCTACATATCATATTTACTTCTGTACCTGCATTTAAAACTAGCGGGATAAGCCAGGATGAGGTCCAAACCCATTACTACATCAAGTGAAGTGCCAAGACTTCGTCCTCCAAGGTCCGAACATAAAGCTTTATTAGCATGAAATCGTATTTTAATGTGGCTATAAAAAGATCAGTATAAAAATTGTTTTATTGCTTTTTAATGCTTCACGGGTTGTTGGATAAAGGCAGTTTTAAACAAGCAAAAGTTTTCTTTTTTTGTGGCTGATGAGACTTGGATGTGAGGTTTTGAAACACAGAAACAATGTGTCGGCTCAGATTTGAAAAAGAACCACAGACCACCAAGGATACAACACACCTTTTTTAATCTCTGATTACGTCCCACTTCACTACGGCCCTCTGCGGAAAAACAGGATAAAAGCTGAACACAGGAACTCCGTTTTCCAAGGATGCTGTTGGGAATTGGCCCACACAGTTGTCCAAATGCATTGCCTTTCCTGTAACACACATTATTACACTGGAACATGAGGATCCCTAAATGATTTTGACTTCTTGGATGACATTGGCTGAAACATTCCCATGTATTTTACGCTGTCTTGAAAATGCTGGTGTCATGCATACTGTGTAGGATTCCTGCTGCTTTAAACCGTTACAACTGACCTTATAATGGACCAGTGGCCATTGCTGAAACCCAAGGACAACGACTCTTTTATGCTGAAATATAACTGTGCCAAAACACACCAAACTCTATTTAAGGACTACATGCTTCTTATTAATATTCAGACATGAAAATGATCTCCGGTATGTCAAAAAAAAAAGAGAAAATTGCAAGACAAATCCCTATTTTAGTAAAGAAAAAAGACTTGTTTGCTTGATGGTCGTTGTTTAGTGAAGTAGTTTGTTTTGGCTGTACCCATAACCCATTGTTTGTATTTTTTTTTTTTTTGAAAGAGAGACTTTCCCATAATGGCAATGTTTTTCGTAATTTCTTTCTCGTGCTGATACTTGAAGGAGCGCTGTTTATCTGGCCTACAACATCCTCCTCATTTCGCTGCAAGGGCAGTCTGTGTGAGATTTGTCTGAATAAAGTTTTTAAAAAAAAAAAAAAAAATCTTGCTGATTACGTTCTTTTGGGAATCTATGTGAATATTGTCATCTGTAGGGTTTTAATATCACTCTTTGTATGTTAAACATTTCAGTCACAGATTACCGGAAAAGAACCTTTCCCAGCCCCGAATCATGAGATGATCAGTGTGTGTTCCTAATCAAACATTGATGGTCTCTTTAGAACACGAGGAACCATGGGAAGACGCATAGGACTAAACAACCTTCAGTGACCTATAAATATATTCGTTTGCCAGAGCCCACAGGAAGAAAATAGCTCTGGGCCATGGTTAATTAGCATATAATCCTCTTGCGTTGTGTTCTTAAGAGCAAAGCCTGAGACGGAGTGATCTTGAAAAATCACTGCTAAAAAAGACTTAAATAAGGTGAAAGGACAAACGAATAAGACTAACAAATGTTTCAGAGCAGTCAATATTGTGAAAGTCATGGTGATATAGGATACAGTTGCCTTATTTGAGCATTTGGACAAGGTTTACTTTTTATTTATTGCATTGCATTAGGCAACAAAGCAGGCGATTCAATTTTTTTGAGGCATTTTTGCAATGGCTTTAAATCAGCTGGTGTTCTGATGATTTTTAGTGGATGTTTGAAGTCATTTCTCTTCAGAATCACACAGGTGTAGTTTATCATGTTAATTATGGATACTGCAAAATCAGGAAGTATCAATAATTTTTTAACTTGTTTATCATGAGTGAGTGAGCATGTGTTGTGTCTTTAAATGTTCTAATGACATTTGTTTTTTAGAGGTGACGTAAAGGCTCAGATCACACTAAAATCATAAAATTCTTGTAACATTTAGTCACCCTTACATTGTTCCAAACTTGTATGATTGACTTTGGCTTGCTCAGTTGGGGTTTAAAAAACAATTAATATTCAGTAATATTATTGATTTAATTGCACTGATACGATCAGGTGAGAATAAATTTTGAACTAAATCGAGCTTAATAACGATCTGAACTAAAGAATTATCTTGTGTAGAGATGCGTTACAGCTAAAATTGTTACATAACTGAGGAAATTTACAACCTTAAAACTTTGATTTTATGTTATTGTCCTGTTTATTAATATGAAGCAGCTTTGAAACAAACTGTACTGTTTTAACTGTCCATACAGTAAAGTCAACATTGCACTAAAGTGTTCAAATACCTTTTAAGAGTGTTTAAATGAACAAACTCATGTTTCAGGTTTTAAAAGTTCAAAGTGATGATTTCAACCCTTGACCTTCACACGTAAACCACGGCCCCTTTGAAGGCTATGGCGGTTAACACTAGTAAAACAATCCAAATACCTTTCCTCTGGCTAAAATTTGCAACCTACACACCTCTCCACAACAGACACCTTTATCATATACATTCCTGGTTTGGTTTGCTGCTCACATCTCTGGTTTCTGCTAAAGTGCCTGTCTGTGGTGTCACGCCACCCACTTTATGTCAAACACATCTCCATCAAATACAGCTTTTAAAATCTATATGCATTCCAGAAGATCCAATGACATCACCGAAAACAACTCTGACCTCTGTGTTTTTCTGCAGGTTGATTGCACTGTCCATTTACACTGACCTGCGATCAGTCTTATGGTTTTTACATTATGGTATCAGATAGAGAAGCATAGAGAAGAACAAAACCTCATTTAGAAGTGTGAAGGAAACATACTGACATGGGACAATTCAATTAATCAAAAGTGAAGGGACAGTGGGTTTTATTAGCACCAGTGTGATTGTTTTAGCAGCCCTTTGCAGAAATTACTGTGATGTCTTTTGTACGTCGTCATAGTATATTACCATTTGTATGAGGTTTACCAGCACAGAGAGCAAACGAAAGGAGAGCGCCAAGAAACTGGAAGCTTCTCAGTCCAGGTGAGCTTGTAGATATTCTCATCCAATTGAATTTCACAAAAATTATGCAGTTATATTAAAGCAGGAGACGAAAATAAACTAGAATTTCTGCTTATGTTTGTGCAGCAGCTTTGTTTAAGATGCTGTGAAAATGGGCTGATGGTTGTAACAAAACATTTTTACAATGCACGTGATACAAAATGAACTTGAAGTCAATTTGACTGTGAAAAATGTGATTTTTCTGCCTTTTTTTTTAGGATGGCTCATGCAAAGAAGTTTTCTCAAATTCCCATGTCTAAGGTTTTATGTTTCTATTGGACTTTGTTTATGTATGTTTTGTCAATGAGGATATTTGCCTGTCTGACAAACATACCTTTGTCAAAACTGCTAAATTTAGTTGAAAACAAAAAAGACTAAACTATGATCTCATCATGTGCCTTGTTCACTATCCACCTAGTGCATGCGAGATCTTTGTAAAGAGGAAGACTACACTTTCCTAAACAGTCTTGAGAAACAAGATGAGAGTCCAGAGGAGAGCACGTGTGTGGAAAGTGAATGTCAGGAGAAGCAAGAAGAAAGGGTAAACTTGTCTACTACTTTCCATCTCGTAAACCTACTCAAGTCTGTTTATTAACGCATACCGACTTTCATTGCACATCTCAGCTGTTCTCTCTGTTCCGCCAGATCCGCCGTCAACAGGAGCGGGAGCAGCTGGATCGAGAAAAGCAACGTGAGATAGAGGAGCAGCAGAAGGTATGTTGACTAACATCAAAAAGTCACCGCAGGGCTATCGCTGCTGTCTGCAGTGATAACACTAATTATATCTGTCTCCACCACCCACAGCCTGAGTCTGTCCAGGGACGACAGACCTGCCTCATCAGACTTACATCGTCAGGCTAATTGTGCTTGATTGCATTACGTCTGCATTGTTTCTAACTTTGGCTACACATGACCTCTGTATTGCATGGCCAGGTTGCGCAGGTAAACATACTAATGCAATAATTTCTGCTTTAAAATATTTTAGAAACAGGGCTTTAGTAGTCTGGTCCACTTTAGGCATCTGTCTGATTGAATGTCAATAAATAAATAAATAAATAACATCATGCTATGCATGCTTTAATCTACTATTTAGGAGATAGTAATGGCAAATAGATGATTCAACAAAAATACACAGTCTGTGTGTAAATCAACTTGGCGCCAGACTCCAGGAACATTTGCACAGAAAACACTGGGACAAATCTGTGGAAAATGTCCAATTTGTGTCCATCCAAAACTAATATTGATTTTTTCGGGCAAAAACACAAAGGGGACTATACAGCTCAGCTTGTCAGCATCTACTTTTCATGCTTCTAAATGATTTTACCTTATCTAAGATTTAATTGCCTAGTACTTTGACTGCAAATATTTATGCTCTTATAACAGGTCATTTGGAATAAACTCACATGCTAAAAAATGACTTCACAAAAGAGGAAAAATATGCAACCCAAGTCTGTGATGCTTGTTTTATATCCAAAATGTATTAAGTAATCAATGAGTGAATGATTACTAAATACATATTGGACTGTGGGCGGTCTGTGGGGTGAAACTAAGACTTTGGATGCAAGATGCGCAGGTTGAAAGCACATGCTACCGTTTAGCTGTTAGCAGGACGCTCAGGGAGTGTGCTTGTGTAAGTTGATGAACCCCCAGCTGCACATGGTCTGCTGCCAGTAAAGCCCAAGACTAACAGCCAAGTGTGAGGTCACTGAAGGACAGCCATGTTGTTGTTGTCCACTTGGCTGTTGTTATAAATTCAACAGCTTGAGGAATTCCTGCAACGCCTAACTCAGCGCTCGTTTAAGAAGAAACCCCAATGGGATCAAGTTCAAAAACATTTAACTGCTCTTCCTTTCTTAGTAAGGTCGGTTGAATAGCCTTGAGCACTGCCTTTTTAATTCCTAAAGGCTATATGGACAGTCCACCACTCTCACTTCCTTCCTCTCCAGCTGCTCGAAGTCTCCTGGTGAGTTTCCAGGTTTGCAACTTGCCGTCCGCTGATTAATGTACAGGAGGGTCAGGGAGAAGTGCTTACTCTTGTTTCCCATGTGCGTACTATTTGATCCTGTTATCATTCATAACCTACACCCCCCCAAACCACAGATCTCATCAGATAACCCCACCCTCTGTGTGTTTGTGAGAGTGTGTTACTGGGAGAGAACAGTCTGTGACTGTTTCAGTCCTCTGAGGGAAGAGGTGCTACAGTCTGTTTTTTCTCTTATTAGTATGAATAGAAGGCGATGTGTTTCAACGTCTTCCATATGTTGAGTACAGCTACGTTTTTATAGCTGCCTATAGCTATGATTATCACTTTAGAGACAGGAAGTAGCACCCACATATATCCGGCTGAACCTGCATGGGTCAAGGGTCAAGCCCAGCCTCATTCCTTCAGCCCTACATCAGGGTCTGCCTTACCGGATCAGCCCTCAGACACACAGGCTTGTTTCAAAGCAATAAGGAGTGTAAAATGTCATCAGACGGAAATAAATAGCTGAGTAGTTTCTGCTGAAGATCCAAACCAAGTTTCTACTTTGAAGTCTATTATGCAACCTTGCAAAAAAAAAAAAAAATCTACTGAAGGCCTAATATTAATTTGATGATGCTAAGTTCAAATTAGATGTTAATGCAAATGTCAGAACTTAAGCAAAATAAGCTTTTTTGAAAAATCTGTCATTTTCTGTCGCTGGTGAGATGTAGTAAAAACACACATATGTAACAGAAAACATCTGGGTCATGTTACTGGCCGTAATTCTAACCCTGAAATCGGAATTAAGCATAAAATTGTCCTCAGATTCATTCATACATCTGAAAATTAGCTGAGATTTGGGCAAATAGTTGTGATCTGGCTCAGAGGAAAATACATCTCATGACTTTTGTGGCAGTTTTTCTGTAATTAAGGGATGATGCAGAACTTGTTCACATTATAAATGGTTGCTGAAAGCAAAAAATGCTACAAAATACATCAAAACAAGCACTATTTTTAGAATCAGCACCCCAAAATTAGAAGTATTGGATTTCATTTCTTTTAGGTATACTAAATGGAAAACTGGTCATTAAGAAACCATAATGATGTTGACATTATAACCATGTGTATATTAACACATAACCTGTCTGATTAACATATTGATCAGTAATTGGCAGCATGAAACACCCCAATTAAGTCAAGAGGTTAACCAATCATAACAGAGGTCATCTGATTATCTTAAAGGTACAGTAGAACAAACTGGCAGTTTATTTCTAAGGGGCAAAGAGGATGGAAAATGATTACATAAGGCTAAAATTGGTACAAGAATCTTTGACTAAGATTATAAGTTGACAGCAGGGTATAAAAAGAAAATGCTACATAAATACAGCTCCCATGCTATTTATGAAATTAATGGTTTCATAACAACAATCTAATGTTATTACAAAGCTGCAATAGACCCACCATTACAATCTTGTTCTCAGCATTGTTTACTAATCTAAATTCTCTTGTGAATTGTGAACATGCTGTTTGTTTGTATTTCTGTCTGTGAAAGGAGAAAGACAAGCAGTGGAAAAGCCATGTGGCCGAGCTGGCGGTCCAACGCAAGGCCATCCGTGCAAAGCTAGACAGACTTCGAGAATTTAGGGTGAGGTTTGACTGGACACAAATGTTGTTACACCGACACACATATATAGAAACCCTACTATTGTTCCCAGGTACTGATGTGAGGCCCAAAAGCAGTATGACTGAATGTGACCAGATGTTGAATGTATCTAATGCAAAGTATGCTAACCAATACCATACCTGCCTCGCAGCGATGGACAGGCACAGATTACATCTACAGACACCAAAAAATCCTCATGAAATTTTCATAACATAATTCAAATTTCAAGTTTTAAAAAGAAACACCACTGCAGCACATTGACTAAAGGCAAAAATGGTCAATGGAAGTTGACAAACCGCAAGGCATGTCTGCTTGAGGTCTCCATTTTTAGGAAGTTCACTTACAGTATATCTTCTTAAATCATCGCAGACATTGATGCATCTCTGTTTTAATTTCCAGGACTTTCAGAAGAAAGTTGTGCTTCAGGATTTGGGTCTGGATCCAGGTTCTGCAAATGAATCCGTCAAGCACCTTCTGATGAGACTGTAACCGGGTTTATGAGTAAATAATAAAACAATTAAAGAAATTAAATTCAACAATTAAAGAAATCCTTTGGAATGAATGGATGTCAGAACAGCTTCTAAAAACATCACAAAAATCCACAAGTAATCTAGTCTGTCATCATTAACATCTTGTGAAGTGAAAAGCTGCATTGCTTCCTATTGCTTTCCAGTAAAAAATGTCTTGCCTGAATCAGGAGAGAAATATACACAGATCAAGCACTGTTTACAAACAAAAACAGCTATAAACAAATATATGGTGGATTTTGAGAGGACAACAGGGCATGGAGTAATATGGAGTAAAAATAATTAATAATGGGCTTGTTTCTTATAAACACACCTCTTTTTTACAAGATGTTAACTCATGGACTGGAGTGAGTGGATTACTTCTGGATTGTTGTGATTTTTTAATCAGCTGTTTAGACTCTCATTCTGATGGCACCCATTCACTGCAGAGGATCCATTGGTGAGCAAGTGATGTAATGCTAAATTTCTCCAAATCTGTTCAAATGAAGAAACAAACTCATCTATATGTCAGATGGCCTGAGAATGAGAACTATTCCTTTAAACATGCTATCAAAGCCTTAAATTCTATATATTGTTATGCAGTGATTATATATCTTTAGAAGATGTGTTAATATTTAAACCTGAAGCAAAAAGTGTGTATAAAATAACACGAGTGAAATCGTATCTCTACCTCTTATTTAAAGGAACTAACTGTAGTGAGTTAGAATAGAGTGAGTTATGGCTACTTCAGTGTTCAAAATGATTAAATAACAAACTCGCTGACTCCATGGCAAATAAATCACAGCTAACAACATAATGTGTCACATGTCCAATGTTTCACTGTAAAATCGCAGCAGATGAGTACAAATGGACAATAAATCGCATGACTCTGCGGTGAGGAGCGAGACCTGAGGTAAAGACCGAGACAAACAGTCCAGCTCAGATTCACAAGAGGACAAGAACCAATTAATTCTCATGGCTTTCAGTGTCTTTTATGCATCTTTGGTGATCTCCAGGACAAAAGGTGGTGATGGAGAGAGACAGATGAGAAAGGAGCATGCAAAAGAAAGGACGGAAGAGAAAGAAACAGGTGGTTCCAGTGGTACAGGTCTAGCATTAAGGGAGAACAGCAGAATCATGTTACAGCATGTCTGACCCTCCAGGGCAGGAAAATGGCACGGTCTCCAGTGTCACACGTCCCTGCATCCCAGAATTCCCTTCTGCATGCCGCAGCTCTACATCACCTTAATGTGCTCTGTTGTGTTTATTTCATGACAAGCACACTGAGTATGTGTAACTGGGCTGGACAGCTTTGATTTATCATCTACCCTTAATGTGCGCTGCAAAACATGTTGGAGTCTTTTCCAAAACAAGCGCTCCAGTAAATAGTTCTAGGCAATTCATCCCACCATACTGCAGCATTCCATCTGAAATGAAACATCCATCCAAGAGTAATTTTCCCATATGCATTCCCTGCCAGCTTTACCACCCATCCACCCCTCTAAACTCCAATTCATTTAGCATATTAAATCTTTCTAAGCAATTTTGGGTCACTCAGTGCTCATTTTGAGCAATTCTAGACCATGACCTTTTATTATCAAAACTGTATGTTATTCATGGGTTCTCAGTGGCCAAAGTATAGAAGTAGGGCTATGTGCAGAGAAGTAAAAGTATGCATGGAATACCTGCAGACCTACTTAATGTTTTGCCACAGTGCATTGACCTTCCTGGAAATTAAAATGTGAAGTTGTTACCAAAAGTAATAATGGTCATTATTTGATCTCCCAATTAAATAATTAAAAATAAAAATGTATGCACTTAATTGCATTTTGCATTGCATATATATATTGTTTATTGTGTATATAACAATTGCTCAGGCTGGTAGGTTCTTTACATGCATTCACATCATTTAATGGCAAAAGCTGATTGGCCTCTGCTGCTAATTCTTCAGCCAATGAGATTGCGTGTTCAAAATTTGAATAGTCTTGTTCAGTGTTTGCTGAAAGCCAGTCCTGCAGCAGCTATCAACGGTCTTCTGAAATTCAGCACCTCAAGATAAGTGAACTTACCATTTATTTTTTGTAAGAACAAAGCACATGTTGTGTGGTCTGCATTTGTCAATTCCTAAATGCAGCGACCAAACACAAGGTTTAAATCATGTTTGATGTGTGTGTGTAAATTGCAAGATGTTTACTGGATCACATGGAATATGATGTTTGAAATGTTTGTAGTTGCATACTGTGAAAAATCGTACTTATGGTATTGAGTAAGCTAGTAGTAGTAAGCCTAAGAACACAGGCTAAGACTAAGAAAAGAAGAAAGACAGGAAATGAATGGCTATCAGTCACAAATCGGGTCATCTGAAGGTTTAGTCGAGTTGACTATGGAATGTGCCATTGGCAGAGCTTCCGTTGAAAGGCACAATGGTGCGATCTTCAAGTGTAGCTAACACCTGAAACCATGTGAAAGCCTGGTGTATAACGACTCCAGATAAAAGCCAGTGCTTTAGGCCATTTAAGAGAAGTGAACCTGAATGCAAGCCCCGGTGCCTCTTTTCTGCGTTTAGACACTGTGTGTTAGGTTAAACTACTATATAAAAGATCTAAATATAAAGTCTTGAAACATGAAAATATGCCTTAAGCAAAAATTGCATGACTAATACACAAGACACAATATAACAATGAAAATGTGCATGCAAAGATTAATTATCCAGAAAACATGTATCTGGAAAGCGTTAAATTTGGGTCCTCTGATAGTTTAGTGACGCTTATCAAAAATCCTTCTCACATTAACAATGCATTGACTGTAAATAAATAAAAGTCCGCCCTGTGCGTCATCTGACCCTAGGAAGGAACGCCCTATGGGAGAGAGAGATTCAGGTTTGTGTCACAGATCTCATTCCAGGTCCGTTGCTCATCACCTAGTGCAGATGTTTAATTTACAAACCAGAATCTCTGACATCAAACGCCCAGCGTGCACCAGCACAGCGTTGTGTGTCTTCAGCAAGAACGAGAACAAATTGCAGTCAGTCACAGCAGCAATATCACTCATGTAACTGATACTAGATTATATTACTCCACGTAGGCAGATGTTATGCATAACCAAGATGAAGAACACTTGTTACCAATCTGTAAGACACAGAGAACAAATCCAGGTAAATCTGTCCCTGCGCTTGTATTGTGCTGTAGTTATGAAGAAAGGCTTTGGGGAAGATTACGCACAAATGAGACACTTCCGGTGTGCATCATGCAGGAGGCTGGATTGTGATTGTGCAAGAGGACTATTGTGTTTTCTGAGGACACTCGAAAACCCTTCTTAAACCTTACACAAGTATCTGATGTTTTCACCATTTGAATTCATTTAGAGAAAGTTCATTTCTACTTTTTTGTTTGACGAAGCCAAGAGTATTGCATAAACTTTGCATGCAGATTAAAGATATGTTATTGATGTGCCAGCTGATGTTGGTTCAAAGCCTGATTTTTTTTTTTTTTTTTTTTTTTTGTTTTTTTTTTTTTTGTTCATTTTTGAGCATACAGCATATGTGTTATGGTGACACTATATAACAGTGGTTCTCATCCTGGTCCTGGGGGCCCCCTGCTCTGCACATTTTGCATGTCTCCCTTATTTAACACACCTGATTGAGATCATCAGCTCATTAGTTCAGTTCATGGATCTCTCTCCTAATGAGCTGATGATCTCAATCAGGTGTGTGAAATAAGGGAAACATGCAAAATGTGCAGAGCAGGGGGCCCCCAGGACCAGGATTGAGAACCACTGCTATATAACAAGGTTCCATTAAGGTGCAACATCTAACATTCAACTAATAATGAGCAATCTGATATAGCATGTATTTATCTTGTTTATTAATGATTCACTGTTAATGTTAGCAGGTCTATTAAATAATATTAACTGACACAACTTTTGATTTTAATAATGTTTTAGTAAATACTAAAATAAACATGAACTAAGATCAATACATGTTTTAATAGTATTTTTAATTATTGTTTCATGTTAACTAATGTAGTTAACTAATGGAAACCTATTGCAATCTATTACTGTAAGTAAGCCCAATAAAAGCAAAAATAAAAAAAAGCCTGTTTTCACAACAAATACCTTTTGTTTTTTTACAAATATCTATAATTACATCAGACAAAATGACTGTTATTACATTTATATTTCAGTTAGTATAAAAAATGTAATAATAATAAATATATTTGCAAACTGTTCAGTCCTTAGAGATGCTTTTAGACATTTTTTTCTCATTATTAGTGGCATAGTCATTTCGACAACTTTAAAGGTGATTTTCTCAATATTTTTTGAGAAATATTTTTTTAATATTTTTTTTTTGCACCCTCAGATTCCAGATTTTTTAAATTGGTGGACCTCTGCCAAATATTGTCCTATCCTAACAAACCGTATATATATGGAAAGCATATTTATTCAGCTTTCAGAATATGTATCCTTATAACTGGCTTTGTGGTTCTGGGTCACATGTATGCTTAAGTGATCAGTTGTATCAGTAACCTAATAAAAGTGAAATAAAGTGGAACTTGTGGAATAAAATAAAAATAGCTAACGGGCAAATAAAAAAATAAAAGACTGTAAAAATTGCACTGCTTTTTTGCTTGATGCTGCATTCAGGAGTATATATCAGCCAGTACAATATAAAATGTCCCTTTCATATCTACGGTACAGAAACTTATATCACCTGTAGATGGACATTCAGGCTGAGCTGTTAAGTTGCATGGCGGCAGTCCTCTAGACTTGAGCTACTTAACATTTGCCAACATCTTACGTTTTTTAATCTGTGGGAAATACAAATATTTATGTTTATTTTTACCCTCATTCAGTTAGGTTGTGTATTGAAACTATATAAAGCACATAGGACTGACTTCATAGTATCTGTCAATAGCTTAATCCTCTCGAATTGTGAAGTCCAGACCCCAGGGTGAGAACACAAAAAGATCAAAATCCTGCCCTAGTAAAACAGAAAAAGTGAAGAGAAAAGCAACGTCTACTGGGTCAGGCTAGCTTTGTTAAGCAAGTGTGGCAATCATCAGGGTATTACAGTCTAACAAACAACCTGCGCAGCTGCTAGAAGTCGAAAACACAAGTGAATTGACCCCACGGGACTTGTAGCACAATGCCTCGAGGGCAAGAAAGAAAATCCACTTGCGCATAATTGGGATTAAATATTTATTCTTCTTGCATGAGTATTAAATCCTATGAGGCATAGTGAATGATGACTTGATGGCCAGATGTTGGCACACAACATCCATCCATGATTCCTCCCTGGATAACAGTAACCCCTGCTCAGCCTTCCCACACCGGTGACGACAAATTCATGGGAGGATTATCGTTGACATGGCACAAAAAGACCAGCTGCTCCGCAACCATAAATATAGCGAATGCTGTGCGATCCGAATCTACAGCCCTGCGTTTTATCAGAAGGAGGCATAGCATAAATATATGGATTGAAAGACGTGAGTTTAATTACATATTGCCTTAACGTGTTACATTATGGGCTGGATGGATAAAAAGACAAAACGCCACACGTTTCACAGAATACGTCGCAGTACCACATTGAAATTGTGTTCGTTGCACCTTAATTTACTAACACGCATCATAGTCTTTATTAACCCATATTGATGAGAACGAATACAGTCTACAGTGACGCTGTTACCTGAGAAAATGAAAGATTATTTGCCATTATATGCTACATCTTGTGGACAATGTGCAAAGCAGTTTGCATTTGGACAGCATGTACAGATTGCGCAACGTCGCCAAATGTGTGCTGCTCGTGTGCCGACAAACATCCTCGCTCGAGAGCAGATCGTGGAGAAAAACGTGCATTTGAGAGGATCCCGCTCGTGTTCCCGTGAACGCCAGTGCATGTGGAATGACTGCATCTGCAAGCGGTCCTACTGAAGCTCAAGTTTGTGTGTCAGACGTGCCTGAAAACGATAGGAACATCTGATGGTTTAAAAACCAGACGTGAAGCCTGTAAGACAGACATTCAGACTATAGTTCAGTGACCAAAAGGAGTGACCCCTCATTCTCCGGTACAAAAAAACAGGAACATAGAACCAAGGGCACCTGATTTCCAAAACTCAGAGCCTCAAACTCCAGCAAAATCCAGCGCTCAGGCACTGTGAAACACGCTCCAGACTCATTTTCTTTCGCCCAACTTCCCTCACACGGCCGTGTGTTGGGTGATGTCGCTTCGGGGAGACATGGACATCTGCCGGGTGAACTGGCTGAAGCTTGCGGCTCGGGGTCGGGTGCGAGGAGCCGTGGAGGTCGGGGACGCGGCAGGAGGGACAGGCCTGGGTTGGGTTTGCTGAAGAGGCAGCGAAGTCTGATCTGACATCTGCAGCTCTTCCTTCTGTTCTTGTGTCAAATCTCTAGAGAACAAGCTCTGGATCAACTGCAACTTCTCCTTTTCCTCATTCAGGAAGACGTCCACCAGAAGAGTCTTCTCCTTCTTCAGCTGCTCGCTGATGTTTTTGGGCACGTCCGGGATCACCCAGGCCACCAGCATGCTCATGGTTATCACCAGGTTCTGTAGGAGTTGGAGACGTATAAGTACATATGTTCACACATGCATTAATGGGTGTGGCGCAGAAAATAATACAGTGGCTGTGATGAAATGTATCTTTCCATTCAATAGACAGAGGATCTTTTACACACCAGATAGCATTTCAGGTATGGGCTCTCTGCCAGTGACATCTATAGAGACAATTCCTGATCATGAGGCTCATATAGAAGAATGGGGTCTGAAAAACTTTTCAATGGTTTATGCTCAACAAGTCTGCATTTATTTGACCAAAAATAGAGTTAAATTATAAAATATTATTACAATTTAAAGTAACTGTTTTATATTTGAATATATTTTAAAATGTAATTTATTTCTGTGATGCAAAGCTGAATTTTCAGCATCATTACTAAAGTCTTCAGTTACATGATCCTTCAGAAAACATGCTAATATGCTAATTTGCTTATTTATCAATGTTGAAAACCATTGTGCTGCATAATATTTTTGTGGAAACCATGTTTTATTTTTTCATGATGAAATTGTTTAAATTATAAATGATCAATCAAAAATTGTTGACCTCAAACTTGAACAGTAATGCATGTCTTTTGAAGCCACATGCAAGCTTTGTGAGGAAAATACTGAATTTAAGACATTTATTCATTGAAAACCACATTTTTCCTGTCCTTTTAAGAGCTTCACAGCCATGATCACTATGAAATGTAGTTTTAGAACGACACTTGGAACCAGTGTTGCCAAGTCTGCGGGTTGCTTTTCATGTCAGCGTGTTGAAGTGACCCCAATAATGTGATATTAAACCCCTGGAATCTGAATTTTATCAGGGGAATTCCACCAAAAAAAAAGTGTATTTTACCCCTCAGAACACGATTTTTCCTGGGTGACCCCCTCGAAATGCGATTGGGCTAGTTTTAAGTAGCAATTGGGTGGGTTTTGTTGTGAAAACCTGGCAACCCTGCCTGGAACAGCATTCAATTTTTCTAGTGGACTATAACTTTAACTGTTTGGTTTACTGTTTAATTGCATTTCAATACAATTAGTTTCCACCCACATCTGCTGACAGCAGGACATTTCTACTGAGTTGCAGCAATTATTTTGACCAGCATATAGACTATTAGTCCTAACGTGCAAAGACTGCATTTATATGTGGTTGAACTTCTCACGTTGCTGATGTAGCTACTGTGTGGCTTTTTCATTTGTTTGGCTTTGACTAAAAAAGAACAAACATTTACGTTCCTTCATTCATAATCACTTAATGGCGTTCATTAGAAGTAAAGCTATTTCATTTTAAGATTTCAGATTGGAGGTAATGGTAAAATAAGTAGTTTGTACCTGGAACAATATGACGAAACCTAAACGTGCCGCTAGAACCGACCAGTACTGTTTGGAGAACTGGTAAGGCTCAGTCGACCATGGAGGTTCTCTGTAGTCCTTATACCTAAAATGAGCAAAAAGAAAAGACATCCCGAGTCATTTAAGGCTAATTCATCTCCAGCGAGGATTCGTTTGCTGGTTGGCAATAAAAATAAACAGAAAATGTAAAACACATGCTCAACACATGCTTCTAGCAATACTATAAAGGGCAAAACAACACAACAGCATGATTAATCATGATGAAGACATTTTAGGGGAAAAGAAGGAACTGCATCTTTGATGTTTCACTTTGCAACTACTTTGTGGATTTATTTTCTGTCTGGGATGCAATAAAGTCATGCTATAATTTAGGGGACATTTTGCACCAGGAAAAAAACAATATGCTTGCTCAATAAAACAACCATTAGTTTCAGTTGATTTATTTTATCAGTGTAACTTATCTTCTAGTTGCCAAGCTTAATTATTAAACACTATTTTGATATTACATAGAAAAAATGTGTTTTCCCTGGTGGTGAGTTTGTCAACTACAGACAAACTGTGTTGACAATTTCAATGGCAGGCTTCATCTGCTCAACCAAATGTAATTTTTGTGATCAGGTTAAACTCAAATTGAATATTTACTTTAATTAAAATAATAAAAATACAGCTATGTACCCAACAAATTAACTAATAAGTATACTGGCTGAAAACATTGGAGATCATAAACAGAAAAAATTACCATAGTGTGTTTAAAATGTTGCAGAAGAAAATGACATTGTGTGATGCTGGTCACATGTTTTTTTTTATTTTATTTATTTATTTTTTTTTTTTTTTTTATTTTAAGGTGTTTAGTTAGTAACAGTAACAAAGAAAATTAAATTTAAACTCAATTGATTTTTTTAAGGTATTTAGATTGTATAAATAAATAGCCTTGACTTCATCATTTTGAATTTGTCAGTTCAAAAAGCAGTCATTGCAACAATTAATTTAAGAGACAAAGGCAACTTCATGCAAACTGAAAAACAAAATATATGTGAGATTACAGCATGTCTATTAATTGATCAAATGTGATATTTCTGAAGAAAATAGTTTGAAAAAAAAAATAGAATTATCATCAATGGACATGAAATGTACCCTAAATTATAGAATGACCCTAGTAGTGATAGTAGGAGGAGCCAAGCTTGGACATGATGACTGAAAACTGTGCATATTTTGATTATGTCTTCAGGCCTAATTCATTAGACCAGGCTGTTCCCAAAAGTTTTGACTTCCTGTATTGAATTATGAAAAGTAAACTCTGAGTCTTTAATAACCCACCAAGGACGTCGATTTCATGGCCATATACAGTAATCTACGTGGAATGTGTTAGGCTGGTTTTGATTTCCTCAGACAGTCAGATATCTTCATCTGAAGACATGGTCTCTGGGGTGAAGTCCTTGTTTGGTTATACTTGTCCAGAAAGGGCAAATACGGTGCAGTAAAAACATGGGCTTGATTTGTTCCTCGCCCCTATTTTAGAATGCTGACAAGCTTGCTTATTTTGCTCCCTCTCCGTCTATCTGTCCTCTTAACAAACAGACTGGGGGTCAAAGGATCCCAGACATCAGATTGCCACTTCTCTTTGGTCCGAGTAGCTACAAACGAGCGTAATCTCGTTCTCAACTGCTTGAAGCAGAAAAAGCAGACAGGTTCTGATAAAAGCACTTTTCTTGACATGCTTCTGATCTGTGTTGTGAAGGCCGCCCGAGATAATCAAAGCAGTGGTGAGATCTCACACTTCAGGGTGATGGAGTCCCATCTAGAGGTTTTTCTCCCTCTCTCTTTCCTCCACTTCTGTGTGAGGGTTAAACGCTGTTAGCTATCGTAATATGGAAATAATTCTTTCCAGGGAACCGATAAACACAATAACTATAACTGTCAACACAAGCAAACAGCACTGCTTCATTAGAAAATAATTTTTCACATTAAGACGGTTTATAAAACTGCTTAGGCCCACACAAAACCTGTGCATGTTCTTCCACATTTTCTGCTCTGGTTTTAAAGGAAAATCCACAGAATTCTGTGGTACTGTTTACGATTTTGTAAAATGCATTACAAGTTATATGTATATCTAATGTAACGGATCTAAAAGGCGGAAGTTTTTGGGAATGACAGTCGAATTCTGCAGACGTCTGTTCACTAGCTGGCCCATAAGCAATCTCAAAGCTAAACGAACTGACAAGCTTCCCTCCCTATGTGGTACAGTTCTTTGTAATTTAGAGCTGAATTAAATACGCTGAACTGGATAGGCTGGTTGATTGTTTATGAGTGTAAAGATATAAAAGAATCTAAGCTTTCCACATGCAGGTGTGGAAAAATCTGAATACACGTAATCTCCCCAGGCACCATTCAAGAAAAGATCAGTATGTTCGGGCCATAATAGCTTTGACACATGTTTATTTCATATACAATTTAAGAGCTGCAAATGAGGAATCCTACAGCTGTTTACGGCAGCCATTCTGATGTGAAAAATCACTTTGCTTACAACTATTTTCCGCTTTGAAAGAAATGTCCATGGTTGCGTGTTTTATCAAAGCAATAAGCAGCTGTGATCCCAGTGATTTTAGCACAGGAAATGTATGCTCAATAAATAGTTAGCTTTAGTAATAATAATTATTAGTAACATAGTGCATTTTTCCAACCTGCAGAATGTAATGTCTTTGCTGAGACCGGAGATGGAAGGCACAGTTCCTGGTTTAAAGTTGCTGACATTAAAGTAAGAGAGCGTGTGGTTGATGAAGCCATGCATCGTCCCCGTCTCGCTGTACATGTACTGGTAGACCAAGCGAGGGATGAAATCTGACGTGAAGGAGATGACAAAGGCCTGAAATGATAAAATAGTAAAAGAGATCAATTAAATCATTAAAATGTAAATGCAAGAAGTAGAAACTATTTTAGCTAGCTGCTAAAGCAACAGTTCTCTTTTCAATAAGTTTAACTTGATGTACAAAATTATCTAAAACTAAAATAAAATAAATAAAAACTATACAGACATATTAAAAAAAGAGTAAAAATGTATTAAATATGACAAAAACACAAGATATATATGATAATAAAAACTTTAATGATACTAAAATAACACTCATTCAGACAACTAAGGAACGCATAAAACTGAGCAGTTTCGCTGATAATGTGTGGCATTTAATTGGCTTGGAAAAGCAATTTATAGCTGTGACATTAAACGAATACTTGATTTCCAAAAGAACAACACAGCTGGAGTGAATCAGATGTCGGGCTTCTGAGTAAATGTGGCTTTCTTAATAAAAGTTCAGAGAGAAGCTGAAGGATCTTTACCATAAGGCTTACTAGAATATTCCTCTCATATTGGGAACATTACTAACTATTAAAATAAATCTGCTGGGGGTTTATCATTCAATTTCAAGTAGGAGAGACATGCATGAAGCAAACTGCTCATCCATGCAATGTTAGAACAGAAATTGTGACATAAACTGATTCCTTTCATGAATAATGTGAACCTAGACATATAAGTATGAAGAATCTTGGTCATCTAAGTCTTATAAAAACAATACCAATGATGCACCCTGAGGTCTTTATAAATCCCTCTATATGATGAAGAAAACTTGTATGACTAGCACATAGTTATATAACAGAAACTCACATTGATGATGACTGAGAACTTTCCCAAACCACTCAAGATGTTGTACCAGATACCTGTGTGAGAAAACAATTAAATTCAGAGGTTAAATTAGTAGATTCAAGTATTATTAAGAATGCAAATAAACAGTTGTGGTGTAAATATTAATGCAAGGTTTTCACCGATATCTTTGGCTCTAATGGCATCTGGCCGGCGAAGCTCAGTGACGAACTTCTTGGCGTCGAGGCGAATCTCGATGACATTGTTTAAGAGGGCGAAAAGTGGAGCCAACGGGAATGAGGCCACAAAGAGTGACACGAAACCAAACTGAATGACTGCAGAATGACAAACAAAGAAACAAACATAGAGATTACATTCTGGGACATTTGGATTACAAATCTAAGTTTGACACATTAGTAAGACTGCTCTCTATTACCAGACATTAAATATTGATTTTATATAAGCATTCATCAGTTTTGGGGTCGGTGATATTTCTTAATGTTTTTGAAGTCTCTTATGCTCACCAAGGCTGCATTTATTTGATCAAAAATACAGTAAAAACTATGAAATTGTGAAATATTACTACAATTTAAAATTGCTGTTTTGTCTCTATATATATATAGGAATAAAAATATAAGTTATTCCTGTGATGCAACAATTTTCAGCATCATTACTCAGTGTCTCACTTTAGTCAGTGTCACATGATTCTTTAGAAATCATTCTAATTTGCTAATTTGGAAAGTGTGATACTTTTTTTTTTGGATTTTTGATTAATAGAATGTGTTTATATAAAATATATTATATTTACAGTTTTACTGTCACTTTTAATCAATTAAATGTATTCTTTCTGAATAAAAGCAAGAGAAAAATCCCTAACTTTTGAACAGTAATAATGCAATAATAAATAAAAATAAATAAAGTATCCCTATACAGTATATGTGTACATAACAGTGTGTAACCTTGTGTTTACATAAACAGATCAAATAGCTTCTCAAGAAATTTCCACAAATCATTGTATCAGTGGAAAAACCACTACTTATTTGAGGTGGTTATTTTCTAGGAACAGAATGTGTCTTTCTACAGTAACTCGACATTATCAGCATGGATGTCAAGCACAAAGCTGATTATTTGTCAATCAACAACACACGGAACATAAGCCTTGTGGGAAACTGCATTTCCTTTTTTGGCTTGATTGACACATGGTCTTTTTCTGTGCAACATGCAAACAATGGCTTCGAGAGCGATCAGGCTAGAGGGTATCCTACATAAACATCCATATGAGTGGGTCTCATTCCCCTGCTCTCACTGAGAATATCTTTCACGGTATGTAGGTGATGATCTCCCTCCAGTGTTATTAGTGAAATTCTTGAGTTCATCTTCAGTTTCTCCCCAGTCGTTTCTTTGATTCAAAGAATCTCATAAGTTCTTCTTGTATGAAAAAACAATAAATCTGTTTTACTTGGCAGTGGATTAAGGCATCCATACATTTTCGAGAACAGACTTGGGTGCAGGTTTTCTCACGCAGAGGGCTCCGATAGACAGTTATGCAACTCGCCTGCACTTCAGGGACTAAAGTAACCATTGCACATCAAACTGCTCAATCAACAATCATGATAGGGAACCATATCATATAATCATATAATTACAGAACAAAGCACTTAGAGACAAATTAGTGTGCCTGCATTAAATTTTATATGACAAAAAAGAAAAACAAAACAAAAATATTTAAGACAGACCTGTTTCAAAGCTGTTTCGAATCAAGTTTATTTTTTTACAAATGTGTCAGGAAACATCAGTCTGCATCTTACGTTCTCAACATAATTGTGTTGTATAAATGCAGGATGAATAATAGTAATTCAAGTTTGCATTGGTGTTCAGATGTTTAACTTTGCTGTTTACTCACTAGGCTTTCAGATCTTTTGCAGACGCCTTAATGTCAACTTACATAAACACTAAGTCAGTTGTATAGCCACGTTAGCCATTGTAGATCCTTTCCCGATTGTAAACACAGCTGTAAAACAAATGCTTGGGCTGTAGGCCCAATTCACATGTTCATTCATAATTGGGACCCTTAAAACCATCACAAACTCTACTAACTGAGTGTCTTTTGTGAAACACTGGGGCGTGTTAAATCTAGAACCTGTGCATTCCTTTGACAACAAATCCTGTGGTTCCTGCCGAAGGGGACGAGTTAGATTAACCAGATGTGTTCTCACAATGCTTCACCCTGAGGATGCTCTACTTTCGCTTTTACACAGAGTGGAGAGCGTCACTCACTCATCTCCATGTATTCAGGTGTGAGTCCGTCAAAAGGCTCCAGGTCATAGTCCATGTGCCACTGCTGGCGGCGACCTGGCTGCTCCACAATCTCCTTGGGCGCCCGTTCCTTGTCCTTGAGGGTGCGGCACAACTTCTTCAGCTTTCTAAAGCAGGAAATGAGAGGAAGAAAGAGAGAGGCAGAATGTAAACACACAAACCGTTGCTATAAACTTGACGTTGTAGCTAAAATGACCCAGACTTGATAGTGAGTCAAGTGTCAGGTTTGTTTCTACGAACTGCATATGAATTTATGCAGACACGTTGTGTGCTTTGTTCATACTTGCATAACTATTACTATTGTTTGTACTGTACATGTAGATTTTCAAATCAAAAACAACTGCACTCTTTATATATGTTTATACTAACATGTAAGTTGTCGGTTTTTGAAATGCAAAACGACTGCACTTTTCTATATACATATATCATAAACTGTTACTTTATAATATTAAATATTCCTAACATACATATACAATATAAATGATAATAAAATTATCAATATCTAATTATAATATCTTTTTATTATATTCATATATATATATATATATATATATATATATATAATTGCTATAAACTATATATAAATATGAATTATATATATATACATTCTAGCATTATGGCACTGAATTTTGCACAGGCAAACACTACTCATTTTCTTCAGGAAATTGTTCTTCCAACATGATATTAAACTCGCTTTTGGTTTCTGAGCTTTACTTAATTTAAATTCCTTTGTGTGATTCAGTTCAGTGATCTGGCATCTGAATGAACTTGCAATGGCATGAATCTTGGCCAGACGTTCTATGATTTATTGGTGTAACCACACACAGGGGTGTACAGGAGAAAGACCGGTGGTGTTTGATACACACATACACAGAAGACTCGGAAGAAATCTGGAAATCTCATTATTGCACACATCTGTTCACATTGTTTCGTATTTTCTTTTAAACTGCACAGACACAAGACTGTCTGTTCCAGCCTGGTAACATGGAAAAAACAAACAGAATGCAAAAATGCAGCAAATCTGTTGAATAGTCAAGCAATACAGAGCTTACTAAATCTCTCAATTTGCTGCTAAAACACACTGACGGCATGACTAGTTGTTTTACATGTGTCTGTTATAACTCAAAAACACCTGACAATACCTAAAAGAGCCAGTGGAGATGACAGGACCTTCAGGACCATAAATAACCCCCAAAGCGTTTGGAGCTATTTCACATTTAAAGACAAACCTCTCATAAATTTCTGATTAAGCAGTCTGGGATTTCAAAGACCCACAGAAAAGGTTGCTTACATAAGTGAATTTTGAAAATTAGGAAAATAGAACTAACGACCCATGTAGTAAAATTCAAAAGCTCAATGTAACAGGATATATATCACCATAAAAGCACACCAGCAAACATGTTAATTACTACCATGCAATCACGACCACAACATACTTTTGATCCAATTTAACCTGAGGTTTTATTCTAAGTCATTAGGATACATGGAATGTGCATAGATATCGCTCTAGATTTAAGGCTTTGCGTTTGGAGAGTTTCTCATCAGAAAAGCAAGTGCAACAGCATGACAGCTCACGTTGGACTGGCCAAATATAGTGGACGAAATGGCCCGTGTAGTCCATCCCTCTATAGCCTATTAACGCACCCAATAAAACCCTCCAAATGCATCTGCTGCATTATTTAGTCTCCAAAACTACAGCCTTTTCCAGCACATTACTTTTTAATGCACGCCTTTGTATCATAAGTGCTTTTCTCCATCCGTGATAAAGCTCTCGTTTACCAGCTGTTGGAATGCATTTGCATTTGAGAATGCACACGCAAACCCCTACTGGTGAACAACAACTGGTCAATGACAATTAAAACAGACTTCATACCGGACACTTCACTCAAAAATGAAATCTCTGTTATCATTTATTCACCTTTGAGTTTCTTTCTTAGATAAGATAATACTTTGAAGAATGCTATTAACCAAACAGTTGACGGCAGCCATCGACTTCCAAAGTATTTTTTTCCATGGAAGTCAATGGTTACCGTCAACTGTTTGTTCACCCAAAAATGAAAATTCTGTCATTTCTTTATTCAACCTTGAATTTTTTTCTTCTGTTGAACACAAAAGAAGATCCTTTGAAGAACATACTAGTACTATGGATACTATGGAATGCAGTGGCTACTGTCGGCTGAAATTCTTCTAAATATCTTCTTATATGCTTAACAGAAGAAAGTGTCCCTTTAAAATACAGCCTTTTGAACATGTAAGGCTCTGTTTTTAGCATGCACATTAGTATATTATAGTAGGATGGCATTGGTCTGTGGGGAGATTAGATCGGTTATGTAGGTCAGGTCTCTGCGTGAAGGGGATATCGAGTCATTATGACCTCCATCATGGTACACTGGCACCAAAGTCCACTTTTGTGCCTTCCCCCACGCCAAAAAAAGTATATTAAGAGTATTTATAGAACTGAATGGGAAAATGAGTTTGACTTTGTTCTCCTCTTTTTGATTTGCATTTTTAAATGAACTACTTTTGCACTCTGAGGTGTAACTGGGAGATCGAAAGGTCATCTGCAATGACAACTTGTGGAATAAGCCAAAGTCTTGTTGGAGTGTTTTTACATGCTCACGCATGGTTTGTAACTAGAGTAAGAGCAAAAAAAAAAAAACTGCTGTGAAGGACTAGTGATTTGTAGTAGCTGTCAGTCAACTCATCTGAGTTGCTGTTGTAGCTCGTAAAAAGACATTTGCATGCTTCAAGTAAGTCACGCAGAACAGAACAAAAGGCGTTCCTTTTGAGTTCCTTGAGTGCTTCTGGTTAGCTGCATGAGTTCATTTAAATTGACCAAAGCGCGTGACAAAGATGCAGAGATAAACCATCCGATGGATCATAAATTAAAACATTCATGTTTATCAGATAACTCACAACTGACTGGATGTGTCATTCATCAAAGAGATCCATGCGGAAATGGATATTGCGAAAAAAATGAGCTGGTGTTCTTGTGAAGGACGTGGAGAAATAGGTTAAAAAGGGATTTCCACAAAACGGAAAGTCCACGACTCAGAGGTCCATTTCGCCACCCAGGGGAAATCACGTCCCAGATTTTTGCAATCATATGCTCGTGCATTAAGGCATGCATGCCACACACTAGGCACTCTGCAGCACAAATGACACCTGTGATAATTTGTCTGTATACATGCGCTGCAAGTACAGACTTTACTCCATATATGCCATGAACATCACTCATGCTGATTTGCATTTTAACTTGTTCATTAATGACATGATGCACCACTTGTGCCAACATGTGAAATGAGATAGGAATCCAGCTTACTGCAGTGCAAGGAGAAGCGTGTTAGAAAGTTTGCCTGCGTGCAAAGAGGGAGTAAAAGAAATTGAAGAAAGGAAAAAAATGCTAAATAAGGCAGAAGGCATTGGAGCAGACAGTGGGAGCAAAGCCTACCTCACTATCCCGGGATTTCCTGGTCTGTAAACCAACTTCGACAGGAACAGTGTTTACCGTTTATCTGAAGCAATGATCTTTCTAAGGTTTCCAGATAGAAAAGCTATTGTGTTTAGTAGTAGAGAGTGTTTTATGAGATCCATGGAATGGAGTGGGAACTTACGGAATGCCGATCTCAAAGATGTTATTCTGAATAAGCTGCTTCCCCAACATGATGATACTGAGCTGGATACAGAGTTCAATCAGACAGCCGCCAGGAGCACACTAGGAAGAAAACGTAAAAGATGATTTGACAGTGTCACGTTGAGCAGGGTTGCAGGATTTGGAGGAAAAAACATTTGCAATTTTTCTGATAACAATTGTTTAAAGTGTAATTATTTTTATTGTAATTATTATTATTAAAGTATTTAGGAAAATTATTATTATTTTAATAAATTAGTTCCAGGGTTATGATAGTACACTTAAAGTAAAACTATATTTAAAAAACATTTTCATTACACCTTTACAAAACTGGTAGTCTTTGTTTTCAAATGTTAAAATGTTGAGCTTTTACTTTTCCATGTTGAAGATGATGTTGTAGTGCTAACAATCAAACAGGATGCAATGAGAACATAACTCTACTCACCTCTTCCATACGGTAATCATTGAAGACGTAAACGTAGTCACCGGGGCGGCCTGCAAACCTGTAAAAAACCCAAAAGTAAGGGTCATGGGATATGTCTTGACCCAAGAAAGGAAGTGCCAAGGGTCACATGCCTATCTTATTTGAAGCCAGATGTTTGTTCTGCAGTCAGACTTCACGTTTACTGTGCCAGAGGCTGAATATATGTGGGTTTGTGTGCTTCTCGCTTTCTCTGACAATTAACTACAGTGTTTTTAAGCAATCCTTATTTGGGGATGAACTTGTCCACATACCTCCCTTTGAAGAAGGCCACGTAGAAGATAGGTGCATATGCGTTCATGAACTTCAAGAGGAAAGCTTTCAGGATCAGACGCTCCTCAAAGTTGGTCTCCGTTTTAGGGATCTCTGCAGACACATGAATGAAATTATTTGGGATTGAAACAGACATGCTCTGGATAAACTGCATACCATTTCAAAAGCTTGTTGTTCTGATAAGTATAACAAACATGGGTGGATTGGTAATTTCTCCTAACATCTTTCTCTTTAGCAGCTTCTGTTCAGCAGGTTGAAGGTTGAGAAACAAAGCTTTTCAGAAGACCATATGGTTACATTTGGGATGGGATTACATGTATTGTGGCGTTCCCTAAATCTTAATCTGGCACAAAAGATTACAGACAGCAATTTCGGCAAGACATATTTCAAAGCATTCATTAATAGGCTACGCTCTAAAAAATTCCAGCCCAAATTCCAGTAAGTCTGGTAAAATAAATTAAAAAAGCATGATTTGCTGAATTTGTAAGTAGGTTAAAGCATTAGGGTGAGCCAGACTGCATGTGGTCAGACTTTAAGAGTGAAAATCAAAGAAGTACGGGAAAATCTATGTCTTATTCACGAGATGATAACACATGCTTCCTTCCTGGCCTACATATCCACAGAGACTCTCATTTATTAAAACATCTCTTAAGGAAATCTTGGTGATGGCTAACTGACAAGCCACATTTTCCCCAGTGTTCCTGGAGTGGCTTAATCAAAAATTCATGTCATGTGGGTGGGCAAAAAGTAGAAGGAAGTTGACCAAAAGTGGCAATTTAGCAACATTACTAAGGCAGTGGTAAAATCTCACCCAGTTCTGTTAGCCAGGCAGCAACCATGCCATAGATCTCATCCAGGATGAGGATGACCACCAGGTTGATAATTACAGCGGTGGCCGTGACGGTCACCCGTACGTTGGATTTGACCTCAGGATCCGGGCTCATCGCCATGAGGGCGGAGATGGTGATGCGGTAGATGATGACACTGAAGACAGCCGAACATGTCACTCCAAACTACATGGAGAAAGAAACATGTAGAAGTAAAAGAGTAATGAAATATGGACGAGCACAAACCATTGCACCAGACAGGAAGGATAAGGCTTACCATGAAGAGAATAGAGGAGATGTTAATTAAATATCCAGGCAGTCTGTCCCTCCATGTTAGCTTCTCATGTCCAGTCTGTGAAGGGAGAAAGACATTTAAAATGACTAATGGAAGTATGCACGCATGTGTTTCCATTTTTCCTGGGAGCTATGCTTCTTTTAACCTTGCCTATCTTTATAGTGATTTAGAACTAGCCTAGTGCGTAAATCATTTGGCTGCCCACTTGTAAAAACATGACAGCATTAAGGCAATTAACACCTGTTCTTCCTGTAGAGTAAGTTCTGTACATTCCGTACATTCAAGTGATAGATCGTATCAAAAACATCCGGCCAACAGAAAGAACCTATTTTAATGACCGAAACAACCTGAATATGCCTCTTTTGCATTTGGATCAAGCCAAAAACAACAGCAACAGTGTGCGCTAAACTTGGCTGCACAGGCAGCAGTGGATTGAGGGTGGTCTCTTCCCATTGGGGTTAGTCTTCCTTCAATGTCAAGCTTTAGACAGCAGATCAAGAGGTATGTCTCTCTGAGGAATACATGTTAGATGGCAAACAGAAGAAAAATGGATTCTTATTCAGTTCTGCGGAAATTTGAGTGAAATGAATTAGCAGGCCACAGGAATGTTAAACGGCAGCTTATGTTCCTTTTACGTCATTAAAAAATGTCATTACAAAAGCATCATTACAATCGAAAGAGTGTTTGACAAGCCCTCCGTCCCAGTTTTTCTAAGTAACAAGTGCACAAATAGTTCTTACTTCGTACTGGCTGTAACTATTATGTAAGGCAACATCAGTACTGAAAGGAAATTGGAAAGTAATTGATTTAATGTTTAACGGTCTTTCTCTAGAACAATCTGAGGTTATAATACTGCTAAGCTACTTATACTCCTAAATGCACAAGAATACAAAGAAGCACACATAAACACCAGGTGCTTTTTAGTAATGAATAAAACATCTTCCTCATTTTTGTTGCAATGCATTCTTGTACTGCCTTATCTGTGCAGGATATAAGCAATGCTGCGTGATTCACTGCCTACTGGGAACAGACTTTGTATTTGGAGCATGCCTATGTTGCTGTCTAGTTAGGATTTGAAACAGAGCATATTTGTTGATAAATGCAGATTTAGAGGGTTTTGCAGGAATCCGGTAGCAAATGCGGTCAGTGTGTTGACACAGCAGTTTGAAAAAATCTACCTCTTGCAATTGGGCTCATAATGAGGGAAACAGCACCACCTAGCACAGTGCATGACTAAACCCTGGCACCCAGGAAAAGCCACAGAGTGTAACCAGTCACAGCCTTGGAGATGCCACAGCTTTAGGGTCTCCAGAATAACGAATGTGGGTCACGCAATTGTGCCGTTAATCATGATCCACAGGCTCGGCTCATAAACCCTCACCCAGTAATGAGAGGAATTGCTGCAGGTCTGCGGTCTCACCAGTTACTTACTCTTCATTAAGATGCATGATGCTATGTAGTGACAGGCTGTGATCCCCTCTTAAAATGCGACTTTGTGTGATGCATCAATATCCAAAGAGGCCAAGTTCATGGAAAAAGTTGCTGGCACAAGGACAAGCAGAGATGCATATTTGAAGCTAATGCCACAAATATGCTGTGAGGTTCCACAAGTATGTAATAAGTAAGCCCGTATGAGATCTGCACACTTTTTTTTTTGTTTTTATGCTGATTTGTGAAAGAAAATCTGCGTAATGGATGTAAATATGATCAAATGTATTAGGGCAAAAGGATTTGTAGTATTTTAGAAATGTGGGCCATTCAAATTCTGCCTGAAATCTGTTGATCTTTCTGCGAATTTCTGCTGCGCAGATTCCGTGCGAGCTTAGCAATGAATATCAGTAACAAAAGATGCCTGACAAAAGAATGCAGAGAAATGGCATCAATAATTTATATAATCAGCCACAACATAGCACTGTAAAAACAGAAAGAGAGCGTGAGTAAAAAGACAGGTGGCATTGTTTTTAAATAATTAACACTTTTTATTTTTAAACTGCAGATATAATGTGTCAGATAAGTACTGAGACACAATGGATACAGATATCCAAAATCATACTATCTGGCTAAAAAGATATTTCAGTGCACAAAAAGGGAATGCATGAACTGATGAAATGTATACCTTACGTGCAATTTGGATAAAACTATCTGCCAAATACATAAACAAAGCTTTGATATATAATTTTATTTCCTTGAGCCTTGGAAATTGCCTTATGAAATCAAGAAACAGGAGATTTTACATTTAAGAAAGTTTGATCGACACATTAGGAAAAGTAGAAAGGACAGAAAGTGAGGACAGCAGCTGGTGTCTGTCTGTTATATAGTGTATATAGATCACTGGATTAATTTAACAGTGAAGTAGGTTGAACGCTGCCCAGATGTGGGTTTCCACAGTTGCCCTTGCGTACAACAGCTGTCGGATGGAGAACATTGCTTCCTTGAGCTTAAATCAAGATGCTTTGCAACCCTCTATGTCTTTTATTTTGGCTCTCTAGGGGTTTCTTGCAGCAATGTTACTCAAATACTTTATGGCTCTTCTTTAGATTGTTAAAATGTTCTTCACACTATGAAAATAAATGGTTCTTTTAAGAACTGTTCTTCTATTGAATCTTCGCAAAAATCTTTTGGAACCTTTTGGAACATCAGCAAACTTCCAGACTTTTGTGATGAGACAAACTCTCATTGATGTGACTTTATGTCAACCTGACATCACATTGATACCCAGCAGACATGAAAATGTCAATGGGCTCAGGTTTTGTTAGCACATGATTGCCACACGCTCTCTCAGAAACACACACATACTCAGTCGGACAACACACAAGCATCCCAACGGGCCCACGCTAAGTCCTCAGGGAAATTAGTGACAGGATCACCAGTGTGGGGATTTCCTCCATGGCCATATGTCGCTTTGCAGAGATGCCATGTTCACATTGACGTCACCGTACGCCCCGTTCTCTCAAACCCCCACCCTCCGAACATACTGTAAGCCACAGATGAAAGAGAACAAAAACCGGAACCATGCCAGTGCCCATGCTGGCAACCAAGAACACCTAAACCGTCACATATGTGGCTTTACGCAATACAGAAACAAATGAATATGTGTTTATTTCAGGCTGGTGGACTGACAAAAATAGCTCTTAGGGTCTGTAAAACAGACAAAGGTCCATTAAGAGAGGCTTGACTGGAGATTGTCTTTTGGGCGTTGGGTACAGAAGGGAATAATCTGAAGCGAGCCCCATCTGACAGATCTGAAATCCCTTTAAAACACACTCTCATCTCCTTCCAGCTCTGTGCTCTGATCTGAGACGACCACCAGACCAGGATTATACACAAAGAAACCTACATGCTGCAGATCAGCGTGATCTTTCTAATAAACAGCTTGAGGAGGAACACCGGGCCATAGATTAAGTGTAGGACGAATAACATTTAAAGATGGATGGAAAATTCAATTACGCGAGATTGTGTATTAAATGTCCCAGACTTCCTGCTCAGACTTCGATATCATCACTAATAAAATCAGAAAAATCCTCCATCACACACATGTACACTTTCAGAAAGCAAGCAAAACTCTCCTTGCATAAAAACTGCATAAGTGTTTTATTATTATTTTAAGACATCTAGTAAAATTAATCAGGTTTATGCTTAAAAGACAAAGTATTTGCCAATTAGATACCAAAAAAATTTGATATATGCTCTGAAAACAGAGTTGTTGCTTACATAGCTCTGCTTCTCAAGTAAATTCATCTTGTTTTTTATGTGACATTTATCATCATTAATAAAATCAGAAAACTCACACACGCATTCTTTCAGGAAGCCAAGGAAGCTCTACTTGCATATGAATTGCATAAAATATTAAGTGGTTTATTATTTATTTTAAGACGTTTTAGTATAATTAAAGAGGTTTATGCTAAAAAGACAAAGAATATGCCAATCAGGTTCCAAAAACAGACAATTCAAGATAAATTCTCTGAAAACAAGTGTTCTTATCTTGCATAGTTTTGCTTCTCAATTAAATTTTTCTTGCTTTAAGAATATTAACCGCGCTGAAAAAAAAACACAACTAAAACCAGCATAGGCTTGTTGGCTGGTTTTAGCTGGTTTAAGCTGAAAGTAGCTGGTTTTAGCTGGTCTCCCAGCCTGGCTGGGCTGGTTTTCGCTGGTTGTTCCAGCTGGTCTCCCAGCCTGACCAGCTAAGACCAGCCTGGAAGTGGCCAAAACCCCTCTAAAACCAGCCTGCTGACCAGCTAAAGGCCAGCTTAGGCTGGTTTTAGCTGTTTTTTTCAGCAGGGAAGCTTTTTTTACGTAACATTTATGGGCAGGTAAACTGAATGCAGAATTTAATAATTCTGCACTGAAAAAGCACAAATAACAACTTGGTCAGAAGTAAAACATTTGATCTCCTCTTTCTAAGCCAGGTGCACACTTTCAGAAAGTAAATGCAACTCTCCTCCTCAAAGACAATGAGGAATGTTCCCTGACTTTGCTTCTGGAGGCGATGAAAACATTTCACTCTAAAATTAGCCACACAAGGGGTGTGCTGCATTTTATTAACAAACGTCACTAATGTGTCCTAAAGATAGCTGCCAAGATGACATAGTTATGCGATAACAGCTTTTAAAGAGCCGAAGATAAGAGCGAACCCAACCGAGCGTATAAGGGAGTGGGATTCGAGTGTCTGTGTCTCCATGGAGATGTGAGGACTTTGCTTAATTCAGAGGTTTGGCGTTCAGCCCGGAATGGGAGGATGCTTGCATTCACTCCTGCATGTATGCACAAACCCACAGGAGTCTAGCACACTCTGCTGGCCAGGCTGTGTAGCAAACTGCACTAAATCTGAATGACAGCAAGTCTCTCATAGAAAACGTCACACTTTTACAATCTCAGCATGCGTGTGTGTGTGAGGTAAAATAAGCAGACACATTCTCATTATAACTCCCTGAACTCTATGTCTTTCATCATCTGCTCACTTCACAGTCATCCCAAACTCCACACGCACCATGTGGCCCTCTTAAATGAGTGATCTGGAGGTTTTCGCCAGACTTCTCCAGCATTTCTCAGTTTATTCAGAGGGTTTTTGGGGTTTTGTGGCAATACAAATGTGACCCTGGACCACAAAACCAGTCATAAGTGTCAATTTTTTGAAATTGAGCTAAATAAATAAGCTTTCCATCGATGTATGGTTTGTTATGAACAACATTTGGCCAAGATACAGCTATTTCAGTATATGGAATCTGAGGGTGCAAAAAAATCAAAATATTGAGAAAATCACCTTTAAAGTTTTCCAAATTAAGTTCTTTGCAATGCATATTACTAATCAAAAATTAAGTTTTGATATATTTACAGTAGGAAATTTGCTAAATATCTTCATGGAACATGATCTTTAATTAATTTCCTAATGATTTTTGGCATAAAAGAAAAATCTATAATTTTAACCCATCCAATGTATTTTTGGCTATTGCTACAAATATACCCCAGCAACTTAAGACTGGTTTTGTGGTCCAGGGTCACAAATGAGCTGTGAGAAACATGGGGAGGTCTGTCAGCGCTTAGTCACGAAATCCTGTGAGCCATGGTTTTTCCACCACAACATCGCTTCCAGAAATTGATGGGCATCAACCGGAACCTGGTGAGTGCTGCTTGTTTGCTTGACAGTGAGCATGTGCTGAATAATAATAATGGCTTAACTGCTGCGTGTTTTTTTACCCACATGAAGATTAAGCAGAAATTGCCTTGTTTATGATGTCTGGTCTGGCCGACCGAAACTGCATTGATCTGAAGTCCAAGCTGTTTTGAATTAAGTCACTAGGATGTATAGTCTTAATTTAAGGTTTTGTAGAACATCTAGGTCAGGACTGACCGTGGGCCATGATATCTGGGACAGAGTAGCTAAACATAAGAATGAGAAAAAGCACCATAATGCGAGTGACGGATTGAAATCTGTGATTCTTGGACACAAAGGCCCAAAAAACAAAAAATAGGCTATACATTAGGTCAGGGGTCACTGAATCTGTCCAAAAGTATGCCACAATATCCCGCCTCCTGTGCTGAATAGGTTTTAATGAGGACTACGGATGCACAATAAGTCCAAAAAGCATCATGAAGGTCATAGCAACTGCTAATATTATAGCTGAAGTTTTTATAGTATTTTTTTTTTCAGTGGAAAATACATAAACGGTTGAAAAATAATGAGACATGTATTTTGTAATCATTGTGTTTTACTTCATACCAAACTAATATTTCTGGAAGATTTAATTTTTTTCCTGGTAAATCCAAACATCTTTAAAACAAGATACATTTACTTAAGAACCAAAATTGCATAAGATATTACAGCTTGTTTTCTTATTTACTTTACATGTATAGTTAGAGAGGTTTAAGCTTAAAAGACAAGCTATTTGCCAATTTATTAAAGAGGACAAAACAATTTAAAATATATTCTTTGAAAACAAGACTTACTGTCTTAAATAGTTTCACTTCTCAAGTAAATTTATTGTTTTACTTGTTTTAATGGTATTCAGCATTCAATTCTGAAATCGGACATGAAAAGCACAATATACAGGTGTGCTGAAGCATATGTTGTTTACTTCTTACAGACTGTCTCTATTTCTTTTGACTATCTAAGATTTGATGCCTTTCAATCTTTAGCAAACCCAGCGACTGTTTTTTTAAGTCAGTTTTAATTGTAGCAGCCTGGTAAACACTTTAATTCACAGTGATTGAATTTAGATTTTTTATTATTTTTCTTATTATTATTATTAGTAAAACGAATCTTTCAGGCCAAAAACCCAACAGTTGGTCCAGGCTTGATTTTAAACCAGGATTAATGTTCTACAAACCCTGTGAAACCTTAAGAAGCTTGAACTACTGACACAGTTGGATGCGTAACAAGACGCACACACTACGGATGTCGGTGTACCTGTTGTTACGTTGTAACACTGTTTACAAGCCATGTCATGTATCAACTAATAAGTCTTCATTTATTGGGCAAATTTGTCTAATTGCATTTCATGCAAGACAACGGCCCCAAGCAATGATGTCAAACAGACCGACACAACCTACATTTTCCGAAACAAAACCCTCAAATCTCCAAGGTTCACACTTTATGTGTGAACAAATGGGAACTTCCTGGACAACATATTTATTACTGAGCATATGCTTTTTACATACAGCACTGATTTGCAGTATTTACTACTGAACAGAGCACAATGATGACATTACACTTGACCCTAAGGCAAAAGGACAAGAAACCTTTAATGCTGTTACATCGTGACTACCGTTTAGTTATGTGAAACCAACAGAGCAAACTGACAAGATCTAATTGTATTAGCCTGACATGCACCGTCCTACAGCAAGAGGATTACGGTAGTGAGAGACGTATTTCTCATGCCAACGACCCCGTTGTGACCACCCCACCCAGCTGAGCCCCTCTGACAGACACACGGGCCATTTACAAATTAAACAAGGCTCAAATTCTCTCACTAAACGCGCATCTGTGCATGTGTGAATAGGCCGTAAGGCAATCTTTCAAAGTTACTGACAGGAAATGGTAACAGAATAAAGGGCAGAGAGAGAAGGACGACATCACAGTGACAATGTTTAAAGCAAGACATAAGGTAAAATATTTAATTAATAGATATCACCATTTATTTCATATGCATGCTATTTTTATTTCTTATGTATCTGTTTTCCCTCTGTATCTGGTTTTAACAGACAGGGTTTTTATCATATGTTGTTTAATTTCTCTATAAATCAGAAAATACTGTCAACAGGCAAAAAAACACCATGTTTTTAGAAATATTTGTTTTTAGAAAGTTCTACATATGTACATTTTCTAAAATTTCTGGCTCAATTTGAGAATGTGTATTGCAACGGAAATCTTCAGAGGCAAATAGATGCAGTAAAATAATACACTTAAAAGTGTATTTTAGATGTTTTCTTTTCACTATTTTGAAATAACATCTTACAAAAAGCAAAAATGCTCAAAATCTCAAAACTGACCAGTGCATGATTTTTTTTTTTTTTTTCGCCTACAGTGTCTTGCCTTAAACAGGCCAAAAAAGAACTTCAAAACAAATTTCAAAATAAAGACAGCTGGATTGCTGGGTCAGGATGCTGTCACACAGTTCGAAAAGGGGAAAAAACCTTCCAACCTCACAACTAGGGAGTATAATATAGAAACTGTAACACAAGCAGGTGGAAACAAGGCTCTGGAGAGATGGAGGCGAGAATGAGAGAGAGAGAGAGAAAGAGACAGAGCCATTTACCGGATTCCCAGCTGCCATGGCTGACAGTAACCTCTGCCTCCATTTGTCCTTCCCCAGTTCCCCGCTCTCGTCCACACCTCTCTCAGGCTGGAACACACAGATCTGAACCGTCACACAATCGCTGATGAAAGAGGGCAAAACTCTAGCTTTCCGGAGACCAAACCGGATCTACATGACTTTTTTCTTGGGCATCACCAACACAAAGTGCAGCCTACGAGCCCCAAAGCGCCGGTGCCAAATGCTTCAGGCCGGAGCAGTGCATAATGGGAAGGCTGTGCAAAAGGCCCACAGCATTTGGCACCCCCTCATCTCTGCCCCTACAACCATGGCAGTTCCCTTTTTGACTCTTTTCAATAAAGCATTTGCATATTAAGCCAGAAGCCAAAAGGAAATATATTTAGATCTTTTTAAGTCAGCCATTAATGAAATGCCTAATGCATAAACGCATAAAAATAGTTAAAAGAAAACAACATGCCCACCTCATTTTTGTTCTTTTTATTTTTCTTCTTCCTCTGCCTCTTCTGAAGGAGAATCGTTTCGTATTTGGGTCTGGGATGTTCCTAAAGAGAAAAGGACAAAGAGGCAATTGCTTTCTACTCCATGCAAGACCCAGTGGACAGCTGCAGACAGAGAGTTTCAAACCATTCAAACAGGTCAAAAATCCAGGGCAACACAAGGACACAAAGACTCAACATCTCAAAGAGCAGCAAGAAGAGAGTTTCAAACATAAAACTCAAACCTTCGCTTTTTCCTGGCGGGAAAGATTGCATTTAGAGAAACAACAAGTTAACATATTGGTGAGTCCATTGTTGGCCGAGGCCACATGGGGACATTCACACACAGCATTGGGGGATCAACATTAATACTTTTGGATAGGGACGCCACCATTGTGTCGCATCATATAACAGTCGGCGTTAGTCATTTTCAGTTGGTCAGTGTCAGGAAACACTGTCATTGAAATCAGCTCTTGGCCAGTGCACTGGGATCCAGACATGCAAACACTAGTGAGCAGTGAGTAACATAATGTGAATGTGTTCTTGTGTGAACGTACCTCTTCCTCCTCCATGCCTGTCAGATCCCAGCTATAGTTCAGACTGATCTGTCTGCGCTTCCAGTGCTCTAGAAACATGGCAGCTAAAGAGAGAAAGAGAGACATGAGGCATTCAACAAATGAGTGCTGACAAATATGAGCCTTGTGGTAAAAAGAAAAGCAGAAGATGATTTATAATGGAAAAAGTGCCATTTCTTAATGTAAGATAATTTATCTTATCTACAAGTCAAAAAAATATTCTGCTTGTTCAGTTTATATCAATGGAAGTCAATTCAACATAATTCCTTCAAGATTTCATCATGTTCAACGAAAATACTAAATCCATTTTTGCTGTGTTAAAGTAAACTGGGAACATGTTTTCCACTTCCCATCATGCTTTGCACTGGGATGGACAGGGAGAGTAAATGTTGAAATAAGTGGGGTTTTTTTTTGCATTTTATTTTAGTAATATGAGGAAATGAAAGGACTTGAAAGGGACACTGTTGTGAAGTGTTGAGATGAGACTAATGAGAGTTCATTTAATTAAAAAAAAAAAAGAAAAAACTGTGGGAGTATCACGGATGTAACCAGTACCATTTTTTGATTGCCAACACCTAACATCGTATGTATAAAGTAAAGTTTTGTTTAGTTTGCTAGTACGTTTTCTTTAATATAACCTGATTCGGTCATGATAACATGTTTCTATTATATGGAACCACTGTCCATGACTGAATCAAGTTCACTAAAATAGTTATTGTTTTGTGTTAACAATTGTATTATTTTATATATTATAAATTATTTACCCACTTTCAAACTTACAAACATGCGTGATCTTTTTTCAGTCAAACTCAAAAAGAGATGTTTCACAAAATGTTCCTGATGCTCTTTTCGTCCTATAAAAGTTGTCTGTATGACTTGTGCACTACATAATACAAGTCTTCTGCAACCATTTGGCATGTTTGTATGACCAAAATTTAAGTTATTTGCTGAGAATCTTCTTCACAGATCCCTGTATGTTTGCATTTTGACAGTCGCAGTCCTCAATCAATTTGACTATATTAAAAATGTATAGCTGTGTAAGTACGTAAAGCTAAGATACACAGAAAAATGAAAGTCTTATGGATTTGGGTGGGTAAATGATGACAGAAGTTTTATTTTTGCATGAACTATACCTTTAAATTCTCAGTAATCCAAATAGCAAAGACCTAGGCAGTGTGTCTATACTTTGAAACTGCATCGCATGGCTAATTGATACATCTCAGTACCTACATACAAACAGATGCAGTCTCTCTACACACTGCTGGGGGTCTCTGTATGAGTAATAATGTATAGCTTCTGCTACCCCATGCAGGTGCCAAAGATGGGGCAGTGTCAGGAATTGAGCGGTTTCACAATGCCTCCATCAGCCGAGCCCAGGGATGCAGGCATGACATAAAGAGGTAACACTACTCTCTGGCCATTCAACATCTCTTCAACTCCATCACTATGGAGACAGCAGCATTTCTGGACGTTAATACTAGCTGCTCAAACTGGTCTCATTTTCAACAAGACTAAATGACAGATCTAAGGCAACTCTTTATGTAAATAATATACAAAAGTGGGTAATATCTAAATTAAGTTCGTCATTCTTGTGTTCAAAAACCAAGCATGCAGTGAAATGGAAACGTTTGGGTCTTGCAACAATAATCTTCAATAATTATCATCATTTCTAATGTGTTGATAGCTCTGTTAATAATAAAGATTATTTACTGGCATTGATGGTTCCATGAAGAACCTTTAACATCCATGGAAACTTTCCAATGCACAAAGGCAGTTTATAGTGGAAAAATGCTCCTTAGATTTTTAAAAATGCTTTTTTTTTTAAAAGAAAGGTTCTTTGGGAATAATTCTTTTATGGTATTGCTACAAAGACCCCCTTTTGGAAACATAGAATTATTTTTAAGCATATGTTAATGTACAGTATGAACCGTAAGATCAATAATGACATAAAACAATAGACAGCGTCTAATTTTGAGTTGTACCCCAGAGGGACATGAAGATTGCGAAGAACACGGTGGCCGGGTTGTCAAAGAGATGGCTGGCACGTGCCGTGCCACACGCTGTGCTCAGATGCCAGTAGTCACATGCTCGATCGCAGAGGGGACACATAGTGAAGTTCTGATCCTCGTCACACATCTCCTGGCTGGCAGAAATGCACACAAAAACACACACACGCAATTAGACATGGCCGTGCAACAGTCCAACGAAATAAATTAATTATGGCCTTGATATAGTGCAGTGTGTTCATCCATCAGCGTGGCTCAATGTCTAAAGTATCAATTAAAAATGCAACACTATTTTATCTTGTGACCTCAGGAAATGCAGCTGCACAGGACAGAAACATTCACTGCAGTCTCAAAAAATAATACCGTCTGGTTCACTGTGTACTCGAACAAGTCCTGACATTTAAAAGGATCACAATATTCCCCGTTCTTCCCAGGGATGTTTTAGTCACAAATGCATGCTGAGCACATTCTTACAGCACTTGCAATTCTAGCATAAATTAATCCCATGAATCACATGCACAAACACCAGAACTATGTTCCTTGATTCTAATTATCACTTTAATATCAGCGGAATATAATAATCACAGTACGTTACTCTCAAGCTGGCAGCTGTCGTGTGCCCACCTACATCAGGGACCCGTGCCCAGCCCTCGGCGGGCTTTGTTGGCACGTACCTAGGTATATTTGTTTCCACAGTGGCCCAGCCATAGAAGAACACGATGATGCCCACCACAGATGCAGGGATCAAAAGCTGAGTGTATACACCAAGCCAAGCAAAGTAGAGACCTATCTTCTCCCCAAAGTACTTCCTAAAGGTTACACAGAAAACATTGGGAGTGTGTGTTGCATACGACAATCAATCAAGTATTGATCTAAAGCAGAGATGCCCAAAGTTGTGTTCTAAAAGTAAATGTTGTCCAACTATAAATTAGAAATGAAGATATGCATGAAGAATGGCATGTTTTTTTCCAAGTTTTAACACCGCAGGCCCCAGTTTGGGCATCTCCGATCTAAAGCAATGTGTCAAAGTGATCTAGTTACCTGATAAGATCAACAGGCTGATACTTGTAAAAAGCACCGTATCTTGCCCATTCATCATGTAACAGCTGAAAGTGGTACAACAAAAAATACAGAGTTTAATCACATTCTCCCTTCTGATTCATTGCAAATGCAACACAACTACAGCATACTTGTCTGTCGTTCCTTCCCTCAGCTTGTCCAGTAGGGTGGAAGTCTCCCTGTAATCATACAGAAATACATTTCAATTCAACCTGACAGGATATCCCACATGGAAAGAACCTATATGAGGATATATGCGCATATATGAAACCTATATGTAGTATATATGCACATATATGATAATATATATGCTGCATATATGCGTATATATGCCACATATAGGCAAAATTGAGGTGCATATATGTGCATATACAGGCCATATAGGTCTCCTGTATTGCTTCTTTATATCCACAAAAAAGCCCTATATGTACATACAAGATATGTCTCCTATATAGCTCATGGCAGGATCTGGTCATTTTAGCTCATATCTCACTTTGGCAACTGTCATACATGATGCCTAGCTCATATTTTCTATTATCAAGGCAATAACTAAGAACTAACTAAAAAAAAAAAAATGCAAAAAACTTATGTGCGAACACGTGAAATTTATAAACATATATGTTTTAATATAGGTTTTGATATAGGTTTTTAATATATGTGACATATATAAAATTGGCCGTTTTCCTATATTATATGTACATATATGTGCATATATGTCACATATATGTACATACACATATATTAAAAACCTATATCAAAACCTATATTAAAACATATATGTTTACATAGGTTATTTCCGTGTGGGATAGAACAGCAAAGGAATCCATAAAATACAAAACTTACGTCGTGTAACGGGAACGCTGAATCATAAACCCCGTTGGCTATCAGCGTGGTGATACCTGCGGGGCAAAAAAGAGAGCACCTTAAAATACCCGACATCATCTGCGGGAATAATGATTGACTGCTTTGACTTTAAAGTGACCCAACTTCATTGCTTTTGGAAAGCCGGCAGACCGAGTCCTCGAGGCGGAAGACAGCTGACATGTGGAACACAGGCTTTAATCAAAGTAATTAATCAGTCCTCAAAGGAACGACACGTACGCTCTGGTGATTAGCCCTCAATTAATAAAGTAGCTCCCCAGCAACAAGCTGGAAAGACCACCACTACCCATCGCCCCCCTCTTTCCACCTCAATGGACCCGGCTTCAATTTGGATCCCAATCCCAGAACTTTATGACCCAATTTACTCAGTTTGTACAAACCAAGTGAGAGAAAGTATGAGAGATGGAAAGAAAATGAGGGGTAGGGCAGGAGAACTAAAGCCATCCCTTCTGCCGGATAGCCTCAATGTCCCAATAGCCCCCGGTGGTCCGTCTGCGCGGTCGCTCGGTCCAAGGGAGCATATGGCATGGGCTTGTGTTGCACCCTGTCCCAACTGCACCGTGCCTGCATCCAAAGCTCTCATTCTGGCCCTGACTATCCTGAGGATTCCCCAAACACTAGGCCGTGCTTAGGTTATGGATTAATGTATTACTAACCCATGGTTTGGCAGGTCCGTGTGCAGGCGGTGCGTCTGAGGATTTCATACACCTGGGGCAGACAGTGAGAGAGAAAGAGTGAGAGAGATATAAGCAAACAAGAAACCTGAAAATTGTTCCTGGAAAAAGCCCGGTGGAATTGGTTTCCTAGAACAGTGCCTAGAGACGGCGGTCTCCTGCTGCTGGCAAATAACTTTTGTTCCCTCTTGTATATCATGTTCTCTTCTCAACATCCAAAGAACATGTATCACATTGTACCATTCCGGCTGAACAAAATTTTCACGAGCAAGGAAAAAGTGACTCACTATTCGGCTCCTTGTGGCGTTGTCGAAGAAGGTGTCCTTTGACTTGATGTTGTACCTGCGAAAAGCCCAAAAATAGCGATGAGACATCCATGAATTACCCAGATTCCTTTGGCAATCAAACAAATCCTGTCAAGTCCTCTAAGAAAGGAACAAAATCCCATGTGGCCCCTGATGACATTTAACCCTACATCACCCTAACCACAGCAGGTTCTCACAGGTGGAGCTTGTCCCGGGAGAAACAGTGCGAAAGGAACTTGGTACGGCTGTGTTCTTGCTCCTGATGGGGTACTTTGGGCTGGAACGGTTGATTTAACTTCCTCCACACTTCGTTCATGGTGGCGGCCAGACCTTTTTCTTCCCTCAACTCGTAACTCTGAACAAGAGACAAAGTTTTATCAGCAGAGAATTAGACCAACAATTAGCATCAGTCGTTTGTGCTTTTCCCTCTCTCCCTCACATACATCAGAGACACACTGCATAACGCATGCAGGGACTTCTGAGGGCTTGTGGAGAACGTTCATAAGGACATCTCAAGGGACTCAGATCTGTCTTGAGATTAAGAGGGAGCTTTGCTGTATCTTACCTTCTTGGTGGGCACCTTGATCTTGAGAAACTCTGCCTCTCTGCTCAACACCTGCCAAGGTGCATGTAGCCGGATGAAAGCATGACCATGACCCTTGTTCTGGAAAAAGAATTGAAAGAAAATGTCTTGACATACTGCCTCCAAGTTGATTTGCGTCATTTTATGAATAAAAAGTTACAGAAACTAAAAAAAAAAGTTCTTAACAGTTAAGACGAGATAAATGCAAACGTTTTGAATTTTAATTCACTGCTTTATTTTGGTAATTAGTTGACTTTTATTACATTTTTATTGTATACGTACATACACTGTCAAAATGTGCAAAAACTGTACCTTAAGGCAGCACCCTTAAAGAAACAACTTTGTATCTCATCTTCCCATAGCAATATGCACTCTTCGGGTACTACTACGATCCCTTTTAGGGGTAAATAGGGTACAAATACATCATTTATGGGTATTGCCCCAGTGACAAATTGTTGGAGCCCTAAAGAAGCAATCTTTGCACATTTTTTTCTACAAAGTGGGAAATTAACAAATGAATATTATTGAAACAATTGTGTATAAGTAAATTCTTAATTACTTAAATTAAAAAATTCTTAATTGCATTGAAAATACAGTAAAAAAAAACAATGCCTTTATTTTTTAATAAAAGCTAAACCCAGTACAGACACTTTATGCACTGTAGGTTTTTTTGGGTCGTGAATTTTATGGTTATATATATATGTTACTTGAGCTGCAAATTTGTCTAAATTGTCCTTTTGAGGTGAGACCATTCTAGATTCAATTACACCAGCCTCACAAGTGTTGTGGTTATACCTGCAAATTTTAAGCGCTAATTTGCAGTGCTTTTACCATAAATGCATTTCACATTTGTTTAAACATACTGTGGAAATTGCCTGTGGTAATCAACAGCATGCAAACACAAACACATAAATTGAAAATAACCTAGAATAGGCAGTATCAGTGTCAAAAGAGTGGCAGATTGTCATCAAGCCCATCCAAGAGCCCCTAAAAAGGGACTATGTATATTACATAAACTTGGGGGGTATGGAAATGATCTCTTTTTGCATGTTGTAGCCATGAAACCTAACACTGAAGCTGCGTCGTGCCCATACAGAGATGACAGTAACCGTATCTGTCTGGCAGTGGTCAGCCATGCCATCTAGAGAGACATGTGTTAAGAAGAAAGGAAGATGAAACTGAAAGAGACATTGAGATGAGAGTGATGAGACAGAAAGAGATGATGGAAACCTGAGGACATCCTCACCATCCCCTGTGTTCCAACACCACGGGTGTTTTTTCTCTGCCCCTCCACACACACACACACTCACAAAGGAGAGATAAAAATAACATGTGGATCTGAGAAGGTTAATTAGGATAAGATATTCCAATTAGTACTTCATCTCAGCAGGGTAAGGCAATTAGGTCGATTTGAGCACAGTCTGAGTGGGAGCCATCACTACAGAAACCGGCTGCGACTGACATTTGAGGGGCTCCCGAAGACCCGTGAGCGGAAACGGTTCTTCATGGCAGGTTGAACCCTGTCTTTGACATTTGGTATAATTAACTCAAGCTAAGAGTTGAGAAACAACATCACTAAATGGATGCAATCATAAGAATTCATGGCTTGCACCAGAGATTCAAACTCTAGTCTGAGACTTAAACTTAAGTCAAACTTAAATAGCTTGACTTGAGACTCAACTTGACTTGCGAACAGACTTGAGAAGACACTGTTCAGATAAAAAACATGCCGTAACTCTTGTGAGATTATGCATAATTTTGTATTACATCATTTGTATCACACAGCAGCGTTTTAACATGGTGTCTTAATGTCCTAACATTTACAAACAATGATAATGAGAGAAGCACTGGCATCTACTTTAGAAAATGCTTGCATATCTGAAATTGTGCTACATAAAGGATTCTAGAAAAATTAAAATATATCATGTTAAATGTAGGTTTAGCATGATTTGACTTGAGGGAGAACAAATCCCAGTTACCATAGTTACTCATGCATTTACTATGGGGAAAATGAAAAGAAATTGTCTATTGAGTGCATTTACAGATTTCCAAATAAGCCTGCAATATAGAAAAAAAGAGACTTGTAACTTAAATTTACAGTCCACCTCAAGGACGTGAGACTAGACTCTACATCAGAGACTTGTGAACACGATTATGGTTCACTTGTTGTTATTGACAAAAATGATGCTGATAACACATCTTAAGAGGATAAGAATGCTGAATCTTTAATCTCTAATTAACTCTCTTGGCATGAATACTCATACCATTGAGAAAGGTGCACTAGTTAAACCCTAAAATAGATAGGTTGTTTTGGCATGGACCCCTACAGAAAAAAGAGAAAAAACACAGCAATCATTACCTGTGCAAATTAATGCCAAATTACAAAAGATTGCAGGAAAAGCCTTCTCACCACATCCTCCCTCCGGTTAAACTTGTTTTTTTATTGCCACCGTAGAAAGCCAATGTTATCCATCAGACCGAGACTATTAAGACAAACAAACACAGCTAACACAGCCACTGAAACATGATACCAGCAGCAGTGGCATCCCCTTGAGCATTGAAGATATTCAAAACAAAACTTCACTCTTTATAAAGTCAATCCACCAGGCACTTCATGCATGAAACAATAAACCAAAACTAGACTGTCCGCCAGGTTGATAGTAAACTGTAATGATGTGTCGAGATAAGAGGAACACGCCAGGTGAGACATGGTTCTAAGGTTTGACTTGACCCGCTGTCCCTGTTCAGACTGACAAACTTCACTTACCGGCTGAATAATTCAGAGCGTCTGACCACAGGTATTTGTAGCGGTCACAGAGCATACCTCGAAAACTCTGGCTGGGGCAAAACATTATGTAATGACTGTGATCAGACAAAACAGGAGAAGACTGTCGAATTAGGGTTCAGTGATCACAATGATGATGAAAGTGATCATGACAAAGCGTGTCACTGCAGGCACATCTTGTGACCTTACTATGCTCCCCATGGGGAAAAAATGATGTGGACTGCATTGGTACATACCTCAGTATTCTTAAATGCATGATGCATGATAAAAACATGATTTAAATGATTAAATCCGAATTTGAAGAGGGGGAATCTATCATTTACAACAATGACAAATAGCAAAGCGGTAAATTTAGGACAGAAATTTGGTCCCTTTCAGGCTAGGGTACAGTTAACTCAGTGTGCTGTCAAAGGCTGGTTCCCAGCTCTTCTGAGAGAGAGTAGACAATCACTACTATTAACAGCCTGATAATCTTACTTGGCTTCATACGACAAGCATTCACAGTCTAATCACCCTACAGATGCAGTACAAAACGGTCACAAAGACAGAGATGCACAATAACAACGCGTTTTCTGCTATAAGAGAGTTTTTCTTTAGACAAGAATGCATGTCAGTTAGCTTTTTAAGTAAGGAGAGTTCACCTGATTCCCCAGATACGATATAAAAACAAGCTCACTAGCAACAGATGAAGAAGAGTTCATTTGGGACCATTAATAATACCATACAAATACAGTCCAATTACTCCATAATGGGCTATCTTTAAGAGTAATGGCTTGCATAACAAAACAATGATACATGGATGATTCCCAAGTTGGTCTGATGCCCTGTGAAATGGTAACTCTATCCAATACTAGGCTGCGTAGTAGGACTTGGAAAGACTGACTAACTCATAATTCATGCACACACATATACTATTAAGTAAACAGCTTTTACGAGCTCTTAAAGTTTGACAATAAAGTATATCTATCTATCTATGAACACCAAACTGGAATCAGTTTTCACAGTCAAGATCTTATTTCCTAAAATTTCTAGGATATGAATAGAAGTGGTCACTCTTGAAGATCATGATTGATATTGTTTTTGACAAGGCACGACTAAACTGATCTAAAGGGACAGCTTTCTGCAAAATCAGCACCAGATGTGGCTCTCACAAAGATCAAAAACACAATTGGATGCATCTGGCTAAAGCAAATTCAGTTCATTCTCAAAGGAAGGCATGTAAAACCATCACAAATAAGATCTATTCAGCTTCTACTCACTTCTTTATCACGCTCAATTTCCAGCCCAGCATCCTTTAAATTACCCTCGAACTCTTCTCGGATGATAATTTTCTCTCCATCGGCAGGGTCCGGGGGTCCGACGTCCACCACCACCTCCGCAGGTTCATCCTTCCCTCCCTCTGGGTCTTTTTCCTCCACTCCTAAAGGATAACTACCATTGGAGATGATGGACAGTCTGTGTTGACTAGGAGACCCCCTGACAGAGGAGCGTTTTCGGTAGTGGTACACCAGCACATAGTCCACTTTCCTTCGGCCGTCAGCAAAGTACAGCCGTTTGCGAGGGTCCTGGTCCACGTCCATCAGGTTATTGGCCACCTGAACAGGTGAGAGGAGAATACAATGTACCCAGGCTCAGTGTTCATCAGCAGGGTGTGTGCATATCGAATTCAACTCAGGAGAAAGGAGGGAGGGAGTATGGTGAGGATAGATGTAGGTCAGACTATTGCTTCTTAATTTGGCTGCTCTCAATATACTTGAAAATTTAGATTGAAAGGACGAAGGCAATAGACACTTTTCATTGATGCCATTATTTCTGGGTTATCCTTCATTCGAGCTACTGGCTGTAGAACTAATGCTAACCTGTTTGAATATTGCAGCTAGTACTCCAGTATTACTATTCTTGATAAATCATAAGCATACTCACATGTATCTTGTTGTCACTTGTCTGCAGCATGTTGTCACACTTAAAGAAAAACACAAAAATAATATGAAACAGCAACAGTTCCTCGGTGTTCCTGGAAAATTTTGTGCGTTTCTGGTGGCATGCCCGTTTCTGATGTCACCCTACAGAGACGCCACCATCCATCTTTCCCTCTGTTTATCCATCGATCTCTCAAAGCATAAAATCCATCCGTCTGTCCAATTTTGGCACCGTTGACTGGGAAGCGCAAAGCTTTGCTTCATGCACAACAGAACGCATCTCCACAGAAACTTCTGATTTGTCCCTGACTAATTGTCCCTGGAGGAATACCTGCGCGTCTCCAAGCGCCAGAGCGCATCATTACGCGCCGGAGGGGCTTGCGCGTGCGTAAAGATGGAATCGCCAACAGGTTCAAGACCCAAAAAGGGAGGAAAAAACATTTCGCCAACATCAGTTTACTGCCCCGTGAATCTCTGTTAAATAGCGCTTGGTTTTAGCTTAATATATAGGATTCAGGTAAACGCCCCCATGAACAGAACGTGCTTACTTTTAAATGAAGACACGTAATGACAAAAATGTTAAGTAAATTAAGAAAAAAATATTTGTTTTTATTAGCTGTTGATGGAGCAACACATAAAAGAAATTATAACAGGTAAAAATAAAAATAATGTAATTATATATAGACTATTTATTGAGTAACATCAGGAAAAACTTAAGCTATTTGAAAATGACCCCTTCAGGAAATTGTGTAGGTTTCCTGATTTTCCAGCTTTAGTGAACAGACAGCTTGTAGTGTAAAAATATTTCACAAATTTGCTGTGGTTTTACATTTTGCATCTTTCTCTGTCAACCTATCAGTGAGAATCCCTGAAATTAGCTTGAATAAACCAATAATAATTTATTCAAGCTAATTTCATTTTTCACTGACAGCATAAATATGCAACATAAATATGCATTTGTAAAATTGATTTAAATTGAAGTGTTGTTATTTAGTGGTTTTAGTACTGCTGTACCCAACTCCTTCACTCCTATTATAAGGCTCTGACACTGAAAGTGATCTACAAACACATAACTCATAAAAACTTAACTGATTTCCCATACACATGTTGAGCAGGCTACTCACATGATGCCAAGACTCTTCACTGAAGTCAACTGGATCATCAAAGGTGCAAGTGATGGAATTCATGACTTCAATCTCAGATACTTCCTTTAAATCACTGTAGATAGAGGAGGACTCACTCAAGGCAGTGCTGACTCCATTCAAAACACAGTTATTCACCTCTGTTGATTGGAAACAGTAAAGTTTTAATAGCAATTAATATCCATACATTTAACATTTATATTGATCTTAATCTAAGAATGTGACTACGCAGGGTTATGGATGCACTTTTAACCTTTAAAAGACCTCAAAAAGAAAGAGCACCCTTCCTTTAACACTTTCATCACACATAGTAAAAAAAAAACAAAAAACAATATTCAACACCAATAACATAAGCAATTTTATATATTTTTATTCTAAATAAATATTTATATTAATATCTAAATATAAGCCATATAAATATCACTTAAATTCAATTCAAATAAATGTCACCAACATAAGCACTCTGTATCATATAAATCCTTAAATATTATTTAACATGCATGTACATGTACAGTATACTGCTGTCGACAACATGTTGAACAACTGTTCAGTTAAATACCTCTGGTACAGTTTATAACTAAAGTCAGGAGTTTTTAAAGCGCTGTCAACCCATGTATAGCCAATTATCTGTCAGCAGGTTTTGTCATGACTTACCTACATACGAACAGGATTTATACACAGCCATGTTGCCGGCGAGCTGAAGCGCAACCAGGTATGGGTCGCTTGGAGATTGTGAAGGCACAAAATCCTCTCCAGGCTTTGGCCAGGCTTAATTTAATACCATGACTGCTGGAGAGAGAGGAGGCTTATGATTGTGCCAAACTTTAACTAATTTCCAGGACCTTCTGTCACGGATGAACAAAGCCCACTTGTCATCCAGGTCCACCAGAAATGGACCTATTAAAAACTAAGAGGCCTATTAAAACTGAAGCAGATTCTGTGGAAATGTCAAAGACATTATTAATGTTTTAAAGTGTTTATTTTGGCTGACAGCATCATTAGGATGATGCACCTGCCCCATTCAGTGCAATTATGTCACACACTAATATATTAGGCTCTGCAGCCTTTATCCCAGCAAACAGGAAATGTTCTCAGAACTTTGGCTAACGTTCTGGCAAGGTTCTCTCAAAGTTATGAGAAAAAAAAAATAAAAACACAGAACATTACCCAAAGCACTCAGAATGTTCAGAATGTCAGCTCAAAAGTAAAGCAAAAAGTAAATGTTAGCACAAAAACATTATTCATACGTCATTCATAGAATGTTTTTCTAAAACATTTTTATTTTTGTAAATAGTACATTCAGAAATAACATTTTACCATAATAGGAACATTAGCAAAATGTTATTAGAACATATTTTTGTTAGCTGATATGTGAAACATCTGAGCACATCTGAAGCACAGTAAAACATACATTTGAACACACGATTGCCGTGATTTTCATATTGCCGAGTTACGTTCTATATCCAGATCTATAGGAACTCTACACGAGATCAGTGAGGAGACATGGATTCCCTCCATTCAGAAGCAGCGCTTATACCCCTCACCAGCTCACCCACACAACTGCTCTCGATTTGCTTGATTTCCTCTTGGAAACAAGAATGGGGAGCATGTCACGTTTTAACTCTTCAAAAGCCTGCCCGTTAAATCAGCCCTGATGCTCTTATTTATTTCACACCTTCTGCTTATAGACATATATGGTTTACTTTACTCACATAGGTCTGGAGGGTACAGTTGGGATAGATTTGGCCACTGGAAAGGATGGGATTTGCACTGTAAAGGCATTATTCTTATACGCATGTATTTATCTTAATCCATGCTCTATACAGATGGTGGGAGGTTAAGGCAAGGTATTGATCATAGTCAACCATGCAACGGCAAACCAAGATATATACACTGAATTAATAACAGATTCCATCTGACCAGCAAGAGGTTTAGGGGTTGCGGTGTGATGCAACATTAGCGCTCTCTTGTGGTAAAAGAAAATAAGTATGTTGCGCTTTAACCAGTTTATCTGTGAGCCCTCATGTGGTCGACAGTTAACATTGCATTTTTAATATCGCTCATATTTTTACCAGTCATATTCCAATAGAGGGGTCCACTCTATTCCATTAGAGTGCTATTATGTCATTATAGATATAGACAATTATTATGCATGTATAAACTTTGGAATGAAATGAAATACTTTTGTCTGAGAACCACAAGAGGGCGCCATTAACGCAGCATCGTAACCCAGCACTACCCTCGAATGTCCCAAACTCAAAAGAGCCCTTTTTTCAAAACTGTCTTTGTGCCACTATGAATACAGAGTTGTTTTGAAGAGAGATCCTTTCACAAAAGGCCTCAAACTGACCCTTATTTTTTCTTTTCCCTTCTCTTTGAGAATAAATCAGTTGAATTTCAAATCCAGCTGAGGAAATGTCAAGAAATTCCTTAACATTATAAATATCCAATAGATGATATTTTCAAAGAATGTTGACAAGCAGACAGTTTCCGTTCCCACTGAATTACACTGTTTTGTGTCTATACATTGGAAGTTGATGGGAACCAAAACTGATTAGTTAGCAACATTCTTTAAAACGCATCATCTTTTGCGTTCCACAGAAAAAGAGAGTCATGCTGAGAATGACATGGGTGTGGGTCAGTGGTAACAGATATTTTGGGGGTAAACTATCCCTTTACTCAGTGTAAAAGGTCATGCACCAGACATCAGAGTATGACTAAAAATATGCAATAGGTTTTCTCGGCAAAAAGAGGATGTTTGGTTATTCCATGACGCAAATGGAATAAACTGTCGTCACGTCTTCACAATGTGCACACATTCCATGTAAGATGCATGCATGAAACAGCAGTTTAAAAACTAATCTGATTGTAGTGTTTACAAAACCAGACATTGTTTACCAAGTAACCCCTCTCAAAATTAAATTACCAGTGAAATGTCACTCAGAGGTCAAACAGGTCTTGAGTCTGAATTAATTGTCTGGAATTTCATACCTAAACGATTAACCTCCATTTGTGTGCAGAGGCCATTGAATGTAATGAGCATCTGGGATGCTGAGGTGAGAAACACTGTGACTCTGAGGTGAGAAACACTGAACCATCTGCCTTGTTGACAAGGGCTTCGTGAAGTAAATACAATTTCACTTCATTCCAAAATAAATATATGATAGTCCGTCGATTCTCTGGCAGTATGATCGACAGTCATTGTTTTCCAGTTGCTAAGGGTGACGTGCATCACAGACGGAGATGGATGGGTGTCACAACACTGGGGGATGAAGAAGTGCGCTGCTCTGACCGTGACAATGGGCTCCATTCATCTGCAATGAAATTGTCATCCTCACTGTACTCGCCTCGCTGCAGAGCCGGCACCACCAGCTTTAGGAAAAATCAATCAAAGCAAAGAACTTCTATAATTAGACAGAGGACAGACTTTGTAAACAGAGCAGAAAATGTTCAGTGTGGAAGCAGCCATGAGTAACCGTTGCATAAGGTAGCAGTGCATGTTAATTATCCGTGTTATCCATTTTTTCCGCAAATGCCACATGTGGGGTGCAATGCTGTGATAGCTTAAATATGACTTATAGGCCTACTATAACTTTTGAGGATTTAGTACCTAGAGTTTGCAGAGGAAACCACAAATGACTGTGTTGTTGGGCCATAAGTAGCTGACGTGTCATGTGATGCTGACATCCTGTAATCATTAGATCATGTCTTACAGAGGTAAAACATTATCTGCTGTGCTCTTATCTTACATTTAGGGTGCGATTTTTCACTAGTTTTTAATTTATGATCTGCTGTGAAGTGGTTTCACTTTGAAAGCTGTATTGATTATTTCAGAGTATGGCATCAGAGAATTAAGACATTAGTCTCATAAAGAGAAATGTGCAGATAATGTTTTTGTGCTAACGTTTTGAGAACATTTTTAAAGACGAGATAACATTGAATGAATGTTCTATTAATGTTACTGGAATAACTTTGAGTGACCTTTCCCAGAACATGAGGGAAGTTATCAGAAAAAAGTTATCTAGGTTTTTTGCGACATAAACACACATCTTTTATCAAATATCACTGATTATATTGATTGCAGATCTCCTCATGTGTTAGTGTTGAAAGAACTTGAGCTATGAATACAAGAACTATTTTTTTTTTTTTTTCAGTTTTTTGTTGTGCTGATTAAGGTAAAGAACGATTGATTGCCAGTTTAAAATTGAAAATACACTGAGACATGTCACAGAGAGGTGCAAAGTGGCATGTTAGTACTCTGATCACAAGACCAGACGACTCCTATTTTGTGCTGCAGTCTGTGAAAGAGCCACACAGTCTAAAAACAAACACAGAAAACAAAACAGACAGGTCATGAGAGGACAATTTTAACATGTTCTTCTCCAAATGCCATTATCTTTCTTTTTTAAGAAGCTACACACAATAGCAGTACTTTATGATGATTTCATAACAGAAAATGGTCATCAAGTCAAGAAGGACAGAAAGACAACTAAATGTGATAGATTTAGAACTCTAGAGCGTCTCCCTTTCTCACATGAGAGGTGGGAGTTTACCGTTATAAACAGTCACTTCCCCTCAGGGCAGCAGCATTGAGCCACAGAAGAGCAACAAAAGGACAGACACAGACCTTTGGGAATTTAAACATCTTAGAACAACAAGATTTCTGTTGCTGTGTATTTGATTTAGAAACTGGATTTACATGATGGCTAAGTCAGGTCTGTCCAGTGGAGAGCAATGCATCAAATACATCATATTCGGCTTTAATTTCATATTTTGGGTGAGTTTATTGCAGTTCACTCCTAAATGTCTATTTATTGTAGAAAAAAAGTGTATGTGTGTGACATCATGTCTAACTTGCGATTCTGCCTAAATAATAGACTTTTAATTTGTTTTTAGGCACATTTCTAAAAATACTTCTAATTATTTAACATTAAAAGTACGACAAATATATCTTCAAGGCTGATATCCGTTTTGCTGAATTGAATTGTCATTGGCTCTCTACGTCGTTGCGAAAACCACCTACTATGGTGAATGCTCACCTTATTAATATTAATTACGTAACGTATTGTACGGCATCTTGATTGGTGAGAAGTGTACAGTAGGTTAGTATGTGATCTCAAAATTATTATTTTCTTTATAATATTCCACTAGCTAACTGATTCGTTAAAAAACTAAAAAGTCCTTATGTTATTCAAAATAAAAAATGCGAATTGACTCATGACTATTAATTAGATTACGCGATCCTCGTCTCCAGGAAGGTTACCAGGGAACGTCAGCATGCCCTGATTAATATTAATGATCTAAGACTTCGCCATAGTGCGATTCAAAATTTGGCATTATGGACAGGGGAAAAGCAAAACATGGTCGGAAACTACATACAAAACAACTTTCTTTTATTTATTTTATTTATTTTTTGTTCTTTTCACTATTTCTTAGAGAGATTTTGGACAGAGACAGGTTTTGGGCTGAAAATGGATAAAGTATTCAATTTATGAGAGTAAGTTTTGCATACCTGTTGCTAGGAAACCACATCCTTAATCCATCCCATGAATGAGGATAAATGTAGGATGAAATGTAAACACATGTAAACATATCTCACAAAGAAAGAAATAAGGACAGAAACCGATTACCTAGTCTATATAGGAAAAATAGAAATATATAAAATAATATATATTAGCACATAAAGTTTTTTTTGAGTGCTTCACCTAGAAACTTTAAACCAAGTCTTTTTACTTTGATTCAAGTAATCTAATACCCTCTTATAGTGGATGCATCTCAGAAACTGGATCTTCTGGACTACTGAGATTAGTCCACACCTACCACATCCATCCTTAACTCTTTAAGCCTGACAAAAGAAATGTGTTTTTTTAATGGAGGTTTATTGAACCTTACTAAGCCAATATATATATATAGAAATGTGTTTGTGTTGTGTGCATATTTAATCCATCGGGCATTTATGGTCCATAGAGTATGATATTAAAGAAGCTCACAGAGGAAAAAGCATTCTTTTGAAATTTTTATAGACTGTAATGTAAATCAATGAGATCTCAATAACAGTATACCAAACAGATTATATAAAATGCATATAAATATCAGTTGTGAGTTAATAGTCAGTTGATGATATTTAAATATAAATATAAATAAAAATTATTATAAAATTATTATAAAAGCTCTGAAGTTTTTATTGTACAACATATAATGCAATGCATGGTGATTGAGAAATGTATAATATTTGTTACTTGACTTACATTTTAACATGATTTGTTTAAAACAATCTATGGATAATCCAGTAAACCTAAAATGCTTCAGTCCAGTAAGTGTTCATCTTAAAATATTACTAACAATATAAAAGTTATTCCTATGTTTACTTTATAAAAAATATTTCACAGCACCACAACCTTAAAAAAAATGGGCGTTTTTAGAATAAAAACTTGAGCTATGAACAATTAGAGGGCATAACGCATGTAGAAGATTGTGGACAGGCTGCAACAGGTTTTTCAGCACAATTTTGTCACAAGTTGATCATTTAGAGGCCTTGTAAAATAATTTACGACATATGACACAGCAGGCATTATAGGGTTAATGTTCTGTCTTCTTCCTGACCCTCGACTGTTCGCTTAAAGAGTGAAAAGGTGTCAAGCTAAGGGACAATAGCTGTGTTCTGACTTCCCAGTGTTCCTGAGGGACAGCTCGAGTTACATGAAAAGTTAAACCTGATCAGCTTTTGTTGATGCAGTTTTGGCAACTAAAATGCCGTGTGGATCATTTATGCTTTTTATACCCTATTTATATGCTACTAAAATGTGTGGCAGGAAGTGTTTTATCTGGTATCTTTCCTCTACACTTTCCTCTGACACAGAAAATGTAAAATGGTTTTGCCCCTCCTTCTTTTCCCTCTGACAAAGGCCAGGTAGGAGGGTGCGGCCTGGTGGAATTTTTTGTGTGTGTGTGTGTGTGCACTCCCTCTGTGTTTTAAGGTAGATAAGCACGTTTCAGGTACTCAGTATCGGGTGTTTTCTCTTGAAACTACGCTTACTTTTTAGCCATGGCCGCAGGTGGACTTCAGTGTATCAAATACTTGCTCTTTGTCTTCAATTTCATCTTCTGGGTAGGTGTTTTTACATCATTACGTGAGCACATGTTAATTTAACTGTATGTTTGTGGAGTAAAAAGGAAACACAGAAATGTGAATGTGAGTTGAAGGTGATGAGGATATGCAAGTTTACTCGTTGCTTATTTACATATCATACTTTGTGTTTGTTTGCTTCCTCAGAATATCTATTTTAGAAACTTTGCTCTTTGAAAGACACATTATTCTTAACACTTTGTTAACAGTTTTCACACTTGAATTAAGTCTGAAATGAATGACCTGTTCACATGCATTTTAATCTGAAGGTGTGGTCAGACTATGCATTTCTAGTGAAAATCTATTTTAGGACATGTGGGGTATAGTAGCACATAACCATTAACCACTAAGTCGTTTGAAAACTCTTGGTAGTGGCTGTTTCATGTAAGCCTGTTAAACTTGTACTTTTACTGTAGACTAAAAATGTGTTTGGAAAATGGTTTAGCTTGAATGTAAGAGTTTTTAACATGTTATAATGCAAAAAAAAAAAAAAAAAATTATGCACACATGTAGTTGTAGGCCTCTAAATTTTAAAACTGATAACGGCAAAAATAAGGTTTGAACTCTAATTTTTATCTTGTCTTAAAGTGCTTCGAAAATATGATTTAAAGGGGTCTTGGTATTTAGGCCTGGACTTGTGGCTTTGTGTTGAGTGAACTAGCAAACACTGAATCCACCCATCAGCAACTCTTATTGTGTGTGGATGGAAAAGGCTGGGATCAGTTTGGGAATCTTCACACCCCTGACTGTGAGTCAACATGACTCATTTGAGACTGCATTTTCCAAAACAGAAGAGAACTGGAGGATTGCAACGCTGTTTGTCAAGTGCCAGAGATGCTTGTGTGTATGTGTGGGATTTTTGTGTGATCTGGTTTAGCTAGTATGGCTTGTTTCTTGCGTCACTGGTCAAAGCACCTCAGGAAACACATTGATCCACCCTTTGTGTAAATTCATAGAAGGCTGAATTATAATGAAAAGTTACACCAACTTTTTATTTTTTTGTTTTTACATGCACAACAATGAAATTTGAACTGTAGACCATCAAAATGATCTGTTTTCACTGTAATTAAGTCTAAAGGTGTTTTTTATTTTGTCTGTGGGCTGCTGATTAACTTTTGCCCGTGAGAACATGTAGGAACAAGAATGATTACAATCTAGTACATGTTACTCATTCACGGAAGTCTTTTAACAACATCCTGGGAATTGCTGGAGTTGGTCAAGACAAATTAGAGTTTCAGCACATTTTTGCATATCTGTTTCTCAATGTTTGCCCTGCGGATGTACGGTCTTGCAGTTGTAAGCAGGCTAGCAAGATTATCAGGTTGGTCAGCGTTCTGTTGAAGTGCCTTTATATCATAAGGCTTGTTGGACTTCATTCTCTGAGGGGAAAAAAGTGAAATACTTCATTTTAGGCCTCACTTCCTGTTAGTTCCACCTTTGTAAATATTTCCACGCTTGGCCTGCAGCTACGTTTCCTCTGTGTGGTTGTTCAGTTTGCTAATGTCACTCTTGTTACTGTTACTCAAACTAAACACATCCCTAGATTTATTAAAATCTTTTGTTTGTTTCCTCAGCTCGCAGGTACCGGAGTTTTAGCTGTCGGTTTATGGCTGCGTTTCGATGAAAGAACTAAAGGACTCTTCACTGGAGAAGCATCCCCATCTGTGTTCCTCACAGGTGAGATCTGGTCTGGATTTTTAGGTTACCGATCCTCAGTCGTCATTAACTTATCAGTGAATCAATAAACCATGCTTATCTCCACGTACCATCGCATAGCTCCTTTTATCACCTACGTGATCAAAACTTTGTAAGTTGATGTTTGGGTATGAAGTACAGTTGTGGTCATGGAAACCAGCCACACCTATTTCCAAACACGAGACCATCTGTCATGTTTGTTGGTGCGTCATGAACACTTTGATTCAAGATGAAGCAAATTAAATGTTAATAAGGAGCATGAAACAAGGCAAGAGTTGTTCTGGCTTCTGTACAGATGATATATAGATGTACAAAACTGATATACAAAACAAAATGTGCACGCCACTAGTCGAAAGTTTAGAATAATTAAGAAACAAGTATCTTATGCTCACCAAAGCTGCATTTATTTGATCAAAAATACAGTAAAAACTCTAATATTGTGAAAAATTATTAGAATTTAAAATAACACTTCTGCTTCTGAATATATTTTAAAATGTAATTTATTCTTGTGATGCAATGTGTCACATGATCTTGCAGGAATCATTCTAATATGCTGATTTGCTGCTTAATACGTTTTTGATCACATAGTCTTATTGAGCAGAAGAAAGGACTTCTTCAAAAATCTTGTTTTTTTTTTTTAAATCTTAATTATTCCAAACTTTTGACGGACAACACCCTGACTCAGTCATTAAACATTCACTGAACAATCCTGTTCTTAAAGCTACGCAAATAGCTTGATCACTACAAAAACATGTGTCATATTCAAAGCACTCTATCTATTCTTCTAGGCTGTGTTTGTTTTTATGAAAGACGCAAAGATTGAATTCCTTGTTTCTGGCTTGTGGATAAAGACCACAAAATGAGCTTTAAACCAAAAACCAACCCCCTAATAAAACATCGCTCAGTTTTTGAAAGGTGGAAACCACCTAAATATAGTGACAGGGATGTTGGGTTTCTGTCTGCGTGTTTGTTTTTTAACAGGCAGGTTGTTTGAGTTATAATGGCTGTCCTGTTTTGGAGGAGGCTGTCTTTGGCCCACACGATGCCAGCTCTCTGCCCCTTCCCATCATCCCTCACAGAGCTGCCTTTCTCCTCCTCGCCAACAGAACCCGCATTGTTTGCTCCCTTCCCACCTCCTTTTGTTTTGCCCAGTTTATTTTCCTTTCTCAAGATTCGTCAGAAGAATTCTTGCCTCCGTTGATCCAGAAATGTGATCGACTCAGTTGGCAAGTGTCCAAGCGCCTGTCAGAGGTTTTGAAATGGCACTTTGAGTGACAGGAGGGTGTCCTGCAATGCCAGACATCCTAGAAAAGCAGCTACATTCTTAAAAATAAATGTTCCAAAAGGTTAAGAAAAGCCATTGGTTCCCTAAAGAACTTTTCACTGTTCTTAAAAGAACTTTTTTTTTTAATTAGTGTGTAGAATATTTTGATAATCTGGGGAACCTTTTTCCACTACAAACCATTTGAGCAATTAAAAGGTTCTGTTGATTTAAAAAAGTTTTCCATGAAACCACAGATTCCAAAAAAGAATCAGGTGTGGTAGGTTGGTGTTTCATTAATGAAACGGCACAGTCCACTTACATGGAATTTTGTTTTGCATATCTTGCTTTGCGTAGCTTATCCTGATATAGTAGCTAAAGGAAAAAGTCATCATTTATACATTGGCATTTTTGTCAGGTTTCATTTTTTACAACCATATATTATTCCCATTTACAGTAAATGCCCTTGATTTCAAGTTTGTTTGTTGTTTTTGACAAGTCAAAGCAATGGTAAGACAAATGTAATGGTACATGGGAATAATAAATGTTCTCTCTTTTTCTGTCCATAGGGGTCTACATCCTCATTGTGGCTGGTGCCATCATGATGGTGGTCGGGTTCCTCGGCTGTTGTGGAGCAATAAAAGAATCGGCTTGCATGCTGGGACTGGTGAGTCCTTCCACATTCTCATACAGCACAAAACAAACCGATTTTGTTTGACATTGGCGTTATTGATGTAGTTGCACTTTTAAAAATAAAGATTGTTGCAGTCATGCCATTGAGGAACCATTTTGGGATCCTCAAGTAACCTGTCAATGATCAGTTAAACGAACATTTGACGAACATTTCATAATCGGAAAATATGAGTGTAGGGTTTTTTTTGGGTGGATGGTTATCATGTGGCTTTGACCCACATTAATGATTTACTCTTTTTCGTTGGCAGGATCATTTTAAATAGACCGAATAAGAGGAAAATGAGAAATGCACTGTCACAAAATGAGAGTCTTTAGTTATTGCTGACGTTCTTGTTAACTTCCTCTAATTTTTTTTCTTCCTCTCTCCAGTTCTTTGTGTTCCTGCTTATCATCTTTGCTGCAGAGGTGGCTGCTGGCATCTGGGGATTGTCCAATCAGGAGAAGGTGGGTGACGTTCATTCTCCTGAGAGTCCAGTCACTTTTATTTATGTAGCACTTCACTTTATACTTTACAGATTGTCTTAAATCAGCTTCACAGAAATAAAAAAGGAAGATTGCAGTGTTGTAAAATTTCAACAATAATAAAGGGACTTTGATTTCTGCTGTAAAACACTTTAGAGAAAACTGTTGTCACAAAGTTCATCACTTAGGAACAATTTATAAAGCAATAAATACGACAGTGTCATTTAAACAAATCAGCTTAGTTCAACATTGATTCAATTCCATCCAATAACTGTCAAAGTTGCAAAAAGACCTCAAAGTGTGTGGTCTTTCAATCTTTCTCTTTTACATTTCAGATCGTGACAGATCTCCAGCAGTTCTACACGCAGACATTCAACAACTACAAAGACACCAAACAGGAAGCACTGAGAGAAACTCTGCGAGCCATTCAGTACGGAGTAAGTGTTCATTTTTAGGGTTTGTTCAAACCATAACATCGAAAACATTGAATTAATGGAGGGGAAAACAGCTTAATGTTAATCCAACTGAATATATTCTCTCTGTTTTTGTTTAGTTGAAGTGCTGTGGAACAACAGGAACCGTTTTTGATGGTGCAGCTGAAACCTGTCCCAAAAAGGAGGGACTTGAAAACCTTGTCACACAGGTAGAAATTCTATTAATAATGAATCTTTTTAAACAGAGTCACTTTAATTGAATGTGTTTTTCTATGTGTTTACCTCTTGTGTTTCTGCTCCAGAGCTGCCCTGCTGCTATAGAGGAGATCTTCACCTCTAGGCTTCATGTGATCGGAGGAGTTGGGATTGGTATTGGTGTGATCATGGTGAGGAGATACTCACACATATGATGTAGTGCATTTCCGCCTAAAAAGCTTGTAGCAGAGTCCTTATTCTCAGGTCACACTGGTGTCAGGTATTAACCGTGTCTCTTTTGTGGGCAGATCTTCGGTATGATCTTCAGCATGCTTCTGTGCTGCGCCATCCGACGAACCCGGGACATCGTATGATCTGCCGTTGCTGCTGCAGCCTGTCTTCTGCTCTGTATTTATCTGTGTTTGTAAAGGTGTGTGTGAGCGTGTACGTGTTTGGAAAAATCACTCTGATAAACTTCTAACAAAGCCCAGCATTAGTCAAGCACTCTCAACTGTTACATACATGCGTTGAGTGGAACAATAAATTACGCTAGAGGCTGTTTTTAATTTCTTAGATGTTTTTTGACTAATGTTCATTTGCTTCTTTGAGTGTACTTGTAAGCTTCTGGCATTCTTTTGTAACGTTTTACATGGCCTATTTTATGTACCCATATGGGTGTCTGGAGAGAGTAACACCTACTGTAGTAAAATACCAATAAAGTTGATAACTAATTGACTGAATGGTGGTGATTAATTAATTATTTTAAAGGAACCTGAGCTCTTACTTGACACTGCCCTCTGGTGTTTTTACAGTGCACTAGCATCCCAAAATTGTTTACTTCCAAAAACATTGTTTTTAATCCAAAATCTCTGCATTTAAGTTTAGTTTTTAACACCTTTTATATAGTTTCAGAAACCAGTTTGAAGGAATCAACATTGACCGGGTTGTAACAAGTTTTATATGATGGATAAATAAACGAAAAAGAAACCGTCAGCTGAGATAAATGTACATTTTTACAAACTGATTTTTGGCTAATAATAATGCAACGTGACAGTTTAAAGAAGTGAAATAGATTATATTAAATATTTTTTGTTTGCTATATTTACAGATGAAAATGAAATAATGAAATATATAACTTAACTATCCAACTTTGCTAAATGAAATAATTTACCATTTTAAGCACTTCTAGGTTTCATTTTTTGCTCTTTTGTTTCTTGCCCTTTTTTCCTTTCTTCTTGGTGGCTCCAGTCCAGCCAAATCCTCTGAACTCCAAGCAGTCCACTGCATTATGGGAGATGTAGTAGACGTTCTCCATGGCAGCTGGACTCAGAATATCTACCTCTGTCTTTGTGGATTTGGCACTGACAGACCTCTTCTTGGAAGAACGCTTTCTTTTGCTCTTTGCCTCAGGTCTGGCACTTTGAGATCTTGACTTTTTGGTACCTGAAGGCTATAAAGTGTATCGATTTTGGGAATGCATGCAAGAAATCTTTACAGATTTACACCAGATGTTTTTCTTTTTGTCTTTTATGAAAATGAAAAGTCAATATAAGTTAAAAAGTTCTTACCATTGTTTACTTCCTTATAGTTAGACGCTTGAATACACAAAAGGAAACATTTGTTTCAGGAAAAACTATGAATTGTTCCTTGTCAAACCGTGTAACAGATTGGTTTCCTAGATTTTAAACTCATATTTTCCAATCAGCTTTAACAGAAATTCTCAAGACTGCCGTTCCTCTCCAGTGTGTTCCTCGTTTATGAGGTCTTTTGTTGTGTGCTGTTGTTTATCTAGTGTTGTCCTAGTGACGGGTCATGGGAGCATGGATACATGTGGACTCATCCACCAACTGGCTTTTCAGGTCGATCTGGGATCTTTTTTTGCTGTGACCCCCCACATAAACCTGCATTGTTTTAGTACATGCAAGAATAACCTGATGTCTGATCATATAGAAAGACTTTAAAATGATGTTCATAAACTGGGCAATAGGAACCTTCCTGAATAGTCTAATAACTAGAAAAAATAGAATAAAATGATCAAATCTATTTAAGAAAATAAAAAACTTTTTTTTAAATTAAGTTTGTTTTATTGAATACATTTGTACACAGAAACTTATAATTATTTAAATCTAATAATTAAGAGGATGTATATCTGGCAAACATACTTAAACACACGAGTATTTTTGTTTAAAAAATGTTGCGTTATATAAGTAATTATATATGTAGTAATGACAAACGCCTGTGATTGGTCAATCCTGACGATGCGCTGAGAAAAGTAAAAGTTCCCACGTGAAAAACCACGTGTTTCTTCATTTTGATACACAGAGGAGCGTTTAAATTGGATAAATACTTCATCTTACAAAAATCAAGCCAGCCGACTCAAGAGGAACAGCAGCAGAAAAAAACTGTGACAATCGGGGAAGAGCTAAAGGTACTTATTTAGCTGGGCCTTGGCGCAGCGATTTTCTTGAAACGGACTCTATCTTACAAACGTGTTTAAAATTAGTACTCAGGAAGTTCATTTATTATGTACCGTGTTGTTTTCGTTAACAAAGCGTATTACACTGTGTGTTGAGGCATCTTCTCCGTTGATTTACGTATTATGCATTTTTTGCTAGAGTCTCCCTCTACGGGAGGAGCTCTGTTGTAATTCAGAAATTTCGCCACAGGAGGGCGTTAATTTGCGTTTCGCTGACTGCAATTTTGTAATTTACAGAACTGAGAATATTCTTTTGCTAATCAAAAAAAATGTTTTGCCCAATGTAATCATCATATAGTAAATGTCAGATTAATCAACATTTTATTAAATTACATTAAATAAAAAAAAAAAATGCTATGCCAAATCCGACTCGAGTTATAACCGCAAAAAATAGTAGCATTGTAATTCCCACAATTCTCCACAGGAGGGCGTCTGATTAAGTGTTTTTATTCGCATTTTTATTTAATTAATTAATGAAATTAACACTGTTTTTAAATTAAAGCTAATATAAAATAATTTTTTTCTGAATGTATTTCTCTAAAAAAAAAATCAAGGATTTCCTATGACATTTTTATATATACTGCTGTAACTCGAGTCAATGTAATTCACTCAGTTCACCACAGGAGGGCGTCTGGTTACGTTCCTTTGATTCGAATGTTTTTTTTTTTTAATTATTCGAATGATTTAAAACATGTATTTTACAAATCACACAATAAAAGAAAATGCACAAAAGAACTACGTAATAATTAAAAAATATTTTTAATTAGACGTTGTTATTATTAAGAGATTTACAGTGTTCTTTTTACAGATTTAAAAATATATTTCTCCAAAAAGAGATGTTTTTAGATGTTTTTGCTGCACATGATAATCAGTGATTTTTTTAAATATAAAATGAAGTATAAAATAATATAACAATATACTTCTATAGCTAGGTCTTGTCATAATAACCTTGTCACAGCAATTTCCTTGAAACGGTATGTTTCATCACAACTCGCTTTTGTTTCTCCCTCTACAACACGGACGCTAATTCACAATTAACAATGTCATGCAAATGTGTTTGAAATTAACGCCCATGCAGTTAACGTGATGTGCCGAGCTGTTTCTATATAAAAACGGTTTATACAGTGTATTCGGGCATCTCCTCCATTGATTTACACATTTTTCGTTTAAGTTAGGAGTCTCCCTCTACGGGAGGAGCTCTGATGTAATTCACAAATTTTTAATTTGCGTTTCGCTGATTGCAATTGTGTAATTTACAGATCTGACAAAAAAATTTATACTAATCAAAAGAGATGATTTGGCAAATCAACATCTAATATTCACAGGGTAATCAACAATTTATTAAATTATATTAAATCAGTATAAAAATAATGTACTGCTATCTCCGGCTCAAGTTCTGAACACAATAAATAGCAGCAATGTAATTCACATCATTCTGGTTAAGTTCTTTTGATTCGATGTTTTAAAAATTAATTAATAAAATTACTATTAATTGACATTTTCTTTTTAGTGTTCAGATCTATGAATATATCTCTTATAATAAATTAACCTAATAATACATAATCATAAAAAGCAGCCGGCTCAGGAGGAAAACAAAAGCAAAAACTGTATGACAATCGGAGATAAGATAAAGGTACCATATACTTCTATAACTGGGTCTTGTCATAATAATCAATTCATGTCATAATAAGCAATTTCCTTGAAACGGACTGTACCATTACAATAACTCGCTTTTTTTCTCATTCTACAACACGGACGCTAAATCACAACTAACAATGTCATGAAAATGTGTTGGAGATTAGCACCCATGCAGGTAGTTAATTTATGATGTGCCGAGCTGTTTCTACACAAAAGCGGTTTATACAGTGTACTCAGGCATCTTTTCCGTTGATTTACGCATTTTTCGCTAAAGTTGGGAGTCTCCCTCTACGGTAGGAGCTCTGATGTAATTCACACATTTTACCACAGGAGGGCGTTAATTTGCGTTTGGCTGACTGCAATTTTCTAAATTACAGACGTAAGCATATTTTTCTGCAAAACGAGATGATTTGGCAAATGTAATCAACATCTAATAAATCACAGGATATTCAAGAGTTTATTAAATTATTAAATGTAATGCCATCTCCTGCTCGAGTTATAACAGCAGCAATGTAATTCTCACAATTCGCCACAGGAGGGCGCTCTGCTTACGTTCCTTTGATTCGCATGTTTTTAAACATCTATTTTAACAAATCACGCAATACTAGAAAATGCACAGTCGGAAAAGAGATAAAGGTACAACATGTTTGTACACCTGGGCCTTGCCATAATAGCCTTGTCGCAGCGATTTCCTTGAAGCGTATTATAGCGTGTATTCAGGCATTTCGTCCATTGGTTTACGCATTTTTAGCTAAAGTTGAGAGTCTCCCTCTACGAGAGAAGCTCTGATGTAATTCACACATTTCACATAATTCACAATTTGCGTTTCGCTGACTGCAATTTTGTGATTTGCAGATTTAAGAATATTTTTTTCAAATGTAATCAACATCTAGTAAATCACAGGGTAATTATCAATGCATTAAATTTTATTAAATCAGTATAACATAATATAATAATTAAAACGTTTTTCTCTGGTTTAAGTTAGAAAAATTCACAGCAGTGTAATTTACAAACTTCACCACAGGAGGGCGGGGTTTTTTATTCTCGTGTAGTTTATTCTCGCGTAATTCTCGTCATTTTTTAAGTTAATAATAATAGACTTTGCCAGATGTTTTATTTCCACACAAGATAATCAATAACTTATTAAATAAAGTTGAATTTCAATCTTTTAAAAATGTAATTCACACAGTTGCAGTCCTCTGATTCAAAGTTTTCTAATATAAATATTACAGATGGAGCTCGGGGATGGGCTGGCCTTGGGTCCAGGGTTTGTCCGTCTGTAGCCCAAGACAGGATATACTCCAGATTCCCTCAACAAGCAATTTGGATCGATGGATTTGTACTAAACAAAATAAATAATTTACCGGATGTGTGTTTTTGTTGTTGTTTTCTTTTGCATTAGGGTGTAGTCAGTTTATTAAAAATACTAAATCAATGCAAAATAATTTAAAGTAAGGTTTACGTCTGGCTCAAGGTATAACTTCAATGTAATTCCCTCAATTCACCACAAGAGTGTGTTATTTTGACTTGACTTTGTGTATTTTAGCAAACAATACACGAGAATCTTGCAATTCGATTTTTAATTGATATTAATACTAGTTTAAAGATTAGAATAAAGTAATTGTTTTTGAAATTACAAAAAAGGTCACAAGCAGATTCTTCACTGGGTCAGAGATCTGAGTGTCACATCCACATTGTGCAGAATCCTTGTTCAAATCTCACCCTTGCTGTGGATAAATAAAGATTTTAAGTGAATCAAAAAGACAAAATGTGTGTAGTTGCCAGGGTTAAGGCTATAAGGGATACAGCTCTAGCTACTGGGCATGCGCACATCAATCTAACGTTATTTTTTCCACACTGTACAACAATAATAGGGCTAAGTTTAGGGTTGGGGTAGGTGTAGACTTTAAAAAAACAATCTAAACTGCTGAAGCATGGTGGCGCAGAGGCTGAACATGTGACTTGATATGAACCTGCACTAAAGACATGTGTTCAAGACCCACAGATGTAATAATCTTTTACTCAGTGTAAACCTACATTAAGATAAACGTAAAACCTAAATGACCCTTAAAAAAACAAAACCATAACGTCACATCCTCCGTAGGTCAGTGGTTGGCGGCGTGAATCTCAAACATTAAAGTCTTGGTTCAAATCCAATTGTTATTTGGTAAAAGTTATTTATCATTTATCACAAAAGCCTGTTCAAAACACTTCTCTTCCACAGGCTCAGTGGCTCAGAAGGGGAAGCTTTGTGCTTTGTGCTTTGGAGATCTGCGCTCAAATCCTACTATTGTTTACGTTAAACTGATCTCATCACACAAAGTCACTCAAACACCAACTCACAATGTGAAATCTATGATGGGCTAGTGGATAAACACGTTTCTGAAGGAGGAGCATATAATGGAAGTACAGGTTCAAATCTCAAAAAAAAATTCTCATTAACAAACATACTTTAACTTCTTTATTAGGACACCACAGGAAAACAGTCAAAGTCATAAATTCCTTCTTGCCTCTCAACAACAGATCTGTGGCTCATAGGTAAAAGTGCTGTTTCTTGGGTTTGAAGGTTGTTGGTTCAATCCCAACCAGATTTCTGTGTTATGAGTTATTGGTGTCAGATCAGCACAGACATGCACGATTCATTATTATTACACTTTTTTGGCAGGATCTGCATGTTTTGTTGTTGTTGTGACTGTCATCACGCGTCAAAGGTGTCAGACATGCCGCCTAGTGGAGCGGATGAAATACTGCACTTTATTTTCTGTCATTCTCCTCATCCGGCATAAAACGTGCCAAATCGGCTGTGCGGATCACTCCGCTGTGGCGACCCCTGATAAAAGGGAGCAAACCGAAGGAGAGAGAGAGAGTTTCTATCATTCAACTATTCATAAACTGGTTTTGCCCTCCTGTGTTTTTTTTTTTACAATCCTGTGGATAGTAATTTTGTCAATTACAATCGAGTCTAAAAAATTGTAACTAGTTTCGCCCTACTGTGGTGATTATTGTGAATTACAATCAAGTCTAATTAAATTCCACTGGTTTTGCCCTCTTGTGGTGATTTTTGTCAATTGCAATCGAGTCTAATAAAATTCAACTGGTTTCACCCTCCTTTGGTGATTTTTGTGAACTGCAATCAAGTCTAATAAATTTAAACTAGTTTCGCCCTCCTGTGGTGATTTTTGTGAATTGCAATCGAGTCTAATAAACAATCTGGTTTCCCTCCTGTGGTGATTTTTGTCAATTACAATCAAGTCTAATAAATTTTAACTAGTTTTGCCCTCCTTTGGTGATTTTTGTGAACTGCAATCAAGTCTAATAAATTTAAACTAGTTTCGCCCTCCTGTGGTGATTTTTGTGAATTTGCAATCGAAGTCTAATAAACAATCTGGTTTCATCCTGTGGTGATTTTGTCAATTACAATCAAGTCTAATAAATTTTAATAGTTTTGCCCTGCTGTGGTGATTTTGTGAATTACAATCAAGTCTAAAAAATTTAAACTAGTTTTCTCCTGTGGTGATTTTTGTCAATTACAATCGAAGTTTAATAAACTTAAACTGGTTTTCCTCTGTGGTGATTTTGTCAATTAATCGAATCTAATACATTTCAACTGGTTTCTCCTGTGGTGATTTTTTGAATTACAATGAAGCCTAATAAATTTCAACAGGTTCCTCCTGTGGTGATTTTTGTGAATTACAATCGAATCTAATACATTTCAACTGGTTTGCCCTCCTGTGGTGATTTTACAATTACAATTGGAGTTTAATAAACTTAACCTGGTTCTGCCCTCATGTAGGCGATTTTGTGAATTACAATTGAATATAATAAACTTAAACTAGTTTCCTCCTGTGGTGATTTTGTGAATTACAATCAAGTCTAATAAACAATCTGGTTTCACCCTCCTGTGGTGATTTTGTGAATTGCTCGAGTCCAATAAAAACAATCTGGTTCTCGGCCTCCTGTGGTGTGATTCTTGTGAATTACAATGTCTAAAAAAATGTAAACTAGTTTCACTCCTGTGGTGATTTTTGTCAATTACAATCAATCTAATACATTTCAACTGGTTTTGCCCTCCTGTGGTGATTTTTAATTACAATTGAGTTTAATAAACTTAACCTGGTTCTGCCCTCATGTGCGATTTTTGTGAATTACAATTGAATATAATAAACTTAAACTAGTTTCAGCCTCCTGTGGTGATTTTTGTGAATTACAATCAAGTCTAATAAACAATCTGGTTTCACCCTCCTGTGGTGATTTTTGTGAATTGCAAGTCTAATAAACAATCTGGTTTCAGCCTCCTGTGGTGATTCTTGTGAATTACAATCAAGTCTAAAATGTAAACTAGTTTCACTCTGTGGTGATTTTTGTCAATTACAATCAATCTAATACATTTCAACTGGTGCCCTCCTGTGGTGATTTTTGCGAATTACAATTGAGTTTAATAAACTTAACCTGGTTCTGCCCTCATGTGGCGATTTTTGTGAATTACAATTGAATATAATAAACTTAAACTAGTTTCGCCCTCCTGTGGTGATTTTTGTCAATTACAATCGAATCTAATACATTTCAACTGGTTTTGCCCTCCTGTGGTGATTTTTGCGAATTACAATTGAGTTTAATAAACTTAACCTGGTTCTGCCCTCATGTGGCGATTTTTGTGAATTACAATTGAATATAATAAACTTAAACTAGTTTCGCCCTCCTGTGGTGATTTTTGTGAATTACAATCAAGTCTAATAAACAATCTGGTTTCACCCTCCTGTGGTGATTTTGTGAATTGCAATCGAAGTCTAATAAACAATCTGGTTTCTCCTCCTGTGGTGATTCTTGTGAATTACAATCAAGTCTAAAAATGTAAACTAGTTTCACTCCTGTGGTGATTTTTGTCAATTACAATCGAAGCTTAATAAACTTAATCTGGTTTTGCCCTCCTGTGGTGATTTTGTGAATTACAATCAAGCCTAATAAATTTCAACAGGTTTCACTCCTGTGGTGTGATTTTGTGAATTAACCGAGTCTAAACAATTTAAACAAGCCACTCCTGTGGTGATTTTTGTGAATTACAATCGAAGTCTAAAAATTTAAACTAGTTTCATCCTGTGGTGATTTTATCAATTACAATCAATCTAATACATTTCAACTGGTTTCTCCCTGTGGTGATTTTTGTGAATTACAATTGAGTTTAATAAACTTAACCTTGGTTCTGCCCTCATGTATGCATTTCTTTGTGGAATTACAATTGAATATAATAAACTTAAACTAGTTTCTCCTGTGAGATTTTGTGGAATTACAATCAAGTCTAATAAACAATCTGGTTTCACCCTCCTGTGGTGATTTTTGTGAATTACAATCAAGTCTAAAAATGTAAACTAGTTTCTCCTGTGGTGATTTTTGTCAATTACAATCGAAGTTTAATAAACTTAATCTTGGTTTTGCCCTCCTGTGGTGATTTTTGTGAATTACAATCGCTTAATAAATTTCAACAGGTTTCACCTGTGGTGATTTTTGTGAATTACAATCGAAGTCTTCAAACAATTTAAACAAGTTTCACCTCCTGTGGTGATTTTTTGTGAATTGCAATCGAGTCTAATAAACTTAATCTGTTTCACCTCCAGTGATTTTGTGAATTACAATCGAAGTCTAAAAATTTAAACTAGTTTTGCCCTCCTGTGGTGATTTTTGTCAATTACAATCGAATCTAATACATTTCAACTGGTTTCGCCCTCCTGTGGTGATTTTTGTGAATTACAATTGAGTTTAATAAACTTAACCTGGTTCTGCCCTCATGTGGCGATTTTTGTGAATTACAATTGAATAGAATAAACTTAAACTTGTTTCGCCCTCCTGTGGTTGTATTTGTGAATTACACTGCTGCAGCTGATAGTTATAAATGCTAATGTAAAAGACCAAAAACAACACTGAATTCAACACAATTTCTGTGGTACAGTGGATAATTGTTCACTTTTGGGTATGAAAGTACTGGGTCAAATTCAGTAAGTTTTAAAATGAGGTGATAAAACAAGATAAAAACATAGTAAACCCGCTAGACATCAGAAGAATGGTGGTTCAATGGCTAAACGTGCTTATGAATCCTGAAGCTGGAACTGAGATGTGTTCAAATTCAGAACTAATGAACAGCTAATCATTGTTACGGCTTCTGTGGCTCAGTTGTTAAAAGCTTTGCATCTCAGACATGAAAGTCCTGGATCAAATCCTGCAACTGCTGAAGTTATTTATCATTTACAAAAACTCTCTCAATAAAAGCCTGTACAAAACATTCACCCCTTCCCCAGGCCCGGTGGCTCAGGAGCTAAAGCTCTGGCCTTTAAATATGGAGTTTTGAGTTCAATTCCCACTATTGCTTACGTTAAACAGATCTCACCAAACAAAGTCAATCAAATGCCAGCACTCTGTGTGAAATCCATGACGGGCTAGTGGATAAGCACATGCTGTCTAAGGATAAGCCTATGAGAAAGACAGGTTCAAATATCATCTCAAAAAAATCACATGCGCAACTTACTTTAAATTCCTTATTCGGAAACCACATGTAAACAGTCAAATATGTTACTTCAGATATCGCTGCAAGAGAGCTGTAGCTCACAGGTAAGAGCGCTACTTTATGAGTTCAGAGGTTGCCGGTTTGATCCCAGCCAGATCTCAACAATATGAGTGTGTGTTATTATTGTCCCACATATGCAATGTTAACTTTCATTTAAAGTGAAACTCTCAACAAAATACCATCCAAAAGACAGTTGAACTCAGTGGCTCAGTTGATAAAACGCTGTAGTTAAATCCTGACAAACTGAGTTTGAATCTCATTATTACCTGCGTTATTGCTGGGATTATGTCCAACAAAGTGGCAAAATGGCAACCCTCAGCGCGACAGACACCGTGGCTCTAGTGACTAACACATGTGCTTTGTGTACAGGGCTGTCATAGAGGCATGGGTTCAAATACCACCACAAGTGAGTTTTTTTAAATTGTTTATTAAAAAACAGACAGTGAAATATAAGTTCCTTCACACATTTGAACAAGAGATCTGTGGCTCACAGGTTAGGAGCGCTGCCTCATGGGTTCAGAGGTTGCTGGTTCAATCCCAGCCAGATTTCTGCGTTAAGAGTGAATACTGGAGTGTGAAGGGGGAGACTGTTACACTCTCCCCCTGGAGCTTCTGGCACCACAACCAGCAGTGGTTATGCTTTTAAAAAACTGAAAAAAAAAAAAAAAATTTTAAACTGTATAAAAATTTTCAACCACCATCCCTTCCCCACCTACTTAGGTTACCATCATTTGCTTTTCAAAGGCGTGAACCCTCAAAAAGAAAATGATGGTGACCTACACATTAACTATCAAACAACACAAAGTACACACAGTATAAGGATTACCTGCAGGTGTCCATCATTACAGCAAACGTATGTCCACTTGTCTCAGAGCTCTGCTTCTGTTGACTGACTGCCCAGACACATCCCTAATTCTGTAGGGTAAAGACATAAATAACTACTACATACTGTATACCAAAAGTGTTAGTGCAAATATTAGTTAATACATGTTATTTGATACATATACTCACATACAGAGCTGAATAAACTGGATGAGCTGGATCTAATGGTCCATAAATCATGTGCACTACAAAGATAAATGAGTAAGTCTTCATAAACATCACTGAGATTTGCAAAGAAACAAATAATAAAATCATGCAATCTTCTTCAAGAATGTTTACAATTTAAACTAATTCTTATGCTAAGTAACAAGAAAATGCAAAATAAATCAATAAATCTGAGTGTAAGATTTTGTCACCGTCACTGGGCTTGATTGCTCTAAAACAGATATTCTTGCAAGAATCAGATTAATTATCACAGATCTTGCTATCTAAAGGGATGGGTGGAGAACATGAAGAAATGCCAGTTGTGGGTGTTTGTGTCCTCAGTTAGGAGCAAAAAATGTGAGTAAATGTTCTGTTTATCCAGTTTATTTAATTTAATTTAGTACTAGTATTCTGACATGAATTAAACAAAACATAAATTCATAAATCTGTGATTAGTTTCTTTTTATTATGCTTGTAACTTTATTTTAAGATGTAAAGTTCATTTATGCTTTATATGAAATTATAATAGAAAAAATGTTATACTGTATTAGAATAAGGAAACCTGTGCTTCTTTTGAAGCACGTATTGGACCACGTGTAATATTTAATATTTTTATTTTTATTTTAAATGTAATATTTTTAAGCCACCAGAGCTTCGCAGTTTTATATATCACGTTTTTTTAAAAAAAAAGACTAAACCACAGTAGGGCACAACCCGATTAGACTCAATTTGCAATGGTGTAATTCACAAAAATCACCACAGGAGGGCACAACCTGAATAGACAAGATTTGCAGTGGTGTAATTCACAAAAATCATCACAGGAGGGCACAACCTGATTAGAATCGATTTACAGTGGTGTAATTCACAAAACCACCACAGGAGGGCACAACCCGATTAGACTGATTTGCAGTGGTGTAATTCACAAAATCACCACAGGAGGGCACAACCAATTCGATTTGCAGTGGTGTAATTCACAAAAATTACCACAGGAGGGCACAACCCATAGATAATTTGCAATGGTGTAATTCACAAAAGTCACCACAGGAGGGCAAACCCGTTTGAGTTGATTAGACTCCATATGCAGCAGTGTATTTCACAAAACCACCACAGGAGGGCACAACCCGATTAGACTCGATTTGCAATGGTGTAATTAAAAAATCACCACAGGAGGGCACAACCCATTTAAAGGTCATAAACTTGATTTGCAGTGGTGTAATTCACAAAAATCACCACAGGAGGGCACAATCCGTTTGAGTCGATTAGACTTCGAGCATGCAGCGTGTATTTCACAAAACCACCACAGTAGGGCACAACCCGATTAGACTTGATTTGCAGGTGTAATTCACAAAATCACCACAGGAGGCACAATCTGATTAGACTCGATTTGCAGTGGTGTAATTCACAAAAATCACCACAGGAGGCACAACCTGATTAGACTTCGATTTGCAGTGGTGTAATTCACAAAAATCACCACAAGAGGCACAACCTGATTAGAATCGATTTGCAGTGGTGTAATTCACAAAACCACCACAGGAGGGCACAACCTGATTAGACTTCGATTTGCAGTGGTGTAATTCACAAAACCACCACAGGAGGGCACAACCTGATTAGAATCGATTTGCGGTGTAATTCACAAAAATCACCACAAGAGGCACAACCTGATTAGACTCGATATGCAGCGGTGTATTTCACAAAACCACCACAGTAGGGCACAACCCGATTAGACTCGATTTGCAGCGGTGTAATTCACAAAAATCACCACAAGAGGCACAACCCGATTAGAATCGATTTGCAGTGGTATAATTCACAAAAACCACCACAGGAGGGCACAACCCGATTAGACTCGATTTGCAGTGGTGTAATTCACAAAAATCACCACAGGGAGGGCACAGCCCATTTAAGATCATTAGACTTGATTTGCAGTTATGTAATTTTTAGTTTTTAAATTTTCTACAAAAATGTAGTTCTGCAACAGCAGCCAAATTCATAAAAATCCTCTTAGGAAAGAAGTTAGGAAATTTCTTAAGATAAAGTGATTTTTTTTTAATTCTTAAGAAGTTCTCAAATCATATATACACACGCACATATATATGAAAATAACACAAGGTGAAGAATTTTTTTATTTATTTATTTTTTAACAATCTTATTTTATAGCTATTAGGTTTAAACCCAGAGAAACAGATAGAGCCAACTGAGGTATGTTCAGGACTAGAAGGACAGACAGAAAGTGCTGTTGTACATACACCTGCAGGTATGGCCCTAGTAAGCACCTTGAATTATTTTAATGTAATAGGTATATTGTATCTTGAGATAAAGTTTTCAAACATAAGTCCCTTCATCATTAAATAAATGACTCACTAATAACAACCCGTTACTGAACCAATTGTGAAAAAAACAAAACTTTATTTCTATACAAAATTTTAGCATTACTCCAGATAAGAAAATTATGTTTACAAATAAAACCCCAGCAAGTACTTGTTGGTAAAATTTTGAATGTTTAATTGGAAGTTTTTCTATTTTATAATTACACATTAAAAGAAGTTTATATTGTAACATGATAGGCTATAATAAAGGATAGACCAATGTCCCACACAGTACAAAAATTAGGTCTAAGATATTTTATAGGCCTATATTTTTGTTCTGTTCAAGCCTGTAAGCAATATGACTGGTAATGTGTCTGAGAGATAGTTAACTGGCTATCAGCATAAATGGTAGGGAACCTAAACTATTACAACCTTGAGTTGAGTATGTGAATAATTTGCAGAATTATGATAAATTTAGAAAATAAATAGTTGGATTCCTAAACCTCAAATAGGGGTGTGATTGTTTCAGCCTAGCAAAATTAAACTCCAGCCAGAATGAATACAGTAGGCTACGTAAAGTCCGATTAAAACATAAGCCGGTTCACAAATCATACTAAAGGATTCTTTTGTGAATATTAGACAAATCCGAAAGCAGCAGTGAACAAACTCACTGAATAAAAGAAACGAGCGTGCCCACTAGGCGGCACAGAGCAAGCCTGACAGCACTAGATGTTTGACAACAATGACGCTTGAGAACACTCGTGAAAGCTCAGTGACAGACTCAAAATGTCATTTAGTTACAGCTCGTCAGCAAACAAACCAACACAAAGTGCGATAAATTGTAGGAATGGAGTGTAACGAGACTGTAAGTAGCTAACTATACGCGTTCTTCCATACAGTCCTCAGTCGTTATTTTTTGCATAAAGTAATTCTACAAGTTTGTTTTGATGTGGTAGTGTTGTGACGCCAGAAACATCACTGAGTACTGGGGTTGAGTATTTGGATAATTTGTAAAATTATAATGGAAAAAATGAATTGTTGGATACTTAAACGTCAAAAAGGGTGGTGTAATTGAACTCCAGAGTGGATATAATATACTATTACATAAAGAACGATAAAAACATAAGCCGGGTTCACAAATCACTACGTACACAGTTCATATCATGAATGCCCATAAAAGAGGACCGAGCTACTAAAAATTTAATATGGGGAATATAGCATGTTTATGTTATTTCATGAAAACGAATGACACGTCTGTGTGTATTTGACAAATATTGCCGCTAACCCACTTTATCTCCGTTTTCAGCTCCTCCAACTAGAAGCGGCAAATCTCTCGGATCGGTTGCCGAAAAGTCACATACAAGCGGGTCCATTTCGACTTGTCAGGTAAAAAGCGCAGTTTTCCTTCCGCTCCACTAGGCGGCATAAAACGAGCTTCACTATCAGCCTGACACAATTAGATCAGTCACAACAATGGCATGAAAGTACAGGTTCTGCAGATGACAGCTCAGTGTCAAACTCTTAATGTCATTCAGTTTACAGCCCGTCAGCAAACAAACCGTGATAAAGTGCAGGAATCTCTACAGCAGAATGACAGTGAGGGCGGATCATCCGTTTAGTCGTGATGCTACACGTGTTTCTGTTGTGTTTGTTTTGTTTGCGGTGTATCTGCACATCTCTCACCTGCGCTCAACACCTGCTGCTCCTTCGGACACTTCTTCACAATTACAGCAATTTAGATCTTCTATAAAGGTAAGTCTTTTCTTACATTTCCAGTTGAGAAAGTACATAGAGTGCTTGTGCTACTAGCCGGCTGCAGATGGTGTGTGGAGGAGGGACTTGCTCTAGAAAGTATTTCATTGGACAACTTTTGTGTTGAGAATGTGTACATTCTACATACATTTGTTAAAAACATACTTTCAGTAGTATAATAATGGCCTTAAAGCAAATACACATGGGCTGAAAGCCACAACACTTGATATTTCGTCGTCATAAAATCTTGTTGATGAGAATGATTATCATTGGACCCTATTTTAATCATGTATGTATATGAAGGTTTACTTTTAGGATACCAAATCAGTCAGTAGTTGTTGTGTTACCTTTGTAAGCTTTATATGGAACACCAGTTATTCATATGATGAAGTAGTGAGTGCGTTGTCATATTATTGTAGTGCAATAATATAATAAAGAATGCAATAAAGCAGGTTGCATTCATGTTTGTTAGTTGGAACAAATATTAACTAAAATTTCGATAAATGTTTTTTTTTTTTTTAATGTTTGCAACAGTCCTCATTTTAATATTCTACTTTTAGATATTTACTAGTTTTTTACTAGTTGTATTTTACTAGGAGTTATTTAATTATACCCAGACAGAAAATTTGTAAATATTTGTATTTTTAAACAAGGAAAAAATGTTTCTTGCAGGAAATTATTTAAATATGTATAAAAATGTGCTATATTATTTACTATAATATTTACTTATAATTTCTATATTATTTTGTATAATATGTCAAATTTATTTTTAATAATTTAATTTTTATTTTTAAAAATATTGTATTGCTTTTTGGTATTATTAGTATTTATTTCTAGGAACGAAATGTAATTTAAATATTGTTAAATGTGTTAAAATGTATTATTAAAATTAATTAAAATGTTTTTATATGTGTAATCATTTATTTTTTAACAAGAAATATTTTTTCCATAAAATTTATTTAAATGTTATATATTTAAATATCGAAAATATAATAATAATAATAATAATAATAAAATATTTAATTGTAGATGTACAAAAATATTTTAAATGTGTGTAAGTTTATTTATTAATCTTGATTTTAATATTTTTTTCTATTAAAATATTTATTTAATATATATAATATCAAATCCTGGTGTTAATATGTTAATTCTGAATATTTACTTTTTACTACTTACTTACATACTTACATAATACTTACATTTTATTTTTAAATTGTTAAAATATTCATTTGTGTAGCTTTTTTGGTATTATTAGTATTTATTTCATTGTACCCAGGAACAACAATTAATTTAAATATTGTTAAATGTGTTAAAATGTATTATTAAGGAAAAATCAAATGTGTTTTTAAATGTGTAATTATTTATTTTTAACAATAAATATTTTTGCTATTTGCTAAAATTTAAATGTTCTATTTTAAAATAATAACTTTACATAATATAAAATGAATAATAATGTTTACAATTACTAATTATATTTAAAATGTTAAATATAATTTTAATAATTTTAACATACTTATAATTTTAAATAAATGTAAAAAAAGGTATAAAATGTTAAAATATTTAATTGTACATATACACAAATATTTGAGATGTTTGAATTTGTTTATTAATCCTGATTGTAATATTTTTTTTGTTTAAATATGTGTATTTAATATTTATTACGAAATCCTGATGTTAATATTTTTATTCTAAATATTTGGTACATTATTAATTAATTATACCTTTAATTTTATTTATTTATTTATGTATTTCATTTAATTTCAGTTAATTTTAAATAACTTTTTTTTTTTGAATGTGTATAAATGTGTTAATTTCCTATAGTAACTGAATACAGTTCTTTGTGTGAGGTGGTGTGGCTGAGTGGTCAGTGGTCATGTTGCAAGATCTCAACCCAACATAGAAGATGTGGGTTCAAATCCCCCCTCTGCTGCAGATGTGAATGGTAAAGCCATTTTTTTGCAAATTTAGCAGCAAAATTAAAAAAAAAAAATCAATTTTTTTTTTTTCTGACTCCTCCTCTCTCTTTCTTAGCCCCACCACTCTGTCTCCAGCCCGCCTCTCTCATTTCCACATCCACATCCACATCCACATCCACATCCACCTCCAATCCGGCCTTCATCTGTCATGTCTTGGCCATTGTACTGCCCCAGGTATGTTTGCCAGTTAGTCCGTGTTTCTCATGGCTCTTCAGCCAGTTTATTATACCGCCTCAAGTACATCTGTTAGGTAGTCCGTGTTTCATATGTTTTACCATTCCAGGTATTTTAGCCAGTCTGCCTCTGGCTTTCTGTTTCACTGCCCTTTGCTGTCACGCTCAGTTAGTCAGTATCATGCTTTGTATTTTGCTGTACCCACAGCTTTCTTTCTTTGGTGTGGGGTTCGAACCCACATCTGTTTCCGTAACCTTATACGCAACCAACGTGTGTTCAGCCACTAGTGCCATTGTGGCTTTCACATCAACAGCTGACATTTGGGCAGCTTTGTTGGATATAACATCAACAATTTAACATAAGCAATAGCGGGATTCGAACCCAGGTCTCCATGATTAAAACACAATGCTTTATCATCTGAGCTACAGAGTCTGGGAAGTTGAGTTGGATCTGGATGAGGTTTTGTTGACAGGTGGGTTTTATATAAAGAAAAAGCTTGACAGTTGCTGGGTTTGAACCCAGACTGTCACGCATAAAAGACGAGTAACTATCTATTGCACCACAGAAGCAGTGATGTGCAATGGTGTTTTTAATTTGGATCTATTAAATTATAGAAACAATGAAAAGTAACAAACAGTGAGGTTCGAACCCAGGTCTCCATGATAAAAAAACACAATGTTTTACCATTTGCGCTATAGAGACTGGGAAGTTGAGCTGGATTCAGATGGGTTTTTTTTGACAGCTGTGTTGTACATAAAGAAAAAGTTGAGCAATTGCTGGGTTCAAACCTAGACTGTCATGTATAAAAAAACAGATGATTGTCCACTGCACCACAGAAACTTTGATATGAAATTTTGATTTGTATTTGTATTAAGCATAGCAAGAATTTGTTGTAAGCAATAATGGGATTTGAACCAAGACTTTCAAGTACCAAAATGCAAATAAGTAACCGCTGTGCCACAGGGGTTGTGAGATTTTGGTGTTTGGATTTAGGTGTATGTCATGTCCTATAGGAACAATTTAAAAATAAGGCGTAAAGGGATTTGAACCGTCGACTTCATGTTTAAAAAGCGGAAATGTATCTTTTGCACCACTGAGCCTTCAGAGTTTCAAATGGTTTTGGATGTGCAGTAATTTTTATATTTTTTAAGCTACAGCATAAATTAGAGCAAGAACTTGATGCTTGCAAAGGTGGGATTTGAACTCGGGTCTCCACAATTAAAATATAACATTTTATCGCTGGAGCCACTGAGTCAGCAGAGTTTATAGGTCTTTTGGAGGTGGTTTTATTGAAAGTTTGTTTTAAATGGTAAGAAATTTAGCAATTGGGGGATTTGAACCAGAACTTTCATGTAGCAAAACGCAAACATCTATCCACTCAGCCACAAGAGCTGAATACATTTTTTTGATGTTTTTTTAACAGTCGTTTATATTTTCAATTGAAATACATCTTTTTGTTATTATTATCGTAACAAAGTACAAGTTAAAGAAGATGAATTGATTAAGAAATGATGGTAATTGTGGGATTTGAACCGAGACTTTCTTGTACCAAAACACAAAGAAATAACTACTGTGCTACAGGGCTTGCAAAGTGACAGTGTTTGGATTTTGGTGTATGGCATTACTTATAGCAACAACTTAAAGAATAAAGGGATTTGAATTCAGGACTTCATTTAAGATACAGAATTGTATCTTTTTGCACCACTGAGTGCTTTTGGATGTGTTATCCTAAGAAAACACAGGTTGAAGAATATGAATTGCTTAATAAATAATGAAAAGTACTTCAGTAATTGTGGGATTTGAACCCAGACTTTTTGTACCAAAATGGAAACAATTAACCACTGCACCACAGAGGTTATGATGTTATCTTAGTTTAGATTTTGGTTTATGGCATTACAAATAGTAATAAGTTTAAAAATTAAGGCCCGACATTACGTGCAGCAAGTTTTTTTCCCCCCTCAGCATTATCTTAAAGTACATGAAAAGAACATGAATTGCTTAATAAATAAACTAATTTACATTTTTTTTATGTACACACTTGATGTAGCGATTAACTTACTTTTTGAAAAGTTGATATAAAAATGTTAGCTTTGATGTTTTTTTATTTCATTTCTTATAATGCATCAAGAATCATAATCGTCATTTCTTTTATTTAAAATCACGATCTTAAAATCTTAGATTATACTGTTGTATACCGTTTTTGTTATTGTAATTATTGTTTTGGCTTGTATTTTAATTTCACTTTTTAGATGTAGATTTAAGATTCTAACTTTCAGTACATAAAAACAATCCTATCTCACTTTTAATAAACACAAATAAAACATTATCATTGCACTACATAAGAAGTTCAACAACCCATCAAATCACATGTAGTTCAAAGGAACACTATTCTCAACAAGGGTAACACTATATTGAACACAATATAAAACCCCACAAACAACACTGAACAGAATGAGAAACAAAACTTTAAGCTATATTAACTACAAATAACTATATTTAATGTCTTTAACATTTGACATGAAACTGTATATGTCAGTTTCGAGATTTCGTCTGGCATGAGACCAGCCACATGAGTCAAAGCACCTTCTCCAGAACGGCTGAACAAGATGTTTCATGATTGGCTGAACTCACTGATGACAAGTATGACGTTTCACGTTTACTGTGATGGCTTTACTGTGATTGTTATCTCACATGTGTGAAAACATGTAATCATGATGTTATATTGTGACATGTTTATCAAAATAAAACTGATTTTAAAATATAGACCCCATTTTTTCTGTCTCATGTATTTTCAAGTCTCATGTATTAGCCCAGAGATCCACAGTATCAATTTGACGTAAGCGCATGTTAGTGATTAGCTACACCTGGAAGATCTAATCAAGCCTACCTCACTTTTATTGACTTATTCAGAGCTAGAGATTCGAGAAAGCTGCCCAGTGATCTTAGTTTGTCATGAAGTTGTACGGGGAAAGGCACTAATCGCGTCTCATTCGTAAAGCTGCACCCTCTAGTGGTTGCACTGACACTGCCTCATTTTAATTCTTTGTGAATTAAACGTTTTTGAAAACTACACCACTGCAAATCCAGTCTTAATTAATGTAAATGGGTTGTGCCCTCCTGTGGTGATTTTTGTGAATTACACCACTGCAAATTGAGTCTAATCAACTTAGATGGGTTTCGCCCTCCTCTGGTAATTTTGGAGAATCCAGTAAGTTTTAAAGTAACTTATCACTTAAAATGAGGTTTACACTACAAACAAGTTAAAAAGAAAGTAAACTGGTTTAGTATCAGAGAAATGGTGGTTCAGTAGTTAAATGTGCTTATGGATCATGAAAAAAATTGTATATTGGAAACGAAACGAAAACAATCTTTTAGTAGAAATAATATCTTAGATCTCTAAGCTGAATTAAAAAAAAAACATGGAAGCTTTTTTTTAAATAATTTATAATTGACTGATTCAATTGTGTCTTCTAGAACAAGACAATGTTAGAATAATCTAAAAAAGGAGTATTCATTGTTGTTAGTAAATATAGAATTTCCAACACAACAAATACATACAGTAACTAGGGCTGTCAATCTTCAAAATGGTTAAAAAAAAGGGTAATTATACTTTTTATGTGGGCATTGTGCACCTACAAAGTGTGGGAAGAGAACATTACCGAACATTGGTTTTACAGACAAAACAATGTAAATTTTGCCTTTTGCAATTTGCCTAAAAGATGGCTTTTGGTTACAAACAAATGACAACTAATTTTTCTCACCCCACCATATGGTGTGTCTTTAGATTGGTGGAAAGCTATTCATTATTATAGCTGTATACAAGCAAGACATGACTGTGAAAAAAAAAAAGTACACCACATAAGGCTGACATGCTTTGATATTTTAATGACTTAAGAATTACTTACACAATGTTAAGTTGTTTTTCATCACATTCAGTATGGTATACCTTTGGTGAATTTGTTATTGTGGCACATTAAACGACACTGTCAAAACTGATTTTAAAACATATAACATCGAAAATGTTCAATAATTTAATATAATTTAATAATTAAGTATAATGACTTAACAAGGGATTTAAATCTTAATTATTTTCTTTTCTTAATTATTATTTTTGTTTTCTTTTTTCCACCAGTAACCCATGGAAATATTACCACTGTCAAAATGTTACTGTGGAAGAGTTAAAATATTGTACATTTAAAATGAAACATTACAAATACAATTTCATTATCCAGCACATCAGTTACATTTTCCTGCAGACTTCTTTTTCTGGGAGACTTCCTGGAAGATTTTTCCATCTTTCTGAGTTTTCCAAGTCAGTGAGAAAGGTCTGCGTATCTGCAGCGTCTTCTCCATCTATGAGATTCAAATGAATGTAAATACAGAGAATCAATAGTAACATCAACAACCAGAAGATGTTTGCAGAAAAATGCAGCTCACTGTTACTCTGGCAATTGCTCTCACCTCCTCTGAGAGTTTACTCATGGTTCTGGCATCATTTGGGTCAAACATAGGGTCGGTCTTCACCTCAATCCGCAACAGGACTTTAACACTTGTGCCTGCTCCCTGGACAACCCCTCCGGATATGGAATAGAACTCTAAAGAGCAGTGTGGAAAAATATGTAATGTAAAATTAAAGATTTCTGTATAATAAATCATTCAAATTATTTGTTATATTTATTTTTTATATATATGTATTACATACATTAAATATTAAAATATTTTAGAACATATACTTAATTTCTTCAAGCATAAAATTCAAGTGTAAAACAACTGTACACAAATTATAGAATGGAAGAGCAATCAACATAATCAACACTACATTTTATGATTTAAACACAAAAACACTTTACTTCAATTATTGCACTATATTTTTAAAAATGAATATTTGAATACTAAAATTTGACTGGCACTCACCACCGCATATGACTCCAGCATCGTGCAGGTGATCGAGGTCATTGTGCTGCCAGTGGGCTGTTTTACACTGTATCAGTGAAGACTCATTCCCTGTACAGTCAACAGAATCCATCCATACTGGACCAGATCCCTGTCCAAAATAGGAACCACCTTTTGCCTTTATAGCATCTCCACAGCCCAGTTCTCTGCAAACCACTGCAGCATCTGTTAGATTCCAGCCATCATCAGACACGGTTCCCCATAGACCGTCATGAAGAACCTCAACTCGTCCAGAACAAATGTTATTACCGTCCATCAGCCTGACGGGGACTAATGTCCACACAAATGAAAATAACAAAAAACATTAAAAACAATGACATATTTTGTATATATACAATATATGTATTTTTTTAATACAATGCTTTGGCATTTTTGTATGCAAACACAATTTTGCCTATAAATATTTAAACTATTTACTATAAAATCAGATCATTTTTATTTAATGATATAGAAATTATAATGCAATATAGATTTGCACCGTACATAATTATTTAAGATACAAATATATTGAAAATACACATTACGTTTCTCATTATTTCAATTAATGCATTTTTTTTTTGTCATTTGATTGGCACTCACAACAGCTTTTCAGATCTTTCTTTTGCATACATATCATTGCACCTGAGAAATAACCTCCTAAAGACAAATATTACTGTTACTATTAGGTGTCTTTAGTATATATGGCACATTCATTGGAAAAAAAAACCTTCTCAAATGTATGAGCAAATAATGACACAATTTTGTTTTAAATTTAACTTGAATTGACAATTTGCAACTCACGTCCACAAATGACTCCAGCGTGCTCCGCAAAAAGACAGTAATGTGTTCCCCATCCCTGAAATGCACAGGTACTCAGAGCTGCCTCTTCTCCGTTGCAGTTTACATTGTCCATCCATATTTTTCCTGATGTGGCTCCAAAATAAGCACCGTATGTAAATGCTTTAAAGTTCCCACAGCCCACCTCTTTACATACCACTGTGGCATCTGATCCACTCCAGTTATAATCGCACACGGTTCCCCATATTTTATTATGGAGAACCTCCACTCTTCCAGAACAAGTGTCAAAGCCTTCTACCAGCCTTATGACAGCTAGCGACCATGCAGAAGAAAACAAAAGAAATGGCAAACCATTATAATCATATTGATGAATTCTCAGTTTCCTCCATGAAAGACAAAAATCAAAAAAGGTAATCCCTATTTTTTCACACAATTCTGACACTTTTACACGGTATTCTGCCACTAAATACAAAAATAAAAAAGGTAATTGCTACTTTTTCCTCGCACCTGTATTTTTTTTCTTTGAATTCTCAGTTTACAAATGAAAAAAAAAATCAAATAACTGCTACATTTTTTCACAATTCTTTTTTTCTTCACAATTGTAAGTTTATATCTTGCAATTCTGTTTTTATATCACAATTATCAGTTTCTCAATTTTGCTGTTTTCTCAGAATTTTGTTTTTTTCTGACAATTCTAATCCTTTTCTTACAATTCTAAATTTATATCTCACAATTGTGACTTTCGTTCTTCAGAATTGCAGGTTTATATCTTGCAATCTGATTTCTGAGTTTCAGAAATTCTTATTTCTCAGAATGACAAGAAAAAAATTCAGACTTGTCAGACTAGTTTTTGCAGTAGTTCACTTACACTGACAGATTACTCCAGCATCCTCTGAATGATCGCAGTCATTCTCTCCCCATTCAAGATATTTACATTTGCTCAATGCAGACTCATTTCCAGTGCAGTTTACATCATCCATCCATATTTGTCCCGAACCTTCTCCAAAATAACCAACATCCTTTGCCTCAATAACACCCCCACAGCCAATCTCTCTACACACCACTGCAGCCTCTGATAGATCCCAGTCATCATCACACACCGTTCCCCACGTTCCATTATAAAGAATCTCCACTCGTCCAGAACAAGAGTTGATGCCACTCACCAGCCTGATTCTGGCTGATAAGACACATGAATAAGAAACAAGAGCATGACAACTTTGATGTGTAGTTAGACATAAGGTTTTGTACTCACACTGACAGATGACTCCAGCATACATGTCATGTAGGCACATATTTTGTCCCCATTTTGGCCCCACTCCACCCACTGGACATTCTGTCAGTGAGGACTCATTCCCAAGACAGTTAACCTTAGTCAACCATATTTGTCCTGAGCTTATCCCAAAATAGTCAGCTGACTTTACCTCTTTCGCTTCCCCGCAGCCCAATTCACTACACACGACATTTGCGTCTAACAAATCCCAGCTATCGTAACACACTGTTCCCCATATTTCATCATGGAGAACCTGCACTCTTCCTGAACAAGTGCTGCTGCCACCAACTAGTCTAACTGAAGTAGCCTCGTCTGACGTGGAACTTCCCAGAACTGCTTGTCATGAGAGAGAAAAAAAAAAATGAGAATCACAATTATATTATGCAGTATGTATTGAAAATAAGCCGTGTTTGAGCTCTTACTTTGAAGGACAATGAGCCATATGGTACACAGCAGTGCTGTAAAGAAACTAAGAAAGATGATAACGTTAAAAGACATGTCAGAGTAATTGAGAACAATAGCTGATTTCAGCGAATAATGTTATTTTTAACATTACCCTTATATATACAGGGCAATGCATTATGAAATATTTTTAATGCATAAATATGTCTTGTAATACTGTGTTAATAATACATTATAATACTTATTGTATGTTACACCTTTAGAAAGTATATGTTTTTTTTTTAATAGATAACAACCAAACAATTTCAGAAGAAGCAAAGAACCTGCAAATATTATAATACATTTTATTATTTTTGGAGGGCTATGAGGCAGTATAATGTACATTATAAATACCTTTATACAGGTTTATAAATGTCTTATATTACAAGGTCTTATATTAGGCTTTAAATAAGGTGTTACCAAAGTTTCTTATTTTAGACTTTCTTATAAAGCCATACATATATAAATGTATAGAATTATATAAATAAAAGTATTACAATTACTACTATATGCTTAAAATACTGCAAGGATATTACAAATCAATACCATTTTTTTAATTCTATTGTCTATATGGAAATTTGATTTAGATACATCACAATGACTCATACCTTAGAAGCTATCATACTTTGAGATAGAACAAATGAATAAACATTTTTACATTTATTAATTTAGCAGACAAATAGAAATAGTAAAGACAGAAAGTTCAAAATATGACCAAGGTTTAAACCTTTTGAAGTGTCCCATGTATGCTGCCATGTCGTCCTTCTGCATCTGAAATATCAGTTTGTATGTTGGAGATTTAGTGTGCATTTATCTAGAGGTACAACCTCCTGCACACCTGTCTCTTCCCTTCAGATGACCCCAACAAATAATCACACCTTTTCTGGGTATTATTTTACATAGATTTGCATAAGAGAGCACATATGGAACACGTGTTAAAGTCAACAAATTACACTTTAGAAGAAAGCAATGACCTGTGCAAACAGGTTAGACATAAAAGAAACAATAAGGTAATGATCACAATATTTACAGTTCTCTATCTCAGATTGTATCATTCTCAACTTGTTTTTGTCTTTCTTAATGCTAGGTTTTAAGGGGCACCAATTAAGGTCATTGTCATTGTTTGGAAAAGAATTGTTTAGTGTTCCCAAAAAGTTTAATCCTGCTCAAACATTTGCTCTTGCAAACAAGTAACGATGGCACCGAACAGAAGGCTGTTTATTTTTTCCATTTTGTTTGGTTTTTCAAATTAGTTTTTCCTCCCCAAATACTCTGAAAGGCCCCATTAACAGGATGCAAACTGTTAATCTTTTGAATATTTATCTTACACAAATAATCATTTAGGACCAAAAAAGTACCATTAGACAACTTGTTTGCTTTATTCCATGCTAAAACCATTCCATTTCTTAAATTAAACTTCAGCTTCATGTTATGGTTGGGTGTTCACCCTGTTTTTGAATTGGGATAGGTTGCTTTTCCTGCTAAATACATGCACGTGTCTGTCTCAGTTCATTACCCATTGCAAATGGTTTTCAAAACTTTGAGTGTCCTGAAAATTAGTGGCTCGTTTTTTTTGACAAATGAGAAACCGGTTCACCAACCACAAGCCCAGATGCTTTTATTTCATGGGTGGAAAGATTAATTTTTGTTTCAAAAACTAAGCAACTGAATTACCTAAATATGGTAAAATAGTACCATATCTACATTAACAAGGTAACAGTAGTCACAACATGAATACTTGAGTATATCTTTCTGTAAAACGAGAAAAAAATACAGAAATTGTGACCAGAAAAACTAGGGCTACAACATCCAGAAATATTATTCTTTAATCACACTTTATTTAAGATTTATTATGCAACTATATTTTACTATATTTTATTTTCATTCATCTTGCTCCAGACAGATTTATAATTAAATTATATGTACAATATTGGCTATATCAAGATTACAATACATATTAGATTTCATTTTAGCAAGTTAGGATGTGACACTTTGTGATACTTTATCAGCATCAAACACTGTCAAAATCTAAACACAAATATTATAGGCTTACATTGTCATTAGGGAAAAAATTTACAAGAATATTATATAAAGCATTGTCATGTGTAAAAGTATGTAAGATAATTATTTATTTCATTTATAAAAGGTCAGACTAAAAGAAGGATGTAACATCCAATGTCCTATTAGATAGCGCTTGCTTGTTTTCTCCTCTGTATTCCAGAAATGACCTGAGGAACAAACACCATTGTGCACAGTTATTGTGGAAAATATTAAATTAAAGATTTAAACTTGAGCTCTAAAGCTAATGTTAAAGTCTTACCAATTTGTCAGGGCACAGCTCCCATTCTCTTATGGAAGATTTTTCCATCGGTCTGAGTTTTCAGTGAGAAAGTCCCATTTATTTGTAGCTTCTTCCCAATCTACGAGATTCAAATGAATGTAAATACAGAGAATAAATAGTAACACCAACAGCCAGTAGATGACAGCAAAAAGTAGTGAAAGATACAGCTCAATGTCACTCTTTCCACTGCTCTCACCTCCTCTGAAAATGTATTCAGGATTCCAGCTGCATTTGGGTCGACTCCAAGGTTAGCCTTCACTTCAACCTTCAACAGGACTTTAACAGCTGAACGAATGTGAGAAAAGTGTGAAAAATTTGAGTTCTTGCTCAAATGCACAGGTATAACACACTTTTTTTTTTAACATAGATGTAGCATCTATTGTTCTGTAGAGCCTACATGTTAAGAAAGTCTGTTATACCAGTATATTTGAGGATTACATTTCATTTTGGGATATTTTTTAGCACCAAAATCATCAAATCAAAAATCATCAATGTCTCCATGAAGAAAACACATTACTGTCTTACCTCACTCACTAAAATGAAAACATTGGCACTTACATCCACAAATGACTCCAGCATCTTTATCATGGCCACATCTATTCGGAGTTGCATTATATGAACAGTTCATCAATGAAGGCTCATTCCCAAAACAGTTTACATTATTCATCCAAACTGTTCCTGAACCTTGTCCAAAATAGGCAGCATTCTTTACTTCCAAAACTGTCCCACAGCCCAGTTGTCTACACACCACTGCAGCATCTGATGCATCCCAGCCATTATCACACACTGTTCCCCACTGACCAGCATGAAGAACCTCCACTCGTCCAGAACAAGAGTCGGGGCTGCTGACCAGCCTAACGTTTTCTATTGCTCACACAAAGGAAGAAAGTTTATATATAATGACAGCGTGATCGTAAAGCATATACAATCATTTCAGTCCTATATGGGCTACATTGTATGCTGTTAAAAGGTTTGCACTCTCACCCTTACAGATGACTCCTGCATCTTTCTCATGTCCACAGCTGCCTCTTCCCCATCCACTTGATTTACAGTACCTTAGTCTTGATTTAGTGTCAGAACATTGTAAATCACTTGTCCATACAGGCCCTGATCCCTGGCCGAAATGAGCAGCACTCTTCGCCTCAATCACATCCCCACAGCCCACCTCTCTACACACCACTGCAGCATCTGTTAGATCCCAGCCATTATCACACACTGTTCCCCATATTCCATTAAAAAGAACCTCCACTCTTCCAGAGCAAGAGCTGTGTCCATTAATGAGCCTGAGAGAAGCTAACAGCCACATAAATGAAAATAAAAGAAACACATTAACTACTTAAAAACAAGTTAAGGATGTTTTCTTTGATGACTGCCTTGTTTTTCAGTCCCACAGCAGAAAAGATCCATTCTGCAGTAAAAGGGTGCCACCAGAATGAGAGTTCAGATCCATCAAGACATTACTCAAGTCTAAAATATCATCTTTTAGTCCTTTATAGTCCTCTTTCCATGATATTGCTTTCTCCAGTGAAAAAGTAGTCTCTTCTGAATCAGAAGAGATATATACAAAGACCAAGCACCATTTACAAGTGAAAACAGTTCTAAACAAATTTGTTGGTAGATTTTGATATGAGGAGAAAACAGAGGATGGACTTTTTAAGGTTAATATTAATTCTGGACTTTTTAACACCTTAATAATACATTTGTTTCTTACAAACATGCAGCTTCTTGCTTCCCAAGATGTTAATTGATGGACTGGACTGGTGTGAATTGCTTATGGATTATTGTGATGTTTTATCAGCTGTTTGGACTCTTATTCTGATTGCACCCATTCACTGCAGATGATCCATTGGTGAGCAAGTAATATAATGCTAAATTTCTCCAAATCTGTTCTGATGAAAAATTTAACAACTCAAACAAAGAATTAAACCAGTCTTATCTACATCTCAGATAAACTGAGGGTAAATTTTAACAAATTTTCATTTTTGGGTTAACCATTCCTTTAATCATGCATAAAAAATAAAAGAGAGAGTGCAGAAAATATGTCGATTTCACTTACGTTCACACATGACTCCAGCATCCTTTGAGTGGTCATACATTCCCCATGTACGTGATTCACAATGACTGAGCATGGTCTCATTTCCAAAACAGTTTACACTGCCCATAAATATTTGTCCTGCACCTTGTCCAAAGTAAGCACCACCTATTGCCTCTTTAGCATCTCCACATCCCCTCTGTCTACACACCACTGCAGCATCTGACAGATCCCAGCCATCATCAGACACGGTTCCCCACTGACTATAACGAAAAACCTCCACTCGTCCAAAGCAAGAGGAGATGCCATCCACCAATTTGATGTTTACTAATGCCCACAAAAACAAGAGTGTTACCAGTGGACATGGACAGATATGATAAAGTTTATGCTGTTAATTACGTATACAAGGTTTTGTACTCACAATAACAGGTGACTCCAGCATCCTTCTCATGTCCACAGATGTTTCGACCCCATCCATTTGAATTACAGTCTCTCAGAGTAGATTGACTGGCACACTGTAAATCACTTAGCCATACGGGTCCTGATCCTTGTCCAAAATAAGCACCGGTCTCTGCCTCCATAGCATCCCCACAGCCTATTTCTTTACACACCACTGTAGCATCTGTTAGATCCCAGCCATCATCACACACTGTTCCCCACCGGCCATCAAAGAAAACTTCATCTCGTCCAGAACAAGAGCTAGTGCCATTCACCAGCTTAACATGAGCTAAAGGCCAGATAAATGAAAGTTAAAGAAACAAGCTGTTAAAACATATCAGGATAGTTTACACAACAGAATCTTTATTTTATTTTTTCCCCACAAATTTAATGCAATGTCATCATAATCATAATAATGGACATTTAGCAGCCTAAGGTTAAATGATGACAAATGTTTTTAATTTTTATAGGTAAACTGCACTTGATGTTTTGTTACTCACTTTACAGTGATTATTCACTGACAATATTTTCTTTTCAGTATTCGTAAATGCATCGCAATGAAGCAACTTACATTGACAGATGACTCCAGCATCCTTTGAATGGTCATACATTCCCCATGTACGTGATTCACAATCACTGAGCATGGTCTCATTTCCAAAACAGTTTACTCCGCCCATAAATATTTGTCTTGGACCTTGTCCAAAATAAGCACCAACTTTTGCATCTTTAGCATCTCCACATCCCATCTGTCTACACACCACTGCAGCATCTGATAGATCCCAGCCATCATCAGACACGGTTCCCCACTGACTGTAACAAAAAACCTCCACTCGTCCAGAACAAGAGGAGATGCCATCCACCATTCTGATGTTAACTAATGCCCACAAAAACGAGAGTGTTAACAGTGGACAAATATAATACAGTTTATACTGTTAATTACGTATACAAAGTTTTATACTCACGGTTACAGGTGACTCCAGCATCCTTCTCATGTCCACAGCTGTTTTGACCCCATCCCCTTGAATTACAGTTTCTTAGAGTAGATTGACTGGCACACTGTAAACCACTTAGCCATACGGGTCCTGATCCTTGTCCAAAATATGCACCACTGTTTGCCTCTATAGCATCCCCACAGCCCATTTGTTTACACACCACTGCAGCATCTGATAGATCCCAGCCATCATCACACACTGTTCCCCACCGGCCATCAAAGAAAACTTTAACTCGTCCAGAACAATAGCTAGTGCCACTCACCAGCTTAACAAGAGCTAATGGTCAGATAAATGAAAGGTAAAGAAACATGCTGTTAAAACATATCAGGACAGTTTACCTCAATACACAACAGAATCTTTATTTTATTTTCCCCCCACAAATTTAATGCAATGTCAACATAAAAATAATAATGGACATATAACAACCTGGGATTAAATGATAACAAAAGATTGAAATTTTTAGGTGAACTACACTTGATGTTTTATTACTCGCTTTACAGTGCCTATTAACTGACAATATTTTCTTTTCAATATTCTCACATGCAAAGCAAAGGAGCAACTTACACTGACAGATGACTCCAGCATCCTTGTAATGCAAATTGTAATCTTCTATTTTTTGGGACTCACAGGCAGAGAGTGTGAGCTCATTTCCAATGCAGTTCAGATCACTCAACCATACTGGTCCCCCACCGTATCCGGAAAAAGCAGCACTCTTTGCCGCTATAGCATTCCCACATCCCATCTCTCTACACACGACTGCAGCATCTGATAAATCCCAGTTATTATCAGATACTGTTCCCCACTCAAAGTATCCCCAGCGATTAAAGGAAATCTCCACTCTTCCAGAACAAGCACTGAAGCCATTTTCTAGCTTAATTCTGGCTGAATAATAATATAATGAGAGCTTTTGTCAGTGGATTATATCAGACGCACTTTCTCAGTTACATATAAAATAACACTTGTGAGTCAAAAATATTCTGGATTATTCACAATCATATTTCTGTGCACAGAATTTGTGGCATGATGTAAACGAATCCACTGGAATTATGTTTGTTTATTTATTTATTTTTATATTTTACTTTAACAAAAATAAAAGCTTGCTTGCTTAGTGTCCTGAAAACTAAGGAAGATCAGCTCCCACAAATGCTGCACATCGCCATTTACATTTTGTGTAAAAGATGTTATACTCACGTTGACAGGCAACTGCAGCATCCCTCTCATGTCCACATGAATTTTGTCCCCATCCCTGTAAATTACATTGTCTCAGAGTCCTTTCAGAGCTATAACATTGTACATCACTCAGCCATACCGGTCCTGATCCCTGGCCAAAATAACCATTGATTCTTTGCTCGAAAACATCCCCACAGCCCATTTCTTTACATAATCACTGCAGCATCTGAAAAATCCCAGCCATTATCACACACCGTTCCCCACTGACCATTATTGAAAACCTCCACTCGTCCAGAACAGGAGTGACTGCCATTCACCAACCTGACAAGGGCTAATGTCGACACAGAAATCAGAGTCAGAAATAATTATTAGTTGCACACAGAAACATAGCAGCTGTTCTTTCAAGTGACATACCAGCAACTTACATTGACAGATGACTCCAGCATCCTTTGAATGGTCACAGCTAAACTCTCCAGGTTTCTTAGAGCTACAAGTGGTCAATGTATTCTCTGTTCCAACACACGCAGTATCACTCATTGATACTTGTCCCTGACCTTGTCTAAAATAAGCACCACTCTTTGCCTCAATAGCATCCCCACAGCCCATCTCTCTGCACACCACTGCAGCATCTGAAAGATGCCAGCCTTTATCACACACAGTTCCCCACTGAAAGTTATAGAAAACCTCCACTCGTCCAGAACAAGAGCTGTTGCCAAGTACCAGTTTGATTGATTCAGACGCACTTGAAATGGGATTGCCTAAAACTTAATGTTGGAGAAAACACAAAGAGTTAACAACACTAGCATCATCTGCAATAAATGTGCTTGTTTGTGTTAGTGTTGTTACTTACTTAAAAATAGAATGAGACACATGGAACACAGCATTGTTGCTCGTCACTAAACATATGGTTTTGTCTGGGAAATTACAAACAATTTCCACTTCTAGAAATCTATATGACAAAATAACATAAATCAGACATTAATATTGAAGATGACATACCTTTACATTATATAGAAGCATGTACAGAACAAGTACAACACTAGCAGGAAGCACAGAAATGGCTGCTATATTATCAAATGGTTATATGAACAATCACTGAAACTGTATTTTTGAAGTAAAATTTTGTAACTCACCTGCAATGCTCACTCCTGCTTTTGCTTTTCTGTCCACTCTACTTTGCAGGTCCACTCTTGTTAAAGCACATGATTATAATCAGGCATATTTAAATGTTGAGTTTCCCCTCCTACTCCATGTTAGGACATACAATTGAGATTGAGATAGAGGTTGGTTAAATCCGTTTGGCTTTGGTTCCTCCCACTGACTGACTTTAAAACATCTATTTACTTTAAGTCCAAGAAGGTGCAATAAAATATGTCTCACATACAAGCACATACATTTCTTTGAAACATAACATATAGTCATTGTATAATTTTTGAAACTGGCCCAGCTCAAATGAAGCATGTGTCTCATGAATCATGCTGCTTTGAGTACTATTCAAATTGCATCTTAAATCTCTTAGATTTGCTTGACTAAGTAAGTAACTTTGCATTCTGTCTTTAATTTGACCACTAATCCCTCATGATCCCACGTCTTAAATTTCCTTTATGCAAAATAAGTATTTTCATCTGTTCTTTTACAGGGAATCTATATAGTAAGGCCAGGATGTTTTTCATTTGTTATAGTATTTAGGCTCATTAAACTCTGATTTAATAACCAGATTTTCATTTAACTAATAACCATTTCTTAAAACTGAACATTTCTTGTAATACATACAAAGGAGTTTCATCAGCAGCGACTTTAGCTACTCAGCTATTATTGTGGTGACTGTTTTGTTTATGGAGAGATTCATGTATAATCTGCCTGTAATATCATGTTCTACAACAGGGGTCACCAAACTTGTTCCTGGAGGGCCGGTGTCCTGCAGAGTTTACCTCCAACTTTCCTCAACACACCTGCCTGGAAGTTTCAAGTATACCTAGTAAGACCTTGATTAGCTGGTTCAGGTGTGTTTGATTAGGGTTGGAGCTAAACTCTGCAGGGACACCAGCCCTCCAGGACCGAATCTGGTGACCCCTGTTCTACAACAACTTTTTTTTAAAAAAAAAAATGTTAATGAATTCTGCTTTTGTCCCATAAAGATGCAGACTTCACATACTTAAAAAGCATGTGTTAAGCACCTAACACATATTAATTCTGAGATGTAGCCATTTTTCCTAAAACACATTTTATTGTAATGTTTCAGTTATTAAAAGTAGCATAAGGCTGCTATATTTTCCTAAAACACGTTTCATTGTAATGTTTCAGTTATTAAAAGTAGCATAAGACTGCTATATTGACTGTTGTGAAATAAGCACAGTTCCAGATAAATGGATAAAAGTTTCAAATCTATTCAAACTATGTATTTGCCTTAAATATTATTGAGGCCTATCCTGTGTGAAATCCATGGCTCACACATATCAGCTTCTTTAAATATTATTCAAATAACATTTAAGGGTTATAGAATGATTTGCTCTACTGAATGAATAATGCAAAATACTTTGGATGTTGTCAACCTTTCAATTTTAAGTTACAAATGTACATATAGTCACTTTCCGCTTGTGAAATCAGAACTATATAAGTACTATATAAAATACAGTTAACTAACACAATAAAACACAATAAAAACATGACAACACTATAAAAAAAACATGATTTTTGACAAAAAATTTAAAAACTTATGTTATCTGATGAGTTATCCGTTTTTGCAAATAAACTCTTCCCATATAGAACTCTTTATATGGCTAGACTGTAGACTGTATACTGTTACTAGAATCACAGTGTTCAGATGGAGTTAATGCTTAAAATCATCGCAATAACATTTAGAACTCATTTTGTTATGTGGTTTGTTTATACTGAGTCCAACTACTTGTGAATAATGGCCTGAAATAAAATAGTGAATAACAGGCAATAAACATGATATTAAGAGAACATTAATTTATTATAGAAAATATTGAAAATAAAAAAAGGTTTAAACAGAATCAACTGAACTGACTGATTTGTGGCTAAATCTGTCTGCTTTTATATATCAGTTTTTAATTAAAAATGCCTCTGTATCTCACAAAATGTATTGCATGGCAGACTTCAGAAGACCTTTTATAGTCTAATAGTCAAGGCAACCTTTTGCAAAATAACAGCTTGGACATTCAGTTAAAATTCTACTTTGTGTTTAACAAAAAAGCATGCTAGTAAATTCGGTGAACAATCTATTAAAAGTGATACATGCATACTTGTGTGTGTTTGTATGTGCGCATAGGACACTCCTTGTTTTTCAAACTCAGACAGGCCTGCTAAGCTGAACATCTGAATCTTCATTAATCAGATAATTGCAGAAATAAAAAAAAATGTTTCTCAATGTCATAGTAATGAAAATTATTTTTAATTTAAGAAAAAGTATGCCTTATTTATTGAACCTACTGACATCTGGTCATTTCTGCATTCTCTGATAACCAGGAGCACTGTGTTGCTCAGCCTCCCTTAACACTAACATACCAGCGAAATACAAGAGAGAATGTTTGACATTTCCTCTTGCTTTCTTTCTGTATTGGATTAGGTGATGATGTCTGGAAGGCTTTAGGATGATCATGTGACACAGATCGTTCTGGCCCATGCAGGAGGTTTACTGTTGTATGGAATCTTGTGAGCTGCTGCTTTTCCTTTTGTGTTCTCCTTAGCTTGCTGTCCCTTAATGCTGTTGCCATCAGCTTGGTCTGACCCACTTTCTGCTGCCCATACTGAACGCTCCAGATCCGAGCTGACTGAATAAGGGTTCTCCAAAACCTTAAGCAGCTGTTGAACCTAAAAGGTTTTTTGGGGAGGGGGAATTAGTACACCACAAAATGTCATTGTTTTAATCACTCCATTTCAGTGACCTCTGACCTCTGAAAAATCACCCCTTTCAGCTGCTTCAATTGCATTCTGGGCAATGTAATTCCGCAGCACAACAGCAGGATTAGTGGAGTTCATAGATCTGACCCGTTCTTTCTCTACTGCAGCAGGGTCACTCGCTTTGTCACATTCACGGGCCAGACGTCTCCTAATGTGATGACCAGAAATATCAGAAGACTTAGACTTTCAATTCATAGTCATTTAAATAGATTTTCTTTGCTTTTATTCAGTCGTTAAATTATGAAAACTGGTATATTAATATTTATTTATACCTGTATTGTTTAACCCATCTCTGCCAATGATCTCTCTGCTTGATTTTTAGCTCCGCCTCATTGATCATGAGAAGCTCCTTTACCTGCCAATCTTATCCAGTTGCTTCGTGACCTCTGGCTGATTGGCTACCATGTTGAACATACCTGGATTTGTCTCAGCCATGGAAAGAATCATCTCTAACTCACTAGAAATGGACAACAAATGAAAATGAGGAAAACATAGTTTAGGTATATCCTCCTTTTTACTTTTGAGCATAAAAAATTATGAGGTTTCAACTATTGTTATTACAGTTACTGTAACTAAAACTACAATTATATTAAAAAATGATTTACTTAAAATGAAATAAACATTAACTGAAAAAATAAATAAAATACATTTATTTTTAGCTAGTTAAAATGCAACTGTTGAAAAAAACATTTAAATTAAAATTTAAATGAAATCCAAAAATATAAAAAATAAAAACTGACTTAAAGTGTTAATAAAAACTGTTAAAATATTTCAATAATAGTAAATTGCACTGGTCTCAATCCTAAAAAAATATCCTAATAAGGAATACTAGGGCATGCAAAGGATTTGAGAAAATACCTACAAATAAATAAACTGAACAAATTACACAAATATCTATGACAAATAATTGTGCATATATATTTTTACATCCTAAGACTGATAGTACCTGTTTAGAGCTCATAATGTTTTTCGGGTCTGCTTTAAGTGTCACTAGAGACAAACCAGTGCAAATTCATTCAGACAACATACCAATTCTCTTGCCTTGCCTTTCTTGCAGTGTGCTGACAGCATCACATTAAGAGAAGAATGAAGAGTACAGGGAAACCAAATTTTTGTTACTTTTGTTCAAAACAATAGTTTCTAACAAAGCACAGTCTATGCATAAATGCATAAATTGGTGAAAAAAATATTAAATTGTTTATTAGTATAAAGATTAGACCCTGAGAGGGTGCAGATCCCCTCACCCGGGCTGAATTGTAGGATGGTTGGCCACCTTTAGTTCCTCCAGCGAGGCACACTGTTCCACAATCAGCTCCACTACTGAGTCTGTGCTGTCTCTGTCTTTCTGTTCACCTACAGGGCAGGACACGGCACTTAGCTGACGAAATGTGTTTGTGAAGTCTGCACCTGGTAATGGAACAGTAGAGAGTGAAAATATTAGGCAAGTAATCTATTTTGGGGAATTGTGAATCAACTTTCTTCCAACTTTCCATTTTTAACCAATTGAAAGGTGGAAATATTTCCTCACTTTTACTGTACCTGTGATGTGCATGGTCTTCAATAAATCAGCCACCAGTTCCACATCCTCTGGTTCTTGTTTTCTCAGAAGACCCAGTTTCCTTCTCATGTTGCCCAGGTAGAAGTCCTGATAAATGGTCATGAACTCATCTAATATGGCCTCTGCTTTGGCTGACTGGAGCTCTGCGCCAAGAGCTTCTGCCAAACGTGCCAAGTTCCAGTGGCAGACATACGGCTGAGCTTCATAAGAATAACGGCCTTTCTTATCAGAAGCATTGCATACAAACTCAGGGTCAAACCTGCAATTGACAACAATGTAGGTTTGTGAATACACTAATATGCAAGCAATTAGTAAAAGCACAACTTCCTTCAAAATGCAATTTGGTTGCATTTACTGCATTTTATTTGCACAGTTTCTGTAGAGCTAAACAAACCTGTCCATGAAGCCAAATGGGCCGTAGTCTATAGCGAGTCCCAAGATGCTCATGTTGTCTGTGTTGAGAACTCCATGGCAAAATCCCACACTTTGCCACAGGGCAACCAGTTTAGCAGTCCTTACGGTCACCTTGCAGGGAATATATTAATATCAATTCAATCTTAATCATTAGGGTTCATTATTGGCTTTTATATTTTCATGAAGAACCTTTAACAACCATGTAATCTTTTTAATGCACTAAAGTTTCTTTATAGTGGAAAAAGTTTCTGATCAATAAAATGTTCTTTACACTAATAAAGGTTGCTTTTAAAAACATTTCAGGGGACGTTTATTTGTAAGAGTGTAAATACAAATTCTTGTTTTAAGGTAGTAGTGATAAAAGTAAAGCTTGTCTTTACAATATGTATTGTTGTTAAAACCTCTCTGAAGAAGGAAGCATTCCTCTCTTGGCGGTCTGAATGTCTTCTTTGTATTTCAGGGTAGAATGTTTCAATGACATAATCCAGAAGTTGTGCTCGGATGTCAGACCGTCCAACACTAGGGCCATGTCTACCTGTGAAGTCATCCACAGGGTGGAAGATCTCAAATGAGCCAAATCTAGTGAGAAATATAGAGAGAGTTACGAGTCAATGTACAGTGCAAACATTCAGTACAATTTACAGCCCTACATTGTTATTAGGGATATATTCGACCGGTAGATGGCGGTATTTAGGTTTTAAGACTTTACTCTATACTCTAAAATACTTGGACAGGCTTGGACATGACTAACATCTAAAAAAAGGCCTCATGAGAGATTTATAACATCTCAGTGTGTATCTGCAGTACCCTAAAACACCTTCTCTACAGCGTTTGCTGACACTAAAACCCAGTATTATGACTATTCAGTAGTTTCTTTGTTTTGCTAACTTTGGGATTTTGAACTTTCTTTGACTTGTACAACTTGCCTTTATGAACAAGTAATGTGAGAAATGCATTTCTATGTGTGTCTGAGGGTAGATATAAATAGAAGTGCTCAACCTGATAAAGGTGGGTGCTATTCTGAGAACCACTGAGCACCTCTCTGGTCTGGGATTGCCACTGTAGAACACATCCCTCTGGACATAAAGGTCAGAGGTCACCAGCGATCCTGCTCGTGTTGTAGGAATTCCTAGTGCAAACATGGCCTCGCTGGACAGGAACTCTCGAATGCTGGAACGGAGCACTTTACGCCCATCTGACTGCCTACAGTACACAGATATTGCAAAGCATGTGGAATTTTTTCCCCCTTTTTTTTTTATTTTTTTTTTTGAATAGTGCATTTTCAGGTCTATGTTCAAAAATGGGAGTGACAGTTAAACGGTTAAGGATTTCAAGTGACGTAACTCACAGATAGATGAATACATCTATTATTATGGGTTAAGAATGGATTTAAGCTCATAATTCATAATGAAAGAGAGATCAACTTGAGTTAGACCACAATCTAGCCACAATCTATACATTCTTAAGAATTACACTAGTTTCATCCCAAAAACAAGTGAAATGGAGTGTTTTGTATCAACAAAAACATTTTTTTTTTCTCAATACTGCAAGAAGAGCAAAGGATTTCAACTGTCAGTAAATCAGATATGTAGTAAATAGGGTCAGATGCATTTAACAATAGCACAGTATTTAATGTTGGAAATATACATTATATTACATTATATATATAATTTTAAAATAAAAATGGCATATACTTGCAATATGTTTATGCATAATACTTTTTATTTTTAACAACCCAAAATGCCAAAACCTTATTCTTTTCTAACATTTTATTGTATGACATTCTTGTTACACCTTACCTGTTACTAATAACAAAAAAAACATGCATAATTACATGCAACTAGCCCTAAACCGAACCCTCATTCTAACCCTAACCATATAGTAAGTAGGCCTACATGTAGCTAATTAATATTACTCAGTTCTTAAATGTATAATTATACTGTATAAATTATTCATTAAATTGTATAATTACACTGTAACAAGGACACTGTGAAATAAAGTGTGGCCTAAGCTATATTACTTGCAGTGAAGCCAAAGTAACGGTACCGAGAATAAGGAGTTAGTCCAGCGCCTTTAACTTGGATTTCCCACCGACCACAAGGACTTGTGTTGGTCGGGTCAGAACTTTGCTTAGCACCGGCCTCCACCTCTCCCAAATAACACACAGCACCGTCACCCAGCTGCCCGGCGAAATTACCGAACTGGTGTCCGCAGTAGCAGTGCGCAGCGGGCTCGGAGCCCGGAATCACTCGAGAGCCGCTCAGATATTCAGCCCCGTGCGGGTCGTGTAAAACATCGTCAACGGTCAGTCCCAGTAAAGCAAGAGCCGGTTCGGATAGCGCGACAAATGTGGGCTTAAGCAGCGGCTGTGGCTGGACACGGGAAAAACACGCTCCTGTCACAGTCCGTGAGCCCGGTTCTAGTGACGAATCCAGCGGGAGCTTTTTTAATGCAACGTTGCTGAACTTCAGTCTTTGCAGTGGTGTGACACTTTGGGCCATTCTGATGTTAATGAGAGTTTGTGTTGCACTGTGCTCCGTTCGCAGCTCTGCTCAAGAATAATATAATCCTTCAAGGGATTAATGACTTAACACTGAGCACATAGAATACCACAAGAAATCTCTCTCTCTCTCTCTTTTTATCTATCTATCTAAAACTATGCACTGTCTGCAGTTTCACAACTGCAATAAATTTTACAGCAAGAGCTGTCTGAAGAATCTAATCATATAGTTGTTTGCAGGTTGAAATTGAGATAAATTTCAATCCACTACCTGGCAGGCCATTAAAGAGGCAGGCAGCACTGCCTGTCCCCACTGATCCCAATGATTCATCACTTGCTTGTAATTGCAGCAGGGGTTGTGATAAAGAAATACAGACATAAATAATAATATCATAAATAAGCTTGTTTGAAATCGTAGATTGAGGTTTGGTCAGCTGCCTTTTGGGAACCAAAACATAAATCAAGTATCTATCCATTAAAAAAAAAAAAAAACGCTATTAAATGTGAATAGTGGTTTCAAAAGTGGATTGTGTCTACAAAGTTAATAGTTGCTAGCATGCAGTTGTTCAACACATTTTATTTACTTTAGTTGAAATGTACTGTTTATTTTCTCATGTTTTAATGCCCAGTTGTCACAACTGGGAATCAGATCCCAATAAATAAAAACCAAGTTGCATTCTTCTTGTTTAATATTCTGTTTCAGAATATTAACTGAAATGGGTTGCAAGTGGCAATTCACAATTATGAATAATCACATTATTGTCATTAAAACAGCAAGGTTTAATGCAACAACATTGTGCATTTGGTCATGCATTCTGTATTAGAAATTAATTTAACATTGCTAATATTTTACATTTATTTCTAAAGAACAAGACATATTTTTGTCTTTTTTTCTTTCTTTTAATTAACAATATTTGTATAATCAGTGTAAATTACAGTTACCTGCTGGTGAAGCATTCAAGAGCCAATGAGTTTAGAAGCCTTACGCTGAAATAAACACCATGCACTCAGTGTAACATCTCTAAAGGACCAGAATACATATGAGAGGTACAGTATATAGACAGTTTCTAACTTTTCATACATATTATTTCCGTCAGTAATAGAATTCAGCTGAATGGACTACTGGAAAACACAAGTTATTCAGAGTCATGCAACAATCATAAAGTTAATTATAGATAAGACAATGCACAAATTTTACTCTAACTAAACATTCAATTAAGTGTTTATTTGTTGCTTTTGTCCCAAAAAATGTTGACTGGCCAAGTCCATAAAAACTGATCTGAACTCAAGACGCTGCAGCAAGTATACGAAACCCTAGAGAAAGCAAATTCATGATGCTTTTTTATTTCAACGTGCTTATCTTCGAAGTCTGGGTGAAAGACGACTGGCAAGCAGACATGTGAGGGCTATACCAGCCACCTGGGTGAAAGCAAGGCCTAGGACTGTTGCTGCAATATGAAAGACGTTGTCATTTACCAAGCTGAAGACTTTGCGGAAACAACCATGAGCGTGAATCCCTGTGATCTCGATGTCCCCGAATCCACTCTTGGGCAACGGTCTATTGCGACAGCCTTTGCGTTTTATACAGCAACTGTCTGGTAACGACACAGCGGAGGAATCATTCCCCAAACTTCCCGTTAAGTAAACAGCATCTTGAACAGCCCAATCAGACATGAGCCAATCACGCCAACCCTCAGCACCACAACACTCAAGCGCCCTCTGCAGGCTGTCCAATGCATCTGCACGGCCCTCGTCTTCTCCATAGTCCGACACAGCTTTCTTAAGCCCACTACGGAAACCTTCGGCAATATCCTCCCTGTAGAACAGCCCCGAGAGACCAGCCGCTAGTCCACCCACGAGTGTTGCCAACTGGAAGAAGCCATATGCCCGCAGAAGGTACGGAAGGTTGGCAGCTACTCCCAAGCATCCCAAAAAGCCCCAAGCAGTCACAGCAGCACCCGTGCCTAACAAGATGATGGGTGCATTTGGGTAGCGGTTCGCAGAGAGTAGCATGTAGTCGGAGAGCAAAGCCTGCGCCCAGATGCCTAGGGTGAAGATCGCAAGGCCTGCAGCCCAATAAAGAAAGCTGAAAATCAGGAGTGCAAGGCGCAGCAGGGGCATGACTCCCACCGCCCGGCAGCACGGTGGGGAAGCACCCACTGCAGGCACAGGGGGCGCCAGCGAAGCCTCCGAGCACAACGATAATGAAAGACGTTGCTGTTGATCAGTGTACTCTCGGGAGGGTGAGAGAAGATATCCAGGGAGCGCTGAAGGCCGTCTGGAACTGGAAGGTAGAGCTGGTCGAAGTGGGGACGACAATCTTTGAGCACCGTGCAGCTCTCTTTCCCACTCTTTTGCACGGCAGGGGCTTGGCCGAGCTGGTAGCGAGTCGTAAGGCGGTGCAGAGCTCATGGCCCCGTCTTGCGCTTTATCTACCACCATTTCACTTTCTCTCTTTTACTCCTCCCTTTGTTTCGTCCTTTCTCATCTCTCCTGCCTGTGTTTTACGGCCGTCATCAACCCACCAGCGCCTATTCAAACCCCCGTTTCACCATAAATCGTCTTTGGACGAATGCATGGCACGCTTATCTTCGCCTGCAGGTTCTCTGCCCTCTCTGCGATGTTTATTTGCGACATATCTTACACTCTCTTGATGCTGCTGCAATGGCTGTCTGACTACACTGCGTCTCTGACGATATGAAGGGGGGTTGGTGATTATATGGCTATGATGCTGTTAACCCACACCGCCCTGATCTCCCTCTACTGGTGCAGGAGCCACCGGTTCAGGATCTTAAATGTCTGTTCTGATCAATATGTGGTCTTTATGGGCCTTTAACAATCGAATGTCTTCACAACATTGGTATTGATTTGGTTTTAGATTAAATCTTATAGATTTTCAGAATTACTCATTCATGTTATGTGTGTTAGTGCATATTCAAGGACACACTTTAAACAGGATTGAATGATGTGAATATTCAATTTGCTTTGACAACACTGGCACATCTGCTGGGATTAAAATATAAAACTTTTTATAAGTATTGACATTTTTCATGTATGTTGACTGGTTGGCTGCTTTTCCCTCACTATCAGGTCTAGAAATATTTTTGATATATTTGATTTTAATTTAATTCTATAATTCTATAATATATATTTGTAAGTTAACAGCCCTTAATACACAGGTCCATATTTATAGGAAGGATACTGGCGATCCATATTTATAAAATCTATAGAGCAGTATCTCCCTTTGCAGACATTTGAAACAGCTTGATAAAATGTGAACACCCCCCACCCTTTTTTACAGGAGCATCATTCGTCTCCTCCATCACATCATTCCCTCCTTCCACCCTTTATCGTCTCCTCCTCTAATTAATGTGTTTATGAATGGAGGTGCTTCTCAGAAATTACATCTGTTAGTAAAGGCAGTGATTGGCTCTGTGAAAAGTCAGGCAACAACACACAAAATGTGAGAGAAGAGATGCAATATTGTGATTGACTGCAGATTCTTTTTCTATTTTAAATAAATGTATAGTTTCATTGTAACTGTATGTACTGTTTTTTAAGTTATGACTCCTTTGAAATGCTGTCAGTTACTTTATCAGTAAATCTGAAATACTATTCTGCCAATGTGTATTTGATGTTTGATTGTACTAACACGTGAGCCAATTCCTTGTAGGACAAACCTGGACTTAACATCTTAGACTGTAATGCCATGTATCCTTTAATCACTTTCAAAAACATAATTTGACACGTTTTGTTTCACAACAGGTGACAACACACTCGTTCTCCGCCAGACCTGATGCGGTGTCGTGCACGTTCAAACATCTTAAAAAGCGCGGAATAAAGACCTACTTCCGGCTACTTCCGGTATCCCGGTTGAGCGTTGTTGTTCGTTGCTTCGGTCAACTTCACGACAGTCGTTCGCCAGTGCGTTTAACCGCTATTATGGTTTAATTCTGTGACACGATGCGCTCAGAGTTTAATTAAAAGGCAAATATCGATTTATTCTGACCTTAAATAATGGAAATCCTTAACGTAGAGAGTCGCGAGGCGGGTGAGTTTTATTTAGCTTGTGAGCTAACTGCTAAGAGAGTGAAGCTAGCACAACCAATCCTGTTAAAGTTACTCACACACATATACACCACACAACTGAAAACACATTTGGTTATATTATTTTTAAGAAGGGCCCGGTAAAAAAAAAAACAATTTTTATTTGTTTAATTTGCCATTATTGTAACTCTGTTGAAAATATTTTTAAAAAGTGTCCATGCTGAATAATTATATTTATAATACATTATAATCTAGCTAGATTAGAACTCTATATATTATTACGTACAAGTTAAATTAAAACAAGATTTAATTTGCTTTGTTTTTTATTTTTAGGTGTAGTTAAAGTTCTCAGCATGCATCTAAGATTAATGTACAATATATTAAATATATAAACATGCACTGCACCTGTAACAGATTACTTGGCTTTGCATTAACACAAATATAAGCCTTATTTCTTCAAGTAGCATGGAACAAAATTTGACAAAAAAATTGTTACATATAAATTTGTGTATGCATTCAGTTCTTTAAAACAATTCTTGTTTTAAAATTTAAAATACAATTAAATGCATCCTCATAACTTTTATCAGAATTATTAAGATCTTTTTAAATAATACTCTGATATTTATCTGCTATTTGTCTTTATTTCTCTCAAGCTCTCCCTCTCTCTGCACTGCGTCTGGTTGTGCCACCTCTTCGGCTTATGTCAGCATTTCTATGGCAGGTGGTTCAGCGTCGTAATGTGACACAGTATGGGAAATTTGAGCAATTTGTGGTGCTGGTGACAGAAACTGTTCCAGACATCATGAGTCGAAGTCTCGTTAATAAACTGATCTTTCACCTGCGGAAAAAGGTAAATCTTAGTTAAGCAAAATCTTATTTAATATAAATATATTTAATATTTCACAGTTTGATTTCACTGTTTTTTTAGGTGATATTGGAGCTTTGTCTGAAAGATAAAATGCCAGACCTGTGGATCATTCAAGCGCATCTGGATTCTCTTCGAAATCTCACGCATAGAGTAATTGTTGTTTTTGTAATGGCACTAACCATACACAGAAATTCAATTTTAGCAGGTTGTTGCATAAGTAATCAGTGTCTTGTTTTTATTTATTTATTTTTTTGCTTTCAATTTGTTACAGTGTAAAGATGTGGAAAGTGAGATCATCAATAACAAATTTATCAGAATGGTGCACAGCATTTTAGAGGACACAGAAAAGAAAGAGAATTTCATCCAGGTTAGATTTGCTCACCTCTTTCTTGTCTTTTAGTGCATCTTTCCTCTTAACAATTCTGTGAGGAGAATGAATAAAGCATGCATGAAAATTGTTTTAAGTTTTTCCATGTATCACCTCTGTTTCTTTGTCTTCAGCATGTCTTCCCTGTAGAATATGGATCAGGATATGATGCAGTATTACAGAGCCTTGCATGGGAGTTCCTGTCTCGAGTGGAAGATCTGCTGCCAGTGCCCAACCTTAAAGAGGTGTGTCTTCGATGAAAGATTGCAAAGTGCATTGAAGAAAATTGTCCATCTACAATAGCAAACCAAACATTTCAAATTGAAAGGTAAAGCTGATCTGAAATCTTATGTTGACTTTCGCAGACAGCCTCACGGCTTTGTGGCGGCCTCTCGATGATGGAAGAGATTGTGCAGCCCCTCTCAGATCCAGCTGAGATCAAGGATGTTCTCCAGCACTTCAAAACCAAAAGACTGCATGCCAGAAACAATGAGCAATCTCAAAGAGTTATCAGTGAAAGTGAGCTTTCTGTTGCTACTGTATCATATTTGTTTGCATGTGCTGATTAACTAAAACACAGTGAGACACCCCAAAATTGAATGAAAGGAATCTGAAATAATTATAAAAACAAAACGATATCATCCTGAGTTTTTTTCCTTTCTCTTTTGGTCTTACAGTGTCCATTCCTTCTACAGCTGAAGTAGTTTGTTTGCCTCATCCAATTGCACAAGAAACAGTCTCGCCTGCCGTTACCATTGAACATGAGGAAACTTTGCCCCCCACCTCTATTGCACAAGAGACAATTATTATTGAATCAGAAGGCACAGAGAACCAATCAGAATGTGATCATGCGGCCATCGCCATTATGAGTCCCTCTCAGAGCTACACAGAAGAGACTGAGCCTTTAGCTGACAGCGAGGAGTTTACAACAATAGCTGCCACTGAAGAAGCAGAGGAAGGCTTACAACAAGAAGAGGTACTTTGTGAGGAGAAAGACTCAGGCATCTGTGAAGTCCAACAGATCTACCTGACTGCAGACGGCTCCACCGTGGTGGTGTCAGAGATTGAGAATGAGGGAGAGGAGGCGACTCAATTGCAGTTCCTAGAACAGTCAGAGATAGTGGAAACGTCTGATGTGAGGCAAGTCAGTTTAGAACAGTGGATATCAGAATTAACTGAAAAGGGCATCTCTCTACCAGTTTTGCCTCCAACTCCTGTTGAGATTGTGAGGGAGGAGACCATCTATGTTCCTGTCATAGAAAGACCACCGTCTGTGAAGTCCATCATCCACAGAAAGAGCAGTCCACCTCGAGCCACAGTTTCCAAAAAGGCAACTTCCACTCCTTCTGAGTCACAGACAACGCAGGAGGAGAAAAGACACAGCTGTCCCGAGTGTCACAAAGAGTTTCGCTTCGAATGTCTGCTGAGGAATCACATGCGCACTCACACGGGCGAGCGGCCATTTCAGTGTTCAGACTGTGGCAAAAGCTTCAGGTGCCTCAGCTTCTTGACCAATCACATCAAAACACACTCGCTCGCCAGACCTTTCAAATGCATGCAGTGCGTCAAGACCTTTCGCAAGAAAGCAGACCTCATCAAGCATATCCGTGTGCACACTGGTGAGAAACCGTACAAGTGCACCATCTGTGGCAAAAGCTTCTCCCAAGGTTCATATTTGAAGATTCACCGCGAATGCCACACCTCGGAGAACCTGCACCAGTGTCCTCACTGTGACAAGAGCTTCCCGACAGCATTTAAGCTGTCCATTCACGTCCGCTACCATTCCATGGAGCGCTCGTATCAGTGTAATCAGTGCGGGAAGAGTTTCATCTATGCCAGCCTCCTTCGAAGACACAAAGGTTATCATGCAGGCGAGCGCCAGTATCTCTGCTCCATCTGCGGCAAGTCCTTCGTCTACATGTTCGACTTGAAAAAGCACCAGCGCAACCATGAGAGACCCCGGATCAAGATCCCATGCACCCTTTGTAACAAGACGTTTGCAGGACCCGAAATGCTGAGGTGCCATCTGCGCATACACACCGGAGAACGTCCATTCCGCTGTAAAATTTGCGGAAAAGCCTTCTCTCAGATTGGCAACATGAAAAGACATGAGCGCGTGCACACGGGCGAGAGGCCGTTCACCTGTGAAAGATGCGGGAAGACATACAAGCACTCGTCTCACCTTAAGAACCACATGCTCAGCCACACGGGCGAGCGGCCATGGCAATGTTCTCATTGCGGGAGGAGCTTCAAGTTCGCTGGGCCTCTTAAGAAGCACGAGAGAACTCACCTGGCTGAACGAGGAAATCGTAGAAGAAGCTATGACCAAACACGTAGCCGCATGAAACCAGAGCCCAAAAGCCCTTAATCTGCAGGTTTAACAATGATTATCTGACACATTATTAACTAGTCATTACTTTAAAGGGTAACATAATTTTGTTTTCCAAGCCATGCTTTATGCAACTCATAATTTGAACTGCACACTGAAATACTTCATAAATGCAAACCTCACATACTTGGTGGCATTTAAAGGAATAGTTCACCGGAAATTGGAAGTTTGCTGAAAATTTACCCTCAGGCCATCCAAGATGTAGAAGAGTTTTGGAGAAATTTGCTCCCCAAAAAATCCTCTGCAGTGAATGGGTGCCGTCAGAATGTTATTATCAGCTCGTTGGGATTAATTTCAATGAAAAAAAAAAACACTCAATTAAACCTCGGATGGCCTGAGTCAGACGAGTTTCATTTTCATTTGAACTATTTCTTAAAGTTGACAACAATTGAGTTCTTCAATCCAAAAGACTTGTTGGTCAAAGTCATTTTGATATCTCAGTCATGCTGGACAAGTCATTTCAACAAACAAACCAATAAATAATCTGTTTATTGCACAGTAAAATACCTAAGAACAAAAGTAATGTGAGCTTTAACCACTCAAAAAAAACTACAATTTTAATGGTTGTCCACCTCAAAAATGTAGAAGCATATTGGATGAATTCACTGTAACAATAATACTGTCTACTCTTCCATCGCTGAATAATGCAGTGTTTTGTACACAGATTTTCTGTACCGATTCTGACTGTTAATTCATCCTTAATTTGGCTAATGCCAATACACTTTGGATACTCTTAAAAAGAGATTGAGATTTGAGCAGTGAGCTTTGGCATTATCCTGTGTAACAGTAACTTACATTTGTATAATGTATATATTAAATTTTGTTAAATCTAGTAAATATACTCTAAAAGCTAATGCTTTTGTACAAAATGGAAATTCTTTTCAGTGTTTTTCCCTGTGTAGCACAAATTTGTTTCCTTTTATGATACAAATATACAATATAAAGTAAATCCATTTTCTGGAAGTTTCTTTTTTCTTTTTTTTCTTTTTTTTAGAAAAGAATATGCACCAGGAAGAAAAAGATTTACTGAATTCCCTCCAGTTATTCCATTATGTTCTAAAATGGTTATTTGTTACAATGAAAGAGTTTTGCTACAAGTTCAGACTTGTGTCTTCTAATCTACTGTAACTTGAATCAGTTTGAGGTTGTAAGGACCTCATATTGTTCAGCAGAGCTCTGATTTCAGGACTAACGCATTTCTCATCTTACTATGCAAATCCACCCAAATCACACACTATGGAAGCCGCCAAGCATCTGGGACAAATTAAAGTTCAGTGTTAAAATTTACCCTACGAAAACCTGATCACCTGAGACCACATGTCAATAGCACCATTGTGCAAATGTCTTTCAGGTGTACAGAAATGTGCATAATACAGTGCCTGTGTGCTGTATTTTGTATACAGCAAACCTGTGCAAATAAGGTTCTGTATTTCTGTTGCTTGATAGTGGATATTGGATGTTGGATATTTAGCGGCAAGATCATGCTTGAAATTCAGCCGATTAAAGGTTTGTGTGTGTCCTTTCAACATCCTTCACAGTCCACATGACAAAAGTACCTCATTCAGATCTGGTTTATATTCCTCAGCCCAGATATCCAGGAGAATGTGGTTCTCACTCCCCCTCCAGACTAATGTAGCGTAGTCAGACTGAAAAGCGCAGTAGCATAATATGGCTGATTAGCAAGAAGTGTTTTTTTCAAACATATTTCCTAGTACATTTGCATTAACACTTGATAGTAAAGGTGACAAATGTACATTTTCTATGTTAAAATAAAATATCTTTAATCTCCATTTGTATTGTGATACCCCAGTAATGTGTGCACATTATGTTTGCTGTTGTTTTTGGTGAAAATTACACCTTTAAAATAAAAAAAAAAAACATTTTTACAGTTCAGATTTACCTGAGCTCTGTGCTTTTGCAGACCTGCTAAGGTTTTTTCTCCCAGCTGCCTCTGGCTCCTGAGCCGTAGTGGTTTCGGCATCGTCTAGAGGGTATTTCTCAAATATATTATTTAGCTGTTTGAAGAACTTCCACTCCACCTGCTCCCCTTCATTTCTATGGGTTGCAATGACAAAAAAATATATATAATTGTTATATTCAATTTGCAAATTTAAATAATCCACTTTTGAAGTCAAAGTTGTTTTATCTATCTATTTACCTGTAATTGTCAAGGCACTGGCGGTAACTGGCCTTTAGTCTTTTAATCCTGGAGCGACACTGTTCATCTGTCCTGCTGTAGCCCTTCTCGGCCATGACCAGTGCGATCTGCTGGAATACAGGCTTGCGTTTGACGCAGCCTTTCAACCTTTCCTGAATGGCATCGGTCCCCCAGATGGATATAAGAGTGTGCGTCTCACTGTCACCCCATGCCAGCTTTGGCCCATCAGCAGTGAGAGGTTTGGACAGCGCTAGGGAGTCTGGGTATACAAACATTTCACAAGTACAAATGCATCATCTTAAAACTTTACATTTTAAATTATTAAAATTATATTTTTAAAATTAAATTACTTTATTATATTCAAGCATTTTCATATCATGAAGAACTTATTATATAGATATAAAGGGAGATTATATTTCTCTGTTGAAATGACTGATACCTGAATCAGAATCCGTTATAGATTCCAGCTCACTTATGTCCTGGCCTTCAGATGTTCTGTCTTTTAAAATAATCCGTTCCAGCTGATCATAGAATTTACACTCCTCCCTGCTGAAAAACACATTAAAAGGGGAAACGGAATTCAAAATATTATACATTTATGTCCAGAATAGCATGCTACCATACTATATTACATATTTTGCATATACACCATATTTAAGACATTACTTATACACACTGATCCAAATCTAGCTTTGTTGAGCCTAAGAAACTTCTTAAGACATTTTAAAAATTTTAATTATTCTAAATGTTTGACCTATAGTGTATGCTGTGCGGTAAAGCAATACACAATAATTGCATTCTGAACATGACCTTTCAGAACTAGTCATCAATGTAACATGTAACCATTATTAAAGCATGCTAAGTTTGGTTTTCACTCACCCATCGTAGTAAAACTGGGACTTAAGTCTCTTTACACGTGAGTGGCACTGCACACCTGTTCGGTTGAAACCCAGTGCCGCCATTCTTTTTGAAATATATCTATATATGTGTCTATTTTTCGGGCAGGACATGAGGCTGTGCTGCACGCGGTCATCACCCCAAATGTCCAGCAGGGCCTGGGTCTCCCGGTCCGACCAGGTCATCTTCCTACCTGATTCGGATACGGCTACCATGGCTGCGTGCTGGTATTCTGAGGTAGAACAAGTAGATGAAAAAAAAAACACAATTAGAGTAATGAAAAACATTAACTACAATTATAACAAAAAAGTCTGAAGTAAAAGTGAAAGTAAGAATTTAAATTTTAGATTTTATTTTATTTTTTGGGGTAGAAGTGTGAGATTTACCCAAAACAAAATGAATGAATGAATAAATTTCTGAGCCACAAACCTGCATCGTGATCATCTTCATCATAGACATCCATAGAAAAGGCCTCATCACCCAGAACCTGCTCCAGTTTATCATAGTACTTGCAATCTACTTTCTCTATGCCACATCTAGATGAGAAAAATATGAAGGAAATTATTAAACCTCAGATAAAAAGAAAATAAAGTGGATGAAAAGGTAAAGCCTGTGTCAACAAGCAAAAATAAACTCACTTTTTCCTTTCGTAACACTGTCGGAAATTCTTTGTCAGGTTTTTGATCTTGCATCTGCATTGCTCTGGTGTTTTGAAGAATCCCTGATTGTTCAGTTTCTCTGCTATATCAGTAAACACGTGGATGTTATGGACAGAGCCTCTCAGGGCTTCCTGCACCTCATCTTCTGCCCAAATATCTATTAGAGCTACAGTTTCAGAGTCTGACCAGGATGTTGTTTGGTCCACACTGCTGCAGGTGTCCTGAGATTCTGACAGAAAGAAAGACTTTCTTTTCACTGGAGTATCAAAAACAGGCATTACTACAATTTCTAAAATTATTTTGGGCTGAATTTTGGAAAAAAAAACATGTATAATGTAATATATAACTCTCATTTTATGTATTATGTTAAAATTAAAACAGATTTGGTGAAATTTAGCATTACATCACTTCCTCTCCAGTGGATCCTCTGTAGTGAATGGGTGCCATCAGAATGTCCAAACAGCTGATAAAAACATCACAATAATCCACAAGTAATCCACACAAGTCCATGGATTTTTTTTTTTTTTTACAAACATGCAGTTTTTCACTTCACATAGACTGAAATCGTGTGGATTATTTGTTTTTATCAGCTGCTTAGACTCTCATTCTGGCAGCACCCATTTACTGCAGAGGATCCATTGGTGAACAAGTGATGGAATGCTAAATTTCTCCAAATCTGTTCCAATAAGCATACTCATCAACATCTTGCACAAACAGAGTGTGAGTAAAGAAAAGAATACACATTTCAGATCTGCCACATTATAACTAGATGTTTAATAAAAGTACCTGATTTGATGCCATTGTTGGGTTCGTTATCTCCTGACACTTTGGAGGAAGCATTCCTTTGAAAAATATCTTCCATCAGATCATAGAACTTGAATTCTACACGTTCAGCTTCAGGTGAACTGCACAGAAAAAAACATACTGAAATTACAAGCAGAAACCTTTAAAGACTATATTTAGTGCTTGAGCCATATTTATAAATAATGTGCTAATGTGACTGCACTCTTATCTTAAGCTGCAAAACACAATATGTTCACTTACCTCATGCTGTCCCTGCACTGCCTGTAGCTGATTTTGAGTCTTTTGATTCTGGTGTGGCATTGCTCAGCAGTGCGCAGATATCCATGGGCGTTCAGCTTCTCTGAGATCTCTGAATAGATGTGGCCATTGTGAGGGCAGCGTTGAAGATTCTGCTGGACTTGCTCATTGCCCCATAACTGGAGGAGAATCAGCGTTTCGGCATCGGACCAGGCAACCTTCTTTCTATCATCCATACAGTTCATTGTTGTTTCTGTGTTGGGTGATGATAAGAGGACATTAAACAGGGACACAGTGAAAATATTAGACACTTAAAAATGGACGAATCCCTATACATGATAAATGAAATGGCTAGAAGATCAGTTTATGCAGTATGTCCTCATGTTTCATTTTAAAAAGTTTGGGGTTGGTATGAATTTTTAATGTTTCTGTGTTTTTGATCAAACTGTGAAATATTATTACCGAATATTATATACCATTTTCAATAACTGCTTTCTCTTGTAATATATTTTAAAATGTAATTTGTGCCTGTGATGCAAAGCTGAATTTTCAGCACCATTACTCAAGTCTCAGTGTCACAAGATTCTCTCATATTTTTGTGGAAACTGTGACTTTTTTCAGGATTTTTGATTAATGTAAAGTCTAAAAGAGCGGCATTCATTTGAAATAGAAATCTTGCGTAACATTATAAATGTATTAACTGTCACTTCTGATTTAAAGCATCCTTGATAATAAAAAAAATATTTCTTTCAAAATACTGACCCCAAGCCTTTGTACAGTATAGTAATACAAAACAATAGCTTACATGGATGACAGGAACAAACCTATTTCCTGGTACTTGTACACCTGATATTCCATGTCTGTTGACTCCTCCTCTTTGATCTGTGATGAGCATGGCTCTTCATTAGCCATAATTCTCTCCATCTGTTTATAGAATTTAAATTCAACTGGCTCTTTGCCCTCAATCCTGCAAAAAGAATCAAGAATACCATGTTCAGTTATTTAAAATAATACAAGAGTTCATAGAATTATATTCACAAGTTTCTCAGATGGGTTTGCTTGTATTGCAGCAGGAAATTTTTAACAATGAAGATGTCAAAGTTGTTAAAGAGCTTACTGTTTACTCTCATAAGCCTGTTTGAAGCACAGCTTCAATCTTTTCACTCTACTCTGACACTGCTCTGCTGTTCGGATGTAGCCGTGAGCGGCCATCTTTTTTGATATCATGGCAAAGATGTGTCCGTTCTGGAGAACCCCTCTCAGCTCTCGCTGGGTTTTGTCCTCTCCCCAGATCCTGATGAGGGTTTGCGTCTCCTGGTCTGTCCATGGGATATTCCTGGTGCCTTGAGAGGGTGTAAATGAAAATTTAGGTAACAATTATAGCAACCCTAGTGAAAGATCCAGCATATGCTGGTTAGGTATGTTTTGAAGCATGGCTGCTGGTTTGAGCTGGTTTAAGATGGTCATGTGCTGGTCCTGTGCAGGAGTTGCTAAGACCAGCTTAGGACCAGCACATGACCAGCTAAGAACCAGCTTAAACCATGCTTCAAAACATACCTAACAGCACATGTTTTTTTCAACAGGGAAGTCTTAAACTGGTCATAGAATATGTCCAGAAAATCTGAGTACCCTCTAGTCCGACGTGACCAAGAACATCCCAGTCAGTGTCATCTTCTGCCTGCTGTCCTGAGGACTCTTCATGAATGCTGATGTCAGTAATAGTGTCTTCCTGTTCCGTAGATTCTTTACGGCACAGAATTTTCTCCAACACATTATAGAACTTCCATTCCGGTTTTTCTCCTTTCACACTGCCAAACAAACACACATTCAGTTCACTTACAGTCAAAGGAAAGAAACCAGTTTTACCAGAAAGAAATCTGTTTCACATTTCAAAGTTTCATATAAACTACTGTTCAAAATTTTGGAGTCAGTAGGGTTGCATTTATGAAAAATCAAAATTTATCAAAAATCAAAATTTTCAGCATTACTTCAGTCCTTAGTGTCACATGATCCTTCAGAATTCATTCTATTATGTTGATTTGCTGCTCAAGCAACATTTCTTATTCTTATCAGTGTTGAAAACAGTTGTGCTGCTTGATATTTTTTGTGGAAACGCTGATATTTTTTTGTGGAAACCATGACACATTTTTAAAAGAATTTTTTGTAAGAAATGAAAGTTCAAAAGAATAGCATTTATTTGAAAAATAAATGGTTTGTAACATTATCTTTTTTAGTCTTTACTGTCACTTTTGATAATTTAATGCATCATTACTGAATAAAAGTTTTAATTTCTTTCCAAAAAATCTTATTAACTTAGCTTTTAAACTTAGTAAATGTCATGTAAATGTTCTGTAAAATGATGGATCATTTTTTAACTATACATAAAGTTATTTGGTGCAAAATTGATGGCCCTAAGTCAACATTAAATGATGTTCACAATAATAACAATAAAACCAAAATTAGTCTATTTTGATTTCATATTCACTGCAAATGCAAGTTTTAACTCACATGTTTTCATGGCACTGACGAAAGCTCATTTTCAAACGTTTTATCCTGGTGTGACACTGCTCTGCTGTTCTGGTAAAGCCTCTCTCGAACATCTTCTTAGAGATGAGGTTGAAAATGTGTCGGTTGCGGGCACAGTCTTTTAGACTCCGCTGGACGCTGTCTTTCCCCCATATGTCAATAAGGCCAAATGTTTCTTCCTCTGACCAAGGGACTTTTGAAGCATCAGAGGTCTGATAGGAAGACTCTTCTGAGTAAATGAAGCAGAAAAGAGTTTAAACCTGCTCAGTTGCTTAAATTAAAGTCAATAATGAAAATAAAAAAGATTACATGAACTGACCTGTATATGCACCCAAATGGTTAATAAATGTGAACTCTCTGGACAAGTCTGCACTGTCATCTCTTTTCTTTTTAGAGGACTTTTTTGAGGATTTTTTGGTGTGTGTGTGATTCAGGTCTTCACCAAAAGAGCTGTCAACATAACTGCTCCTCTTTCTTACAGATCCAGCACCTGTGATTGGCCAGTTCTGATCATCATCATCATTCTCTTCATCCTCTCTTTCCTCTGCTTCTACTTTGAATTTTCTCTTTTTAGCCGTCCAGCCAGGCATATCAGGATCAGACAAGATTTTAGAAGTGTGGCAATCGGCTTTGTCGTGACCATCTACATCGGCTCCTGATTCAGATGGGTCACCGGGTTCTGTGTGATCGCTGGAAATGACGACTCGTACCAGCGGAGGGAGAGACTGAGATGAAAACGTACAGCTGTTATGAGCAGAGTGAACAGACTCTGCAAGAGAGAAAGACCAAAAGACAAATTAAACATCAAATTAACGATTGATGAGTGCTTGTGGGGGAAGTAATTAACTGATAATGTCTGTGTAGCAAAATGATATTTGCTGCTAGTTTAATTAAGTGTTATTGTATGCCTTTTTAATGTTTACTTATGTTTCTGTCGTTGAAGTTTTTGTGGTTGCCATTTCGCTGAAGACTAGCTAAGTTCATTATGGTTATATGATGACAACTAGAAAGTGTTATTATAGATTATGGACTGGTATTTTGGCCAGATGCAATGGCTTAAATTTAAAAACGCCATAACTACGGATTTGTTTCTGACAAACACACCACTTTTTACTTCATATGATGATAACTGATGTACTGGAGCGGTGTAAATTACTTGTAACTTATTGTGATGTTTTTATCAGCTGTTTGGAATCTCATTTTGATGGCACCCATTCACTGCAGTAACTCTAAATTTGTCCAAATCTTTTCTGATGAAGTAATTAACTCATCTTAGATGGCCTGAGGGTAAGTACATTTTCAGCAAATTTTCATTTCTTTGTGAACTATTCCTTTAAGACTTCCCAAATGGTTATCCCTAGCGAAACTATCCTTTTGTAATTCAGGTTTCGTTGGTGAAACTGTTCTTTTGTCATTCTGATTGTATAAGCTGTCTGGCTCACATCTTCACAAACACAGATGCAACTGACTGAGAGAGTCAAAACTTCATCTTGTATTCACACAACAAAAAAGCATCTGATACAACCATTCACATGTATATGGCGTAATTTAACGTAAAAACTTCTACCATCGTCCTGAAGATTTCCATTAGCTCTGTGATGTTCAAGCAGGGTCTTCATCTCCTTTGGCACCGAAACTGAATGAAGGCATTTGTGCAGAAGAGACGGGCAGGTCCTGAGCCAAGAGACTGTCTGAGAAACAAAATCAGACCAACTGTAATAGAAATAATACAGTAACAGCATTCAGTTTTACGTTTACACTTTATGTTTACTGATGTACCTGTGAAAGGTCTGGGACTGACATCATCAGATCAAACTGCAAGAGGAACTCTTCCATGAGCGTGTGTAGATTTTTGTCAAATTTAGGGCCGTATTCTTCTGGGAAAATGTTCTATTAATTACACAGAATAATAATAGGAATAATGTTAATTTATTTAAAGGCACAGAAACAAAAACAACAAAAACAGACAAACAAAGTGGTGTGAGCATGATTATGTGTTTGTAACCTGGAAGAATTTTTCTCTCTTTTCAGGGTTGCTAATAAGGGTCTGAATGAGGTCTAAGAAACAGGCACCAGATTCCTCCATGTCTTCATCAACCGCCTATAGCATATAAAGTCTATTTAAAATATGCTTGAATTTTACGTAAGTACAAGCGTGATGTTGCAACAACCTCCAAATGGGGTTCTAAATATGATTTGACCTGACTGACACGTAAAGCACGGACTCGATCCAGGTGAGGCTGAATATCTTCCAGGTCAATCTGATGTTTACCACGACACAACTCCAGAAGACGCTGTAAAAAGTAAGAGATACAATACTGAAACCAATGCTCTCTTGGAAAGCCCAAAACTTTTCATGGTGGTTCCTAAATATTAGCTGTTTTGTGTACCGTGACGTTCCTTACCCTTGCTCTTAAGCCAAGTATCAGCTGGGTTCTTTGACTGTAATTCAGAAGCTCTGGCACAGTCTCTGTCACCATAGTTACAAACTCCTCCAGCATCCCATAGTGCTTTACCTGTCTCTGTTCAGTCACCTGCCACATGGCTGCAAACAGTAACCTCGACGGTGGAATGATAAAACTCATCAATGAAAGAGGGTCTGATATAAAAACAAGACAAATAGGAAACACATGCAATGAGAGGCAGCATATGCATGTGTATTAATCAGCTGTGAGTTTACATTCGGGATTTAAATGAGCATATCTAGTAATCTAGTAACTGTGTTTTGAAAATCCTTACAAATGAAAGGAATCAAAATACATTACTGGAACATATTAAATGTGCTAAAAGGAAGTTGCGGTCTAATCGTGAAAATGAAAATGAATTCATTACATTGCTTTCACTTTAATATGCTGCTTTAACATGGTAATTTATTGTGTTGTATTTTACAAAAATGAAAAAAAAAACAGAGAGGAAAGATAAATTACTCACCTTCAATTCTCCTGGTCCAAAGCGCTTCCATTGTTTACAACTTCAGTCAAGTTTAAACAATCCCGAAATTAATATTTTCAACAGCTGTGTTTTATAATTCAGAAGAAAAGCGTTATCAGACGGGATACTTTTTAATTTCGAAGCGCTTTCCACCTGTCCATTTCGTTCGTTTCAAAACACTGGACTGAGCGACACAGATTCCGGTCTAATCCGCTTTGGTCTGGTCTACAGTGTAATTCGAGTTCTCCCTCTGGTGGTGCAAAACCACATTATACTAGTTTTGCGAGGCCATCTCACAAACCCAGCTCCCAAACCATTCTTTCCTCTCGCTGTTGTTTTGTATGCGTTTTACTGTCAATGTGGTTTAATCTAGGCTGGTCTGGGGCAGGGGGTCCAGAAACATTATGGATTTATGTTCATATTTTAGAAAATTGGTCAAATTGAGGTGACTTTTATTATGAAGGACGTCGTCGTGAATTTAGCTCATGAATATTTAATTTAGTCAAACCAACGTTGCTTTGGTAACCTTCCGGGAGTTTCGATCACGTATTCTTATTAATATTCATAAGCCACCATACCAACGCCAGCCATTGGCGAACGTCGTGTTACGTAATTGACGTTCATGAATCTTCGACATGTCATTTAATAATTTCGTGTGCAATTTAGATCATTTTGTTGTTTGTTTAAATGTAAAACAAATAATAGAACATTGACGCACTTCTTTTGAGCAGTTTGGACTACAGAATCACTTTTTTTTTGTTTTGTACGTTATTGTTAAAAACGAAACTATTTTAACCCTTTCAAAATGTGTACATATGACCGCTCAACATATGCATTCTAATCAGCTTCTTTTTCAGTTGTACATTTTAAGAACAGCATAATGCTTAAAACATGTTTGTGACTTAGAATTATACAGTCTAACTAAGAAGACGAGAGACTTACTTTTTATAAACTACTTTATTTCAAAACCTGAAAAAATGGCTACAGACAGACACACTATGGAAAAAACAGCACATAAGCAAAATCATTGGTCTTTTGAAACTAATATGTGGCATATGTAACATTTAACTACCACTAACTTTACTAAGTTGAGAGTAATGTAAAATCCAAAGGTTAAGATAGCACCAAAGACAAAATCCAAAGAACTTTAACTTCATACAAATCAGACACATCATATATCTTTGCAGGTCAAGGTATTTTACAAGCTTCAAAACATTTTGCTATAATCAACACTGAGACAATGTTTATTACAGTAGTTTGGCAGGGTTTGTCATTTTGATAACAGTCTGAATGTTTTTTTTTTTAAACTTTGCAAATATAAAGTGGGATGAGCTTTATGATTTTCAGTGATTTTTTAGTGTCAAAATCTGATTTAATGTGACCGATAACAGCAGGCTGAACCAAAGCAGCAAAACAATTTAACCACGACTCTTTTCAATGCGTGTCTGCTCCACACATATTCTCATATGTGGACCTGTATTTGGTTTTTAGAAAGGTAATACTAATCTAAAACTAACAAGACTCGACTCTTCTGTGTCTATGCAGATGTATATAGAACTGAAATGGTTGTGGGCCTAAGAAACCTGATCTACACAGCCAAATACAGGGTAATAGGACAGTGGTCACTTCCCATGGCTGTGTTTCGGATCTTGCTGTCACACAGACCTGGGAGCAAGGCAGATGACAGCACAAAGTAGTCCAAACGCCAGCCGACGTTTTTGGCTCGAGAGTTCATCATGTAGGTCCAGAAGGTGTAGGCATAGGCTTGTTCCGGATACAGCTCCCGGAAACTGTCGGTAAAACCGGCTTCGAGAAGTTTGGTGAACCCCTCACGTTCCTCGGGGGTGAAGCCTGCGTTCTTACGGTTACCCTTGGGGTTTTTGAGATCAATCTCTTGGTGGGCCACATTCAGATCTCCACACAGCACCAGGGGTTTGCGCTGATCCAAGCCGCTCAGGTAGGCCCGGAAATCCACATCCCAGGTCTTGCGGTAGTCAAGTCGCACCAGACCACGGCTGGCATTGGGCACATATGCCGTGACCAGGAAGAAAGACGGAAATTCAGCAGTGATAACCCGGCCCTCTTTATCATGTTCCTCTTTACCTATATTAAAGCAGAAAAAGATTTTAAACTTGCAGAAATTTCAAGATTTGGACTTTGGACAGAGGGGAGAAAATTAGATGACATTTAAAAATCTAATATTTTATATTTTTTTTAGTGGTGCATTTCCATGAAAAGCAACTGATCAACAGATCAATTCAAAATGACTATAATAATAACAAAAATTTGATTTAAATAAGAAATGAATCAATAAACAAGAATTACTATTGCAATAATACTACTTTACTGTAAAATAAAAAAAAATAAATAAAAAAATAAAAAAAACACACACAACAATAATAACTGATAAACATTACAAAAAAATTTGTCCCTATTAAGTAAGGCTATATTATAATAACATTATTAGTAGTAGTTTTTACATTTTAAGAATTAAGTCAACAAAGAAATACACTACCATCACAATAATATTCTCATATGGTAAAATAAGGTGTTTAACACTACTACTGCTGCTATTATTATTTAAATTATAAGAATGAAATCAATAAAGAAATTTATGACTTGCAATACTGTAAACAACAAAAGTTTAAATAAAGTATTTATTACTACTACTACCACCAACAACAAAATACTATAATTAAACTATTATTATTTTAAAATAAAGTCAGCATAAAAATTAATAATCAAACATTTGAAAGATTAAACTATACTGCTTTTATTTTGTCAGAAAACTGCAGGGAGATCTACTATCAAAACGATTCTGATTACAAATTTGGAAAGATGGTTGTGTGCATTGCACACCATAAGCGAAAACAAACTCAGCTGTTGCATTTATAAAGATTATGCAATTCACATGGGTCATACAATATTGAAATCTGCATAAATATGGAAAAATTAAATTACACTTACCAATACCATAGGTGACACTGAGGGGTTCAGTCTTGCAGAGCATGGCCACTCCACTGTAACCCTCCTTATCCTCTGATCCAGCCCAGTACTTGTGCGGATACTCGGGCATGTCAGTGATCTCAGATGGCAGCGCTTTCTCAGCGCACTTGGTTTCCTGCAGACACAACACATCTGGATCCTCCTTACGCACCCACTGCAAAGAAAACAACAAAGACATGGAAAAGAGTCCATACCTCTACCAATCTGACATAGACTCACACACAAATACAAATTGTTCAAGAAGGTTCAAGCAACCCATGTAAAACACAATCAAGGTATTGTACATAGAGTTCTTACATCAAGGCCATTCTTTTTGACCCACGCGCGCAGGCCGTCCACATTCCAGGAGGTGATCTTCATGTTGGCCGCACGACCATCCTTACTGGTTGTCTTATCCGGAGGATCTTCATACAGAATTGGGGCTTCTGGCTCTTTCCCCTTTTTCTCCTTCTTTGCAGGTTCTGTAACAGAAAGCTCAATGTTATTTGATGCAGTATGTACGGATGCAAACGCTTTTTCTTATGTAAAAAGTATTAAAACACTGTACCAGCTCCATTGCCAGTCTCCCCATCCACAGCTTCCTCGTTCTTCTTGGCTCTTTTAGGCATGCTTACAGTTGTTTTAACACCACACACACGTAAGAAACTGACAGCACACACACGAACACCTACAAGAGAGGACATGCGCAATGGAATGTGTGAATGCATCCGGCGCTGCAAACATCTCACAACAAAGGCTGTTTAACTTATTTAGCTCGCACACAAGTGATTAAATCACTTACAGAAAATGCGTGAACTGCATAAACCAAAACGCATGTGCTTGCAGTATGCTGGAACAACGAATGAATATATATTAGCCAAGTCTGTAAGTTAGCCAAAAGTGCGGCCTGAATGAATGAAACAATAAGAATAAAATGGCTCGCACGCTCTGCGTTTATAACAGACACATTTATATCGACCGCGTAGAAAATTAATTAAATATAAATGTGCATTTCATTATAAACAAATAGCTCTTTCTTACCTAACACTTTAATCGTTAGTTGAGTTTAAAAAGAAACCTCAATCTGTGCAGAACTATGAACCTCTTTACACGAACGGGAAGCCGAAGCTTTCTGCAGTGTGCATGAGGCGCACGCTTCCCCATTAAGTGGTATCCGCGTTATTGCCTGACTAAAACTGGTGTTTTAAAACGTTTTTTTTAATTCGCATTTATCACTTGTATATCAAATCATTGTCAAATATTAGCTTTAAATATATTTCTATAATCTTAACATTTTGTTAACGCGAATATTCCCATCAATTTTATCCAGGCATTTAGTAAAAGCCATATTAGCTGTTGTTATGGTCCTACAACCAACGAGTGTGCGGTAAGTGTGGAGGATCTGTGGAAAATAAGACATAAATCAAAATGTATTTATTAGTATATGAATTATTATAATTAACCTAAAACATGACAATCCCGATAATTTAACAATTTAATCCATAAATCTAACTATTAATGATCAGAATGTTTTATCCAGAAGCATGTGTCGCAGATCTGACAGCCAGACATATTGACATTAAGACATAGAATTTTTGAGGGAAAAAATAGTAGACATTGTGTAATAGTGTTGCAGTATTTTGTGTATTTTCATCAAATGATTGTTGTTTCATTCTCCCAGCAGAAACCATGACTGTGGTGATTGGATTTGAGGGCAGTGCTAATAAGATTGGTGTTGGTATCATCAGAGATGGGGAAGTTCTGTCAAACCCCAGGCGTACTTACATCACCCCACCTGGCCAAGGTGAGCGCAATGAATAATCATCATAACCTGTAATGCACATTGTCATAGTACTATTTTTATATAGCTCTCTCATGATCTTCTTAGGGTTCCTACCTGGTGAGACGGCCAAACACCATCGTAGTGTGATTCTCACTGTCCTCCAGGAGGCCCTAGATGAAGCAGGGCTGAAAGCTGCAGATATTGACTGTGTGGCGTACACTAAAGGTGAATATTTGTTGCTTACCTGTAGTACACTGTGCATTTTTCCAAACTACTCCATTTATCAGACATGTCCTGTTGTACAGGGCCTGGAATGGGGGCTCCTCTGGTGACAGTGGCGATTGTGGCCAGGACAGTCGCCCAGTTGTGGGGAAAGCCACTGTTGGGGGTGAACCACTGTATTGGGCACATAGAAATGGGCCGTTTGATCACCAATGCCCAAAACCCCACTGTTCTGTATGTGAGCGGAGGAAATACTCAGGTATAAATTGAAGAGTGAAGATTGGATAACATTTAGATCTAATATTGTTTTTTTACAAACAGGTGTACTATGATATCAAGAGCAGACATATCAATATTCTTGAAAGAATTATATTGGCATTCTCACATTTCAGGTTATTGCATATTCTGAACGACGCTACAGAATATTTGGAGAAACTATTGATATTGCTGTGGGAAACTGCCTGGACCGGTTTGCCAGAGTCATCAAGGTCAGTGATTAAAAATAAGTTAATAAGAAAATTAAGCAGTACATTTATAGAACCTAATATGTATTTGATTGATAACCTCATATGTTTCTGTATTTTTTTTTTTTCTGTGGAGGATGTAATTTTAAGATGACTTTTTTTTTACCTGTATCCACAGATATCAAATGATCCCAGTCCTGGTTACAATATTGAACAGATGGCAAAGAAGTAAGTTTCCATGTGCTTTAACATTTAAATATCTAATTTGTGTAAAAGCATTTGTTTGATTTATGTTAATATGTATATTCATTCTTCAGGGGAAAAAAGTATATAGAGCTACCGTATACAGTAAAGGGTATGGATGTGTCATTTTCAGGAATTTTGTCCTATATAGAGGTGAGACAAATGACTTGGAGATGTCTTTAAATTCTGTTTCCACTTTTTTTCAATTTCAATAATTACTTTAACATGCAGGACGCTGCTCACAAACTGTTGACTACAGATCAGTGTACACCTGAGGATTTGTGTTTCTCCCTACAAGTACGTACTTGAACCTGTGCTCACTATGCTTCCAATAAGACTTGCATTCATTTGTGATTTTAAAAAAGTGACTAAAAATAGCACGATTGACAGGAGACTCTGTTTGCTATGCTGGTGGAAATCACAGAAAGAGCCATGGCTCACTGTGGCTCTCAGGAGGTTCTGATCGTCGGTGGGGTCGGCTGTAAGAGTTTTTATCCTCATTTGTTTCATAGCAAAGACTGGATCTCTGTATTGCAGTTTTGTCAGCATCTAAACATGCTCTCTTTTGCAGGTAACCTGCGTCTGCAGGAGATGATGGGAGTCATGTGTAAGGAGAGAGGAGCTCGACTTTTTGCCACAGATGAGAGGTGAGAAACATGGCTGGCTTTTCAGATGTCACTGCTGAAAAAACTCATGACTGCCCATGTCAATGCTTATAAACTCTCTTCATGTGATATCGTAGGTTTTGTATAGATAATGGAGCAATGATTGCACAGGCCGGATGGGAAATGTTCCGCGCGGGTCACGCCACAGAGCTGTCAGACTCCTGGATTACACAAAGGTAAACAACTTCACATATAGTCATCAAAATCACTGGAACAGAGAAATTTGTCATTACATCACTTGCTCACCAATGCATCCTCTGTGGTGGAAATAATTTGTAATAATGCTTCCTCCAGTGAAAAAGTCCATCCCCTGTTGCCCTTCCACATCAAAATCATCTTAAATATTTGTTTCAAACAGTCTTGAACTGCTTTGATTTTTGGGTGAACTATTTCTTTAATAAAACATTTTGCTTTGTGCACATTCCTATCACAGATAACAATGCTATTTTATCATTAGCCTGCTGATTTTCCATTGCATGCCGAGATTATATATAAACGCAAGATAAGAAGTGTTTTTCTTGTGTGACATTATTCAATAATGGTCTATTGTGGTTTTTTTAGGTACAGAACAGATGAAGTGGAGGTCACATGGAGGGACTGATGTTTGGATCTGGTTATTTATGACTTTCAGTGGCACTAAATGTCAAGTTTTAACTCCTTGATCCTATTATTCATCCTGCAATACTCATTTTTATATCAGGGACAGGAAAGATTTATAACCCAGTTAAAGACAGAATTGTCTAATATTTTTGTAAAAACACTGAATAAAAAATACCCAGTGACCTGAAGTCTCAAATCGTTTGATTACTTATGATGTGGTGAAGTGCTGTATAAAAGTAGTATTAAATTTATAATCACATTATGCATCATTAAAGAAACAGTTCATCCAAAAATGAGAATTTTTTTTAAAAACAACTTACCCTTAGGCCATAAAAGATGAGGTTGTTTCTTCATCAGAACAAATTTGGAGAAATGTAGCATTTCATCACTTGCTCACCAATGAATCCTCTGCAGTAAATGGGTACCATCAGAATGGGAGTCCAAACAGCTGATAAGCAAGTGATTGATGCTGAAGTTCTCCAAATCTGTTCTGATAAAAAAACAAACTCATGTTCATCCTAGATGGATTGATGGTGAGAATTTTCAGCACATTTTTTATTTTGGGATGAATTACTCCCTTGACTCTACATAGAAAAAGTGATTTTGAAAATGGATGATGGATCAATTACTGAAATAATTAATATCCACAATTTCCATTTCATATAGATTTGTACAAAAACCAAAAGACCATGAAATATTTTAACAAGTTTATTCATTTTTATTATGCAACACTGTTCGATTAAATCTCTGAACATCTTCCAGTGTAAATTATTTGTATGCTTCTAAAAAAAAAAAAACAAAAAAAAAAAAACAAATTAGGTCATACACAGCAACGGATTCCTATTAGGATTTATGAGCAACATTCAATCTGGGTGAAATATATATATTAAAAAAACAGCATTAAGACCAATACACATTTGAAGGTGCTGCCGTAACGTGCCATTGGCACCTCTGTAAACTTCATGAGAACAATTTGTGTGGCAAGAAAGGGATTATCACGGAGGGAAGACTGATGAAGACATTCTGGATTTGGTTCTAAAAACGACCTCAGTCTTTAGAGAAAGGGATGACGTGTTCAACTACAGGTCAGAAAGTGCTTGATTTAACCACTCGCACACAAGTAGGAACAAGGGAGGAATAAAAGGGATTTTTTTAACTGTAAAACTGCAGTTCACTGAAATAAAATTGCAGCTTTTTTTCCTTAAAAGAGACGATTCTCCACCATTAAAATGACAGAGGTATGCAGAGGGACTCTGCGCCTGAGGCAGACTCTGTTGTAAGGCAACCGAGAAGTCCAAGACATCTATCTTCATAGGGGAACAAGTCCTAAAGTGTCTCGGCAGAAACGTTGAGGGGATGAGAACCTGAGTGAGGGGTGTGTGTGTCTTGAGTGTGTGTGGGTGTGTGTTTGTAGAGATGTGTTAGTGTGTGCTAGGCTGGCGACTCCAGGGCATTCTTGTACCAAACAACCTTTGCAGGGTCTGAAAAACAAAGCAAGTTTGTTAAAATAGTCATAACAGTCTAAAAATAGTCATTAATCTAATTTACTGGATATTAGGGCTACATGATACTGGAAAAAAAATCTGACATTGCTATATGTAGTTTAGTAGCCAATATAAAAAGAAAAAAAGTTCACCAGATGACTTGAACAAATCTTTACAGAATGATTGTGAGTGAGGTGATTTTTTTTTAAAGCAGAAAATGCTTTGTGTGCATTAATTATTCTTTTAGATATGAATATTGGGATTTTTTTATTTGTCAACACTTGTTTATTCTTTATAAGGACTAACTCAAACCTACAAAAATGAACAGTTCCTTAAATTTTCATAGGGAACACTACCACTGTTTTTAACCAGTTCAAAAGAATATAAATATAAAATACATGTTATTACGATTATTATGAAAATGTTAAAATAAGACATTTAGTGTAATACTGCAATGTAAAAATTAAAAAAAAAAAAAAAAATTAAATTACAATACAAATATTTATGCATTAATTCCTTCATTTTCAAACATTAAAGCTTTTATTTTGACAGAAATAAATCTCACAGCATGCGGGCAGCTCATAGTCTGGCATTTTCTCAGATCGGCTCAATTCTCCATAAATGAACAGAGCCTGAAATGCTGAAGCACTGCTTCATGGGCGGTGCATATTATTCATTAAAAGCAGTCTCTGTGATTTGACAATCACCATTTCAAATATCATGTAGCCCTAATGGAGATTAATAAAAATAGACAGACACCAACCAACCTTGTTTTTGTCTCCATAATATTGCTTTCCATTCTGGGGATCAAAAACAATTACAGTGAGATAAGAAAGACAAACCAGAATGCCTTTTGCAACTTTAAATGCATCACCTTACCTTGTGTGTGATACTCCAATGCTTCCTCCAAATGGCGACAGCTAAGCAGCAGCTCCTCTGAACTCTCTGAGCCTCTTGTGACCTGACCAGGCAGAGACTCTGAAGAGACATGGGCCGGTTTTACAGTAACCTCTCCAGCAACCGGGTGGAGAACGGGACTCTTCTCCTGGGGAACATCTGCCTCTGGGCCGTCACTGATGAAGCTGAGTCCCCACTGGTTCTGCAGCAAAACCCCGATACCAGGGGGCTCTTCGGCCGCCCCAACAGAACCTCCCCCTGCCTTCACCTTGGAGGCATAGCTGACGGCCGGCTGCAGTTTGGCGGGACTGTCTTTCACTGGAAAAGCAGGTGGAGGTTTTAGCAAAGACAGGCTGTTGTCTACCCATCGTTCCTTCTGACCGGTTCTGGAGTGTCTCTCATCCGAACGTGGCCCCGCTCTCGGGCCATCACGGCGAAAGCTTCTTGATTTATTTGAAATGCGCCGCTCTCTCGACGTGAAGGTCTGGGTGTGACCCACCCCATTCAGAGAACCTTCCAGGCTACTCGGCGAGGCCTGACGTTTATCCATCCCAGAGGAACAGCCCCCTCCTCCCCCACCGCAGCTGCCAGAGCCGGGGGAGAGGCGACGGTTTCGGATCTGTGGTTCGGGTTTAGAGGGTGACACTAGAACGGCCGGATCACACAAGGGGTCGGACTCGCACACTGCATTGTTTGACTCCCAAGTACCTAATGAAAAAATCTGATTATTTCAATTATTCAATCATAAAACATGCACAATATAGAATTTTCTGAATAAAAACATTGCCTAAGTGATTTTACATACACAGAAAGCATATTACATGCAAGTAAGGTGTCTGCTTTTATTGTTTCACTTAACTTTTATGAAAACAAAATGTCAACATTTGATGTTTCACAATGTTCCGTCGTCATTTAGCGCAACATTTTTCTAAATATGAAACAACTTGCTTATTCTGACATGTAATTATTAAAATAAGTACATAAAATTTACTACTAAATTTTTTTTATATTTTAAATTATTAAAAACTTCTCACTGACAAATGGGTAAAACCTAGTAGTCTGAAGGAGTGGCAAAGATTGGTAAAGATTTACAAATGACAATTAGTATTTTAACGCTGCACGGTGATCCTTAAATAGGGTCTTTTAATGTCATCTAATGATGATTTTTGCATAACCAGCCATTAGATAGATAGAGATATACTAGATATATATATATAGACGGGAATGCATACAAATGCCCCAAGCAAAGCAACAAAGTCTTGAGTCAATGAGCCATAGCAAGATGTAACTGGAAATTTCTAGTCGCGCCTCATTCACATGTGCAGACTCAGAGAGGCCGGATGGGAGAACTAGGACGGATCTGTTTTTAAAAAAAACAAAAAAAAAAACAACAAATTCTCCTACTCAAACATTTATTAATAACACATCTCATTACAGATCACTAATTTCAGCGCCCTCTTATATTTACGCAGCTTACACCAGTATGGAAACGACACAAAGCTTAGAAATTGGCACGCATTTTTATAGTCTAAATGAACAAAATTAACGTGTTTGTAATTTTAACTCGTTATTATATCGTTAAATACGAGTCAAAATATCATTAAAGACATTTAAAGGTTTAAGCGTGCTGGGATTGCTAACGCTAACAGCAGGCCGCTTGTGTTTGGATGTTTAGCGCCCATAACAACCGCCTTTACACCAGTCAGCAGAACAAACTCGACACGTCGGAATAAATAAGAGCCACTCCGCACAATTTCAGATCATTAAAAATATAAGTGATAACAAAGAAAGATGTTAGTGACATCAAAAAGACCGAGAATCAAAAGTTTCATAAGTCTCATTTCTCAATCCGTCCCACACGAGCACAAACAACCATATTACAAAACACTCTAACTAACCAACAACCGCATCGAGCAAAATATATATTTAAGCCAATCCTCACCTGTTTTGATATGCATTTCGCTGTGATAAATCCGGTTTTAAGCGCGATTTGGACTTTAGTGTGTGTACGTGAGTGTGTCGCACAGCGGCGTGTTGCTTAATACGATCATACGGAAGTGACAGTCGCCAGGGGGAAATGGGGCGATGACTATTTCCGGTGTGCTGCAGGCGCGAAGAGGAGCGGGGACGGCGTATGACCAAATTTGAAATTATGTTATGAATGATAACAAGACAACTGATAATTATTCCGATTTTCTTATAGTTTGCAGTTACACTAGAAGGAACCATGTACAATTAAACTATTTTAAAGATAAAACACTACGCTTGTGTATAGAATGATAAGAATTTTTAGTTTAAAGTAAATTTTTAAAGTAAAAAAAAATAAAAAATAGAACCAACAACCAAAGTTTTTATGCCCAAGAAAAAGGAAAAAGATCCCATGAAATTACAGTACACAGAGCTGTCCAATCAAATGCTCCCTAGAATGAGAATCTCCCTTAACACTACTTTCAGCTGACTAGACACAAATTTCATCGTCTCTGAGGAATAGATGGTGTAAAAATGTTATTTAATAACAAAACCATAAATCTACATAACTGCATGTTGTCTAACCTTCAGTGTCCATTCTGTCCACTTCATTGAAGTGTGTCTTTCATAGATACAGAAAAAGTTCCATGTTTCTCCCCTCAAGATTGTTGTTACTTCTTCCTTTGCTGCCTTTCCTGACCTCTTCACAGGAATTTCTTCTGTCTTCATTACTTCTGAGTTTTGTTGTTTTCCCTCAGTTGATTTATCTCCTGTCTCATGGAGAACATGATCAAGCTGCTTATCTGTGAGGTTATCAGTGTTTTTCTGTTTGTATTGTATTTCATCACTCGCTTGAGGAGGATTTGCTGATTGTTTGTGGTATTCGGGTTTAAGCTTTAACTGTTGTTCTACTGGCGTGAACGTTGCCCTTCTCTCTGTGATCAATCTCTCTTTGCATATTCTCTGAAACAATCCCAAAGTAGCAAAAATGTAACAGTGATAACAAAGATGAAAGTACAGTTTGATTAGTAAATTCACAATGTCATGATATCCTGACAATATCAATAATAAATGCAATAGTGATATTACAATATCTTACATATTTCCCTTTCAACTCCCTTTTAAGTATTAAAGGGCAACAGAAAAACCTTGGTGAGGGTTCTGATTAAACACAAAATAACCACAAGTTCAAAAGTATATGGCTTTGTTGTATATGAGGGAGTGGCATTTTGGTATTTCACTGGTTTATTACAGTATAAACTTTGGACCCATGGAATAGGTTGACATTACACATTCCAAAACACACCTAACATTGATTCACTCAGTGTTGTCTATTTCCAATGGAAACATAACTAAAATAATGCTCTATGAAAACAATTATAGGAACTTTTAACCTCATATGCAAGCCAATGTTTTTGTATTTTGATAATTGGAATAAAAAACCTGCATGACCCATTATGGCCTTAAAAGGAACTTTTCAGAACCAAGGTAAGTTGTTTCATTTCTTTATATTCATTTTGACACACGTCCTCAAAAATATTCACTGTCATGTTAACTATAATTCATGGTTTCTGTTGCTGAGGGAAAAAGAGATAGATAATCACAATCAAACATTACAAAGTTTGGTAAAAGGCATATTAATTTATTTTTATTTATATTTATTTTGATGGATGTCCAAAAACATCAGCTAGGGTGAATTCAGTCAAATTCGGACACATTTTGCCATTGATATGACTGGGGAAAAAATGGAATTATCCTGAATTAAACTAATGTTCATATAATTAATACTTATTCTAGGAGGAAGGATTAAACTGAGTTTGCTCTTATCTTTTAGGCCACATTTTCTCAAACTACTGTGCTTTATGTATCTTAGTAATTTGGAAGTGTGAGTTACAGTTGTAGGTTACATTTTAACTGTGTCTCACAGTCTTGCCCTTTTCTTGAATTATTAATCTGCTACTGCTTGAGAAAAAAAGAAACATTGCTTATGTATTTTGGAACATGCCAATACTGGCATGTTATATGTTAATCTGAGCTTTGAATAATATAATGTTTATTATGTATTTATTGTATATTCTGATCTGAAATACTGAAAATCTATCATACTTCTCCCTTAATCAAGCAAATGTGCAGCATCTGTTCGAGTTGCGGATCATTCTTCTTGGAGGTCGAAATTCTGGAAAGACCCTAGTGGGAAATGCTATCTTAAACCAAGAGGAGTTCATCCTCCATGAACGGACCACATGCCTGAAAAGAAAAGCTGAGGTACAAGGGAGAAGTGTGACGGTGGTGGATACCCCAGGTTGGTGGTGTGACTTCTCAGCACAAGACACACCAGAGCTGATCAGGAGGGAAATCAGACACAGCATCTCCATGTGTCACCCAGGGCCTCATGTCTTTCTTCTTGTGGTGAAAACAGACTCTGTGTTCATAGAAAAGCGGAGAAGAGCTGTAGAAGAACATCTTGAACTCCTTGGTGAGGCGGTTTGGAGTCACACTATGGTGTTGTTCACAAAGGGCAAAAATGCAGGAAATAAATCATTTGAGGATCATGTTCAGATCTCAGGTAAACCCCTCAAGTGGCTCTTGGAGAAGTGCAATGGCAGATTTCACTTTCTTGATACCCAGGAAACATGCACTGCCACCCCAGTAATGGAACTGATGGGGAAAATTGACAAAATTGTGGCAGAAAATGAACAACACCATTTCGAAATGGACATAAAGATTTTACAGGAGATAGAGGACAGAAAAAGAGAAGTGGAGCTTAAGGCTCATCAGAGACTCGTGAAGATACACAAACAGAGATCTACTTTGAAGGGTGAGTTAGTAAGATACACTCTTAAAAACAAAAGGGTCTTTATTGGCATCTATGGAAGAACCTTCAACGTCCATAGAACCTTTTCATTCCACAAAAGGTTCTTTATAGTGGAAAAAGGTTCTTTAGATTCTTTAGATGTTCTTCACACTAAGAAAAAGTGGTTCTTTTAAGAACTGTTCACTAAAACATTCTTTGGGTAACCAAAAACTGTGAAAACGTCCTTTTGGAACCTCCATTTTCAAAAGTGTAGCATTGTATGCAGTTTACTGTAAAAGCAATCATTCTATTTCTTTCTCTCCTCAGTCCACTCATCTCATCAACAAAACATAAGACTCATCTTGCTGGGAGCAAAGGGCTCAGGGAAGAGCTCAACAGGAAACAGCATTCTAGCAGCAGGAAGTGACCTAAGCTTTGCATCCAAGAAGCGGACCACACAATGCATGAAGGAAACATTTACAGTGGCAGGAAGACAGGTAACAGTTGTAGACACACCTGGCTGGTGGATGAACTACTTTACTCAGGATTCTTCAGCTTTTGACAAAGAGGAAATAGCCAAGAGTGTGTATTTGTGTCCACCTGGTCCTCATGCTTTCCTTTTGGTGGTACGGGTGGACAGGTCATTCACAGAGATCTACAGGAGAGCTATTGAGGAGCACATAGAGCTCATTAGTAAGGACGTTTGGAATCATTCTATAGTGCTTTTCACCTTTGGCGACTGGCTTGGCGACATAACCATAGAGCAGTACATTGAAAGCGAAGGTAAGACCCTTCAGTGGCTCGTGGAGAGATGTGGAAACCACTACCATGTGGTAAATAACAAAAGCCTCGGGAATAAGTTCCAGATCACAGAGTTATTGAAGAAGATAGAGGAGATGACAGCAGGAAGCCACTTTAATACAGATGAGAGTCTTTTTAAAGAGATGAAGAGAAAACGGCAAGTAGAGGAAACCAGGGCGAAGCTGCGGCGTGAAAATGTGCTGAGGCGAAGAGAAAGCTTGAGAGCTTTTAAGAGTAAGTCAGGAACCTTCCAGCATCATCTAATAAATTATACTTTAATACAAAATTTGAGGCTGAATTAACTTATAAGGAAATTCACCCAAAAATGATCAACCAAAAATCAACCCTCTTCTTATTTAAAATCTTAAGACTTTCATTCATCTTTGAAACAAATTAAGACATTTCTAATAAAACCTGGGAGGTTTTTGTCCTTTTATTGAAAGTCTATGCAACCAAATCTTGAAGATCCAAAAAGATCATTAAGGCATTGTAAAGCTAATCCATATGAATAAATAAAGTCTTAATTAAATCTGTTCATTATATAAAGTTTTTATCTTGGACATAGTATAAATTGCTTAATTTGTATGGATTAGGTTCACAAGGCCTTCTTAGATCTTCTAAGTTTTGGTCACATGGTCTTTCAATAGAGGGACAGAAACCACTCTAATTTCATTAAAAATATCTTCTGAAGATGGACAAATGTCTTACTGTTTGGAATGTCATGAGGGTGGGTAAATGATGACTATCCCTGGAACTATCCCTGTAAGACTCTTTTTTATTTCTCTTTACAGATCAAGTGCAGTTGCCCTTAGCTATACAAGTTTTTCTCCTGGGCTTCAAACACTCTGGCAAGACATCATCTGCAAGTTGCATTTTGGGTAATAATGGACAAGAGGCTGACAACCAAAATCCCATGAGAGGTACTGTTATACTCAATAAGATGAAAGTTGACATCATGGACACACCAGGCTGGATAACTGAGTGTCCAGATATCGCAGAGTTCAGAAGGCAACTTCTCCATGACTGGATTTCTAGCTCAGCCAGTGGGATCTGCATCCTGCTGCTGGTTGTCAATGCCAGTTCCTCTTTTACACCAAGGAACCTGAAAACAGCTGAGGACCATCTGCATGCTCTGAGAGGGAAACCATGGAGCAGCACCATTGTGTTGTTCACACATGGAGACTGGCTCGGTGATGTCAGTGTGGAGCAGTATATTGAAAGCGAAGGAGATGCACTTCAGACACTGGTGGAGAAATGTGGAAATAGATACCAGGTTTTCAACAACAAGATAAAAGACAATAGCACTCAGGTTGCAGAACTGATGCAGAAGATAGAGGAGATGTTGTTAGAACAGATACTAAATAAGGCAGAAAATCAAGGAAATATTCAACGACCTTTGGTACATGGCGAATTGAGGTTCGGTGGAAAGGTACAGATTGGGGAAGTAGAAATGTCACCTCCTAGAAGCTCTACAAACATTCATCATACTGACATTCGAGGAGAGTGTCAAATGATTGAGATCTCTGAACATCTGCTCCCATCTACATCCAGTGATCTAAAAATTACCACCACAGACTCCAGCCTTTCACCAAATGAAAATCAAGCACTGCCCTGCAGAAGTATCCAGTTATTAAATAGGACCTCATTACCCAGAAACTTTCATCAAGGAATAGTAGTGGTGCTCAACACCTCCCAATGGTTTCATCCAAATGAACCATGGATAGGTGTGAACAGGACAGACATGCCTGAAACAGGTTCTCTTGCTGCATTCCATGTTCCACCAACTGAGCAGCCAATGAATGTACAACGATTACTCAGGAACGAATCACAAGGGGAAAGGGGGCCATTCCTTCCATATTACCACAGGAATACACCTCACATAGCTCAAACTTCAAAAGAAAGAGCCTTTATGGATTTTGTCCAATCAGAGAACTTGCAGAACCTTATTGACCAATGGGGTGACAGTAACATTGAGGAGCTGGAGGCATTTATAGATTCCTATTTTGAGATGGTGTGGCAGGAGGCTATGAATGAGCCTAAATCCAGCCGCATGACTCCAGTAAACTGTGAATGTTCAGGCACCACTGAGAACGATCATGGACATCTGGCCTCAATTGATAGAAAACTGTCAAAGCTTGACATCCTGGAGGGAGTTCAAAGAGACTTGCAGGAGCTGAAGCAAACAATCAAGCACTGTAGTAGAATATTTCAGGAACTGAAGGACAGGACTAAAGAGATACATGACCCCAGCCGACCCTCTGAAGCAACTGCGTCAGCAGAAAGTGAGGAAATGGGTCGATCAGATGAAAAGTGAATGGCACTTTCCAGTACTGAAATGACAAAAGTAGTAAACAATAAAAATGCAAGTGTTAATAAATTACATATAGGAGTAGATTCTTTAATTCTAAACATTTTAAAAAATTCTCTTATACAGTATGCAGACACTGGTGACAGCAGAAAGTATTATATATCATAATCTAGCAGAAGACCTCAAATAAAATGTGAATGTATATGACAAATTGTGTTGTATCTGTTGTGTTTAATTTAGCTTTTGATTTAAGGCTTAAATTACAAACTTTTAAGTCATCAAAATGTTTATTACAAAAGTTGCACAGTTCTGCATTTGACAGTGTGTGACCTCTCACCTTTACCTGTAGACTCTATTTAGAAGTCATAGGCTACATCTCTGTCATGTCCATTAACTCCACCTTCCCACAATTCATTATGTCTTTTCCTCTGGGGCATCTGCCAATGATGACAGGGTCGATCATGTGAGAAAAATATCTGGAAAAGGGAAAAATGTAAAGATTAGTGCATTTACTGGCAGATTTACAAACACTGTTTCGCTGAAAAATAGGTATACTATATACATTTTATGAGGGCTAAACTGTTTGCTGTGGCACTTTAAAAGTGAAAACTATAAGCAGAAAAATCAACAGTTGATTTGCCTCCACCTTGTGGTCGAATGATAAAGCTGCTGTTTTGACATTCAGTCACTAGAGGTGTAGACTAGTCAGACATGCAGAGAATCATGCTATTGCATATTCAGGATCCGCAAGGATAAATACGTAGCCTATTCACAGAGCACATGTAAACTGAGCAAAACATGTAATTCTCAGACAAACTTGAAGATCATCTACACATTACTCGATCATATGACTCCGTCTATTTAACCAGCATCACTGAAAGCTCGTGACAGAGAATCTACCTCTGTGCTCGGGGAGCAGAATGCAGACAGATGAACCGTGAACGCGCACAGACCCCTTAAAGGCGCGTGACAGCGTGACGCTGCTTCCCTTTAAGAGCCCGGTATGCGTCACCTGACCAGGTCCACCGACCACCGACGAGGCAGGACCGTTACCTGCTTTACCAGAAAAATAACCAACTAAAATATCCAAAATATACACAATATAGCACTGAAACGTGAAAATATACTTGTCTTCAAACTCCCGCCCTTGAAAAGGCTGGAAAGAGACACGTCATCATCACCATCATCATCCGACCGGACAGGAAGGACAGACCGCGACCGAATATCACCAAGGCTCCGGAATCCCGAACAGGTTTATAGTAGAGGATTAATCAACGGAGCGTTTTTACAACTCGTTTTTCATGCGTTTATTTAATTAATTTAATCGCAAAAAGAACTAATTCAACGCAAAACGCTGTCGTTTCAGTTAGATGGTGTTTTGAATGCATATGATAATTAAATGCGACAGTTTAACGTATTAATTTGATTATTTATTTCCCACGAGAACCAGAAAATAGCTCGTCGTAGGGCGTTACGTAATAGAGGCATTATCCAGGGTGCTGAAACCAACCCATGCTAGACGCCTACGAGGGATATTTTTTGAAAATATATTTATTCTATATATATAATATATAGAATTCAATTGAAAATATATATTCTGTGTTTAAATACGCAAATTCAGCCGCTCTGGTTGGAAACCGAAACGAGAAATCGACATTGTCAGTTTCTAGATAGCCACCTTGGATTCAGTCTCTTTTTTTGTCGGCGAATATCATATGCATTTCGGCTGTCCTTCCCCCTGAAGTTGATTCTTGAGGTGGTTGTCGACGCTACCGGGAGAAAATGTCGGGACAGACTCTGACGGATCGTATCGCCGCGGCGCAGTACCAGCTCACCGGATCCGATGTGGCTCGTGCCGTTTGCAAAGCCACCACGCACGAGGTGATGGCGCCCAAGAAGAAGCACCTGGATTGTAAGTGAGACATTTTGCACTCACCCTCATTCCTAAGACCTGGCGCTGTCCAGTTCAGCACCACAGTCCAATGCGTACAATAATGAAGCTGTGTTTACCGTGCAATTAGCACAGGGCTCTACATTATGCATGGTTGGCACTCAGTGAGGTTGTTTACTACCAGCTGCAATTCTGTAAATGAAAAACCTGCCTTTTTAGGGTGCATTGTATATAAGGAGCTTAGTGTGTCTGTGTATGTGCAGCTGACTGAAGGCAAATTGACAGAAACAGCACAGAAGATATCTTCAGATCTTTATGTGGGTGGCTTGTCTGGAACTGAGAAAACAGGAGGAAATCAACTGCATTTAGACAGGACAGAAAGGCTACGAAGCATCTTCATGTCGGCTTCGAGCTGTGTGTCCTGCAGGAGAAGGCCTTCTGAATTATAAATCGATCAGCCAAAGCATGCATGTATTATTTACAAAGCCAAAGGTGAGGACACTGGTATGCAAGCAGAGGAATCAAAAGCCTTGTGTGTGGGAATATCAGCAATCCATTCATCAGGGAATTACACATGGTGCTTAAGATGTTTTCTGATATCACATCCCACTTTAGGCTCTCCTGAAATCCATGAATTAATAAATCAGTTTCGTCTTGGCACAGTTTAGCAACTGTGGAAAGGTGCACTGTTCATTGCACAGAAACAAACTCCTTTGACTTCTGTAGAGTCAGGTGTTCGTGGCAAGAAATGTGTTTGATGAGTTTCTGTCTTACTAGTACAAGAATTTGTCTGTTGAATTGGAAGGCGTGAGGGGTGTTGGTGAGGTTGTCATGGAAACTGAAGTAGATTATTGGGGAAGGGGGAGGAGTGAGTGAGTGACATCATGATGACATGCTATCAGTTTCCACAAGAGGGTCTTCATTCTAAAACAAGCAGGCTGCATTTGCTTTGCCTGGAGTTAAAGGAATAGTTCACTCAAAAATGAAAATCTGCTGAAAATGTACTCACCCAATATGTAGATGAGTTTGTTTCTTCATCAGAGAAATTTAGCATGACATCACTTGCTTACTAGTGGATTCTCTGCAGTGAATGGGTGCCGTCAGAATGAAAGTCCAAAAATCTGATAAAAACATCACAATAATCCACAAGTAATCCACACTGCTACAGTCCATCAGTTAACATCTTGTGAAGTGAAAAGCTGTGTGTTTGTATGAAATAAATCCATCATTAAGGCATTTTAACCATTCCTTTTGGCTAAAATATGAGTCCTCTATCCTTAATATTGCTTTCTTTAGTGAAAAATTCATCTCGTCTGAATCAGGATTGAAACGTGCACAAATCAAGCACCCGTGATTTTAATGTGAGAAAACAACAGGGGTTGGACAGAAACGACAGTTTAGAGTTAAAATACCTTAATGATGGATTTGTTTATTACAAACACAGCTTTTCACTACACAAGATGTTAAATGATGGACTGGAGTCGTGTTGATTAGTTGTGGATTTTTGTGATGTTTTTATCAGCTGTTTGGACTCTTATTCTGATGGATCCATTGGTGAGCAAGTGATGTAATGCTACATTTCTCCAAATTTAATGAAGAAACAAACTTATCTATATCTTGGATGGCCAGAGGGTGAGTACATTTTCAGCAAATTTTTATTTTTGTGTGAACTATTCCTTTAAGGTATATTAAGTTGCAAGACAGTTTGTCGTAGGCATTTATTTCCATGTTGTAAATATTAACTATTAGATGCATTTTCTATATTATATTTGGCAAGATTGATATGTATGTTGTTGCATCATATACAGTAGAAGTGACACCCAAGTAGCCGTTTAGCCATGTGCTCACACTAGTGTAGCCTAGCAGATGACTGTGCATGTGTGTGTTTGCAACGTGTCTGTATTTACACTGCCTGTAATCCAGTCACATGAAGCATGGCATCTTGAGCAGTTCCATAATCCCAATGAGCTGCACCTGCTCACATATTCATAACCTACATATGTACTGCTGTGCCATATACTCCAACATATTATGACGCTACATAACAACATATTGCACTAGTGTTAACACACTGTATCTCAGTGTGTGTTTTAATCTGAACTATTCTTGGCTTCTTAACTCCACTGCAGTGTGTTCTCTAGCAGCCATGACTAACATTTTGGCACCCTAAGCACAATGTTATATGGTATTTAAGACAAGCTCAGTTGGGAAGCCTATCAAGAAGATTTCAGGGTCATGCTGCACTCCAAATCAAAAGAAAGAAAAAAAGAGTACATTTTGCTTACAGAAAATGAATCCTGTTTTGCGACTGTTTCATTGTTTTCCACCGAATTTCCCAATGCAAATAATAATGATGTACTATTTAAATTAGAAATGCCTTCATTTGATTTCAGTTTTAAAAAATCATTGCATTACAGTATTGAGAATCTAATGATTATCATCACTGATAATAATGGGATTAATTTACTGAGTATATATACGGAGTATATAATCCTGGTTCTAAAACAGGCTTTTCTCTTTTTTATGCTAAAAAATCTAGCCTGGACATGTTTTCGTGTATTTACCTATTTTTCGGTTCTGTTTCTTTGGTTCCATTTGACTGGAAACTGATATTGTGTCAGGAAGTAGTTAATTTTACAGTTGTATTTTGTGTGTGGTTGATTTCTTGAAAGGACTTTATTTAGACCTGTCAAGTGTGATTACCTTCACACTCCATATACAGTATGTTTCTAGACATTAGATTTCAACTGAATCTGGCAAACCAAACCAGATTTTCATGACACACATTTAATTTCCTTTGATTTTGTTCAAAAGGCAAATATCGAATACAGAACATTTCTGTCATTCTAATCGTAATGCATTCCAATTCATGCAGTATGTTGTTACATGCAAGAAAAACGCAGAGTCATATTGTTTACCTTCGTGGGGCTGTTTTTTGCTTCCTTAATGCAATTTCGGATATGAATTTTCCCCTTGAGAATCTGTCTGCTGGTTCAATAATCATAAAGCTTTCAAAGTCCTTCATCGACAATGCAGTGCATAGCACTGTTGTGGTAAATGTGTGTTTTTTGTGTGCAGATCTGATCTCAGCCACCAATGAGACAAATGTGAACATCCCTCAGATGGCTGACACACTATTCGAAAGAGCCACTAATGCCAGCTGGGTGGTCGTGTTCAAAGCTCTAACCACGACCCACCACATCTGCATCTACGGCAATGAGGTGAGGCTGTTAAGTTGAAAGAAATGTTAAGTTTAAAACTCACATATACTGAATACTAAAATACTGCGTCCTTTTTAATTCCCTGCAGAGATTCATCCAGTATTTGGCCTCAAGGACTTCCCTGTTCAATCTCAGCAACTTTATTGACAAAACAGGCTCCCATGGTGAGTTTCTGTACATTTGTGTGTGACATAAACTTTATGTAAATTGCATTATCCTTTAATTATTAACATGTTTATACTGTCTACACAAGTAAATGGCTTTAAATTTGATCTTTGTATTGTTAATGTCAACTAAGGCTGCTTATTCCTGTTGTTCCTTTTCTGTCTCCAAGGCTATGACATGTCTACATTCATCAGACGATATGCACGGTACTTAAACGAGAAGGCATATGCTTACCGTGCGATGGCCTTCGACTTCACTCGAGTTAAGAAGGGGTATGTCGATGGATTCTAGGAATAGAAGGACACATTGGCAACATTTAGACACTAGTTACTCCAAGCTGTTATTTATTATGTCAGTCTGCATTTTTAAATAGCATGATGTTGCTAGCATAAAGGTTAGAAAAAGATTTTACTCCCAGAGCTGTGACAAACAGAACACAAAGAGAATGTCATCTCTAAGTTAGAGAGAATAAAAGGATGGTTTCTCAGGACGCACAAACTATAAACAATCAGTCTTATGTAGTGTGTGTGTGTGCACTCAGAGCTGACGGTGTGATGAGGACTATGGCTCCTGACAAGCTCTTGAAGGCCATGCCTGCCCTTCAGACTCAAGTGGACACACTGCTGGAGTTTGACGTGAGTAACATCTCCCATAACGTCTGAGACAAAAGAAGAACGATTGTGGTTTCACCACTGATTTTGTTCTTGCACCAGTTTGTTGACTTGATTGCATTTATTTCAATGTGCTTATCATTATTTGGTCAGGAACAGAAGGTCAAACTCCATTTTATTGTTCGCATTACTGTTTTAAATGCTCCTTTTTGTCTTGTTCTCTGTCCTTCCACCATCTTTTTTTCTCAGGTTCATCCTAAAGACTTGAACAACGGCATCATAAATGCAGCATTCATGCTTCTCTTTAAGGATCTAATAAAACTCTTTGCCTCCTATAATGACGGCATCATCAATTTATTAGGTATGCGATCATTTATTTTTTATCTCAATCTCTGAACTGCATTGCATCGTTCAATATTTTAAACATCTGAAACTAATGGGTCTGTTTTTAATAATACAGAGAAATATTTTAAAATGAAGAAGTCTGAGTGCAAGGATTCTCTGGACATCTATAAGAAGTTTCTAACCCGGGTGACCAAAATTGCAGAGTTCATGAAAATTGCTGAGGTAAAGCCAGAAGAGATGTTTTCAAGTCAAATATTTGTATGGAATATCAATTCACTATATTATTAATGTGTTTCTGTTTTTTCTATGTGCAGCAAGTAGGAGTGGATAAGAATGACATCCCTGACATCTCTTACGTAAGTCAGCCATGCACCATCTTGAAACAAATATTTGTTCTTTCATATGTGCCATTTGTTAGTGTGTCACTAGCTCTTAATTAATATTAGAATCAGGTCAAGTATTGATTTCTTGATGTAAATGGCTTATAAAAAGCATTGGAAGCATTGGAAGAGTCCACCAACCCTTTAAAATAATTAAGAAAAGCTGGTGTAAGTGTCAAAGAGCTTTTCATCCATCCTAACTGAGAGTCATTATCAAAACGCCTTCTCGTGGGGATTCCCAGTGTTTGCACCCTGGCGTAGTTGCAGACCTGGCAGATTCAGATGATGAAGACTGTCCCTTTAAAGACTGCCGCAACGAAGAGCCGGTAACCATGGCGACTGATACGGGACTCAGTATGCATCTCAGTGCATTGCTTTTACCTGCTTGCACAGAAGTCCTTCCTGACTAGGCTAGTCACAATCGATTTTAACATATGCTGTTGCAGGAAGTTTTAGAGCAATAATAAGAACTCATAGAAGATGTGCTTCTACCTTTCCTTTCCTAAAAAGTGTCATTAAATGATAATTAATGTTCAGAACATATGAATCTGACTTCACTGAAAATGGTGAATGGGAACACAAAAACCTTAACTGAACTGAGCTGAATAATGACACTACTGTCTATTGTAGAGCTTGTTTTTTAGCTGGAAGTTGTTTCATAATTGATGAATTTTGCAACACCTGTTACTGGACAGAAAAGAATCAACACTGAATCTGAATTGAGCTGAATAATGAAACTATTGTACTCTGTAGAGCTGCTTTACAGCTGAAATCAAAGAAATTTGCAATATTAACGCTGTTAATTTCCTGTTACTATTGTGAATTCCTCTAAAAAGACCAATAGGTCACATCATAATTAGCCTTTTGTTCAGAAGCGGAGAAAAGTAATGCACTGAAGTCCAGTTCTGTCCCACAGTTTGTGCTGTGAGCTTATTTTGCGGTGTTGTGAGGAGTGCTTTGGCTAAAGATTTTCACCAGGTTTTAATGTGGTGTTTTGTTGTTTGAATTTGCTGTGGAGATACTGAGATCAAATATGCTCTGATGATTTTTGTACTGTCTTCACACTGCTTTCCTTTTCTCATCATATGCGTGTGTGCTTTATTCTGCTGTTTTCAGGCTCCCAGCAGTATTCTGGAATCTCTGGAGGCACATATGAACAGTCTAGAGGGGAAGAAAGGGTATGAAATCCCTGAACTCTTTCGAAATAACTATAAATGTCAGAGGGGAAGTACTTATAAATCAAATGTTGCATGCTAGATAAGATTGGATAAGAAATATAAAGCCTATAAATATTAATCCTAATTTATGTTCTTTTCCTCCTCCTGCAATGGATTTGTTTAGGGAAGGGTGAGTATTTTTTTTAATAATTTTCATCAGTCACATTATTTTAATATAAAATCATCTGTTCACTTCTATCTCATCGTCTCTGCTTGTTTCTTTCAGGTCACCCACAAAGGTAAGCGGGCACATTTATGGTTTTATTTTTTCAAAGCTATCACACACATATGCTGAATCTGTTGCTCTGTGTTATGTTTTAGGGATCACCCACCAACAACGTGTCTCCAACCTCCACTCCTGCCAAATCAGCCGGTGCCGTCCCCACTTTGGAGCCACCGCGTGCTGAGGCCGCATCTGCTGCCGCCGAAACTGCCACCGAGTGAGTGACCCAAGTAACCAGACTTCATGTCCTGTCTGATTAAATGCTAATCAGAACAACAGATGTTATCTGAACATACAACTTTTATATGTTTAGAAAAGTGTTTATCTGTCTCACCGTAGTTCTCTGCTGGATCTGGACCCGTTGTCTTCCTCTGGACCTTCTACAGGAGCATCAGCTGCTCCCACATCTTGGGGAGGTACAATCCAAATACATACACTCTACAGCTCGAACCAGTGTTGTTGTTGTTGTTGTTGTTAACTAAACATAGAACTTTTTTTTTTTTTTTAAAAAGACATTTATGTTAATTGAAATGAAGCTGAAATAAAAGTTTGTGATTTTGGATTTGCATTGTGTTTGCCATACAATAATATTACATATTATTGTTATTTTTATTCGAATTTTAAATTCATATTTATTTTATTTTTTAATTTATTTTTATTTAAACAATTTTAGTCATTTTGTGTGGTTTTGCCAGTTTTATTAGTGTTTGTTTATTAAAAATATTATAAATATTTTTTATAGTTTTCAGTTTCAAGGCAATATTAATAATTTTTAGTTCTTTTGAATATTTATGTTTGGTTTTATTTATTTTTTTAAAATGTAAATTCGGATGCATGGCTTTGTTGAGGTTAGACTCAAAGATGTTGGAGTATATGTGCCAGGGTGCTCAAACTGGGTTACTTTAATATGAAACCATAAAATATTTATAATATTAATTTATCTTATAAACATGAAATCACATTCACAACCCATTTCACTTCAGTAATTTGACATATTTTAGAGTGAAACAGGTCATCCAGCAAGAAAAAACTGTAGGACTTAATTATTCACAATTTTGTAAAAGTGTTAAAGTAAATTAAATCTGTTTTAATTTCACATTGATCCATTGCAAAACCAAACCTGCCACAAACCCAAATTAAAAACTGACTGTGAAAACTGTGAAAAACTGACCTTGGTAGCAGGCCTTTAACTCACAAACTTCCTACAATAAAGCATCTGTTTTACATTCTTAATTAATGCTTGACCTAATTTGAAATATCTTTTTGTGTCTCTGTTATGGGCTGCTGTCACATCAGATCTGCTGGGCTCAGGTAAGCATTATTTGCTTTTCGTTTTGTTAAATAAGTGTTTTCATCTAATTTGATGTGTTAAATGTCTCATTCACTTTATTAAACATTTGTTATACTTCATCTGGAAAATTGAAAATAGAGTATGACAATCCTAAGTATGACAAACCTAGCCTCCTAAAGTCCATTTAACATCTCTGTGTCAATCCCTCAGTCTTTGCTCAGTAGAATCTCTCTTTCTCTCTCTCTTTTGCTCTTACTTTCTTCTGTGGTTCCTTTCCTGGTTATCTGTTGATTTACGTTGTGTTTATATTGGTCTGCTGGGGGCGTGGCTATGCAGAAATAGGCTCCCTTACTACAGAGACTCTCCTTCCTGACCCAACCCCTGCCGTAGACTCCAACTCCTCAGCCACGCCCACCACCACAGCCGCTGAGGCAGCCGTTTCTTTGGCTCCTCCTCCTTCCGCTGCCGGTGCTTCCTCCGGCTCAGCGGATCTCCTCGGAGGTCAGTAGTGAGGTTTCTTCCTTAAGAAGATTTTTCTGAGGGAAAAGGCTGTGCCACATTCTGAAACAGAGGAAGAAAATGAAAGATTAGATTGAAATCACAGTTTGTGCTTCATTTGTGAAGTCTGTAGTCACCATTGCTCCACCATTTGTGTCCGCAGTAGAAATACAGAGCTTTTCATTACCTTTTCTACTTTACATCTTCCATGCTACACTTCTGCAGTTTTCATGTGACATTCATTTGTCATCAACGCTTCACATCTATGAATTATAATTATTTGATTTCCAGTGTGTATGTTTGCAAACTGCACAGCAAGAATAATCAGGTTTTCATTTACAGTTTTAAATTCAGCAACTGCAAATAGGACCCATTTTATTTTCTAATACACGTTCCTAGAGCAAGTTCCAGGTAAATAGAACAAAATAAAAAAAACACCTCTGAAACAGCTCTCATTTTTGTTTTCAGCATGGGTTATGAGTTAATGTTAAATGTTGATCAACAGATATTTTGTGAACATTATAAGCTACTATTGTGGGTAATGCAGATTTCTAGAATCTTACCAATTTAATAATTATTTAGTAAGTATTTAATTTGAAGTGGTAAGATCAAGTCATTCTGCATTTTTATGGTTGAATATTCTGGAAATATGTCACATTATACATTATTAAAGTAAAATGGGTCCCAATACAGGGGCTGCATCATAAGAATGACCCAGCTGTCTAAATATGGTCAGCTTGATCCATTTATGTATAAAATAAAAAGTATAAAATACCTACAAAATCGTATCACTTGAACCACTTTACAGTGTTTTTTTTTTTTTTTAACAATTGTGCTATTAGATAATCAAGTCAGTTAAAACTCAAAACTTACTTAAGTGATGCTCTCTTTTAAAAATGAAGTTATATCCTTCGTGGCCTGGGAAAATGATGGGGAAAATTTGACGTTGTTTATAGAAGCCTACGAAATGGGACAGCCTTCACCACCCTACTATCAAACATTCGGTCGTGGAATGCAGCCTTTGAAGGATGCAGCCCCTGAATTTGGATATATAGTTTTAAGTCTTTTAAATGCAAAACGTCTTTTCGTTCGAACTCTGCATGACACTGAATCTGTTGTTTCTCTCTCTTTCTCTGCACTATCTACTCTCTATTTCCACTTCTACTTTCCTCCGTTTCTTTTGCTATTATACACCAACCCTTTGGCCCTCGTGTGCACTACTCCAGATGTGTTTGCGGCCCCTGTGGCTGAAACAGCTGCTGCTGCAGAGGGTGGGGCCGCAGCAACCACGCCCACCCCTGCTGCCAACAGCACCGCGCCAACCGGTGGGTGACAACAATTCATGTGCATACATGTTCATGTGAGAATGTCGGCTCATAACGGGTGAGAGAGTGCGTGTATTTGCTTCTGAATGTGTTATTTACTGGTTTAAAGAACCTCACAGAGCCTCTTGTGCAGGCTCTGCTTCTAATGAGGCCTCCTCTGGTCAATGTTGAGTTTTCTGGATTGGCATTGGTGTTGCCATGGAGATTGCTATCTGTGTTGCTAGGGCGATAGTCTTTGAATATTGAAGTTCTGTTCTCCAGGAGCCACAAGCAGACGTGTTAGACGCGCAAGAAAACCGCCTCCAACTTTCCTTCTCATTTCTCCTTCTCTGAAATATCATTCTCAGGACAGGATAAATTATAAGTCAATCATTGCCTGAAAGATGTTTTTAAATGCTCATCCTCTTCTCCCGGTAGATCCCTTCACTCCAGCGACTGGTACTGCTGATAATTCCCCTCAGTTGGACCTGTTCTCCATGCAGCCAGTAGATGACACAAACTCTCTCTTTAGCTCAGTGGCGCCCACTACTGTCCAGGCATCTGTCTCTATCACCACCAACACTGTAGCCCCCACTGCTTCCCCAGCCCCGACGATAGACCTGTTTGCCGGTAAACCCCCTTAGGCCAGAGATTAGCAAGACCTACTACTTAAAATCTGGATTTGAATTTTTTCTATTTTGTTTTTCAGCAGATGCTTTTAAGAGAAAGTCCATCCATGAATGATAGTAATGTCATGATTTAGTCCCCCTGCACATGTTGTTCCAAACTTGCATGCCTTTTTCTGTGGAATGTAAAAGAAGATATTCTGAAGAATGTTGGTAACCAAACCCATTAACTTCCATAAAATGCATAAACAATTGTCAGCTGTTTGGTTACCAGCATTTCTCAGAATATCTTCTTTAGTGTTCTGCAGGAGACAGAAATGCAGAATTTTTATTTTTGGGTGGACTATCCCTCAAAAGACAATTGTGTGTGAATACAAATTTTGCAATTTAAGTTATGATATTTGTGCCATTGTAGAGCATAAATGCACATTTCCATGTGTTTAGCCATGGTACTGGAACTTTTATATGGTACCTTTTAATTTGGTTTATTTGGTCTTTTTTCTATATTTTGATTTGTTTGGTTTGGTTTGTGTTGTGTATTAATATTATTTTTGTTTATGTCTATAAATGTTGTCTTGTTTTTAGGTTTTTTTGATCCCATGCCAGAATCTTCTGTTCCCAAAACAGATCCTAACCCCAGTCTAGACCTGTTTTCAGCAGGTACACCGTTCACTCAGCTTCGTTTGTTCTTTGTTTTTTCTGTATTCTGTCCTTGACTGCTCAAGGTGAGCCAAATATGCTTTTCTCCTGGGGCAGCCGAAGGAACTGTCCATCCAACAGACTGATTTCTCTCAGTCCCTAAGGCCTGCATTCACTTCTTAATCATTTCCAGTCTCTCCGTCTATGTTTCTCCAAGACCCATTAGTTACATTATCCCCACTTAGAAACCCTTCTATTTTCACTCTTACCCTTGGGCTTTATCTCATTTACCTGTCTTCATCTACTGTATGAAGTAAACAGGTTCTGGTTAAAACTGATGCATTTTTGGGTTCTGGTTTACATAGTTGAATAAAGTTGCTCAAATAATAGACATTAAACAAGCAGGACTCTAGGTGTCAATTAAACTCGTTCCTGTGCCCCAGATGTGTTTCGTCCTCCTGCCGCTGCTCTATCGGCCCCCATGAGCTGGCCAGACAGCGGGGCAAATCTGGACCTGTTTGGGGGTTGGTAACTACCCAGTGTGCATGCTGGTGGTTTGATTTGCACGTCATGCTCAAATGGTTGCTGTGGATTCTGTTAAAGCTGTTCTGATGGTTGGTAGAACCAGGCAGCAGTTGTGAAAGATTTCCTGAGCTGACAGGTCAAAAGGCTTTAATAAGGTGTATGTGTGTGCTTTTTTTTGTTTCTATTTCTGGTTTTTATTCATGTGTGATAACACACTCTCTCTCTGTCTCTCTCTCTGGGGTTGTTTCTCAGCGTAATGGCTTTGGCTCACTTTAAATTTTTTTACCCTCATGCTGCATAAATGGGTCAGAATCTGCAGGCGCTGGAGAGGCCAAACCAGCCGCCCCGGCCGCAGCAGCTGCAGGAGGAGATCTGATGTCGGGTATGTCACCTGCAGCCCTCATGACTTCTTTTCTATTTCTTTGTGTCATTTTCATTGCACTCTCAGGACGAAAGATACACAGGGGCGGTACCCTAAGGTACAAAAGCTAAAAGGTACATCTTTGTACCTTACTTGCCTTTAATTGGTTGCTTTTTTTTGTTACGTATTTGTACCTTTTGGAAGGTTTTGTTCCTTTTTTCTGAGAGTGTGCAGTCAAATCTTTGTCTGGTGTTTAAAACAGTCATGGTTACAACCATCAGAATCCATAGCATGGAAACTATAGTAGTTTTACGTACCATTAGGAAAGACAAATCACAAATGAGATCTCAGTAGTTTCTCATTGAAAGCTGTGAGATTAGATTGAGAGCAAAAGGAGACTTGTGCTTAAAGTCAGTATGAAATATAAATTGTGCTATAGACCTATGTGTGTTTCGTTAACAAAGTGTTTTGCACTTGTAATGTTTATTCAAAATGTCCAAGCTGGATTTTCAGCTATAAATAACAGTCTTTTCTTTGGTGATCTGGTGATGTCCAATCATATAGTCTGCTTAAGCACCGCCCCTGCAAGATCACATTCATTTGCCACATTTCAACATCCAACCAACAACCGATGAATAGAACCAAGTCCCCGCCCTACTTTTTTCCGATAATCCACTGCACCCTACTTCCATCTCATTGCGAAATAATCTAATTTTTGTTCTCTTGTGGAGTTTCAGAAGAGATCTTAATCTCTGTTTAGATTTGTGAAGATACTAAAGTCTCCAGTTTATTTCTGATACTCACATTTATACAATGAAACATAACTGAGAACTCAAATTAATCTTTTTTTGTTTGTTTAGTGATGTCTATGTGCTGTTGTGGCATATTGAGTCTAGACACGTCACATCTCAGTTGTGTTGTGGCGATATTGACGTGTTGAGATGAGATCAGTTTTGTTTCCATCTGTTTCTCTCATGCGTGGCGTTTACGTCCATCTCTGCTCTACATGGACTGAGAAAGTCTTCTTCCCAATGCCTTGCTGCTTAATTCTGCTCTCTTTTCTCTCATTCACTCTCACTCTCTTTTGTGCTCATCTGATCTGTTTCTTCTGCTTGACGACACTCTTTTCTTCCTGATCATGTTCTTCTTCCATTTCTCCTTTCAATTTCCCTTTACCATTTTTTTCTTCATTTTCCCTCTCTCCTTCCCTTCATCTGGCTCTTGGGTCATTGCTTGCTTCCTCCTGTGCTACTGGTGAGTTCTGATGCTCCTACACCAGCTGCAATCCCACAGTGCATTGCTGCATTGCAGAATAGGGCTTCAGTGAATTCAACTGAAAGACTGCTAGCCAAGCTAGGAAGATTAGAAGATGGGTGGATGAATGAATGAAAGTTTGGATGCTTTACAAAGATCTCTAGTGTGAGATTCTATGCAACAACATGTAGGAAGTAACAGAAGACATGTATATTATGCAAATATTGTTAAGTCAGTGCTCAGTAAGAGCTAATGTAGGCTATTTTTTGTTTTACAATTATGCGTGAGCAGTAGCGCATATTGATTTCGGTGCCCATATTAAAAGGTTACAGGATTCACGCTGCACGTGTATGCAGTGCACACCTTTTTTGCTGCACTTAGTGTACTGAATTTAGCAGAAAATATGTTGAAAACGCACTAAAAATGTATGTATCAACATAATCTTTTGCAATATATAGGCTTTTATGAAGCAGCATAAAATAATGAAGAGAATTACTCACCCTTTGTTACTTGATTATACATGCAGTGACACACAAATAGCATTTTGTATTTGGTGAATCTGAACTGATCCAGATGATTTAAAGCAACTATATTTACATTTTTACCTTGAAATATATAGCTTACTTCTAATAAGGCAAATCACTTCTGTTTATTTCCCACACTTTCCCTGACTTTGTTAAATGATGATAGCGATGCTAAATGTTATGATGAAATGTTTAATGTGTCAGTGGGTTTGTGTGAGTGTAGTCAATGATAGCGCTTAGCTCTCTTTTTTCCTGCTCTCATCTTTTAAGATCTTTCTTGTACTGGTTGCCATAGATATATACACTGTATAAGGGGTGCTAGTTTAGTTTCCATTTTCTTTACTATTACTCAAAATAAAGCTCACTATGTTTCTCTTATTCTTCACTCCCCCTTAAAGCTTTCGATGGATTGGGTGATGTGCTAATGCCAGCTATGGCTCCACAGGCAGCAGGGGCCACCTCACCAGTCAAACCCATGGGAGGAGATCTGGACTCAGCTATGGCCAACATGGCCAGCAGTACGTTACCATAAACTAGGTTCATGTGGTGCACTTAAAAATCATACAGTCTTAAAATTAAAAGGTTCCGCAAAGAATCTTTAAGATCCATTGAATCTTTTAATTCCACAAAAGGTTCTTTATAGTGGAAAAAGGTTTTTTAGATTTTTAAAATATTCTTTAAACTAGGAAAAAATAGTTATTTTTAGAACTGTTCACTGAAAGGTTGTTTGCGGAACCAAAAATGGTACTTCTATGGCATCATGGCACAAAAAGATACCTTTATATTTAAGAATGTATGACTAACTTATGACTAAATCTAAAATTACATTTCTGTGTTTGTATTTTCAGATTTGGCAGTGGGGAACCAGAAACCGTAAGTAACTTCCTAGTCTCTATTTCACCATATTTTTTTTGTCCTCTTCAAATAAATATTTGTGTCTCTGTTTCTCTCCTATTTCTGTCTCTCTCTTTCTCTCAGGGGGGAAGCAGCTGGAGGGGCGAACTGGCAAGCGCAGGTACCCACCCCTAGCTGGGGCGTTGCCATGGTAAATGTTGTGTTGTTCTGTAGATGTGGAGCATGGCTTTGAACAGCATGGCGTGTAGCCAGTCACAAGCTTCCTCTCCTCCCCGCCTCTCTCTTGGCTCCTATCAGCTGAAGGAACAGGACTAAAGAGGAGGAGCTTTCTAATATATGAAATTTAGGGTTGAAATATTGAAAAATCAACTGTACATTTTCAATATGTCTTATTTTAAACTTCACTGGTGTCTCTGAATGTTAGATAATTATATATTTCAAAAGGATGTTTCAGACGTTGAATTCATTGATCTTACTTTTACTTGCATTTGTGTGCAATGTGAACAAAGCCAGTAGCTTCTAGTCAAGTCAGATTTACCTGAATGTTCATATTATCTTAATATATTCAGACCTTATTGTCACATTTAGCATTACTCACATTAGAGCTGTGCGATAGCATGGTTTATATTTTGCGATGAGCAAGCAGTCAATATTTGATATGTAGCATATATGCATATAAATTTGGACATATTTTTATAACCAACTTTATATAAAAAGGTAATGTAATACTGTATAGTTATTTAATATAAATAGCATAGGCAATAATATATTTAGCTTGGTTGAGACTTGCTATATAGTATATATCACCTTAAGCGAATCAAAGAATCCAAATGAAGTTGGATTATATATATATATGTCATACATAAATATGTAATGAAAGAGAGCTGTTACATTACAGCTTCAGATTTATTTTTGAGCTGTTCAAAGCTGTTTGTCTTAACAGCCATTTCCCTCTCTGTTTCTTTTTTTATTATACTACTAAACATATATGCATGCACATCCCTCCCATCCCCAATTCACATTTGCATCAAACTGCTAACTACCATCCCAGTCTGTACAGATTCCTTTCTGAGTGTTTACGTGTCGTAGAGTCATTTTATTCAGGTGTTGTCCTGTTCTGTGTGGTTTGGTGCTAACCTTTCCCCACCCATCCCTCCCACTCGCTTAGACTTCCCCTCTCGGGGTCTGTCCTGTCATGGGATCCCCGTCACCGTTTGGCATGGTAAGAGTGTGTGTTTATGTGTTTGTGTGTGTGCAGGTGTATGTGTCTCTTACTGTGTCTCTCTATGACTCACAGCCTGGTGCAGGAGCTGCTCCCATGATGCCTGGCTCACCGATGATGGCCGCACAGCAACCGATGATGAGGCCACAGTTTCCCGCAGCAGGAGCCCCTGGACAACCGGTATTTTAGACATGCATACAGTAGAATTTATTGATAAACTTATTTAGACAAGAACATTTAATGTGTAAATACATACCTAACTATCGCTCCCTGCATGTGTGCGTTTCCTCCTCAGATGTCTCCAGGAATGGCCCAGAGTCCCAGGAAGCCTCCCCCTCCTAAAGACCCTCTCGCTGACCTCAATATCAAAGATTTCATGTAGATGAGCAGCTGGTGTAAGTTTCACTACAGCTAGAGCAGATGTGCAGTTTGACGACACGACACACAATGAAACACAAGCTACATTTTGTTTTGCATCTGATGCAGCTGTTTTTTTAATTAATTAAGAATGTAGTTGAAAATAACCTGCTTGTAGAAACAGAAACTTGTGTGTGTGTATACATACATACATATATATATATATATATATATAACACACAAACACACACACATAAATATATACACATGCACATATACATATATATACTAGTCTTCCTACTTAAAAATGTAAACATTTCAATGTGTTACTTGCTATTTCTTTGTAATTAATTGTGCAATTTATTAGCAGTTTCTGATATTTTTTCAGTGTATAATACAAAAACTCATTTCTTTTTTCCTCTATTGCAGTTGTCACACTTATTGTGCAGCCCTGATGAATCAGACGTGTGTATTCTCTCTTCCGTTCATCATATTCAGGGCCTCCAGTCCCTCCTTTTCTCTCTCTCTTTCCCCTCCCTGTCTGTTGTTGTAGCACAAACCGTGAACGTGACTAAGTACATGTGTGTACGTGTGTTTGTATTTCAATGTTCTCAGTTACTTCAGATCTATATATTTAAAAAAAAGTACTATGAAACATGAGGAGAATGGCAGATGCATTCTTGAATGTGCATCTGCGGGTCTCTTAATGATAGATGTGCATTCATTTCTCCTGGCTCGCTTTCCGTGGGAAATCAAATCAAAAGTGTGACGTTTTCTGTGGAAAATGTTTTTTTGCTGTGGTGAATATCACTGGGCCGGTCTGTGTCATCATCAGTCGAGTATTAGTCATCTTTTGACCATGGAATAACTTCTGTGGGAACAATATCAACGTATTACGAGTTAAGATAGTGTCTCACGCACTGTTTGTTTTTATCAATGCCCTGACTTTATTCTTTTTCGTATCTATCGATTGTGAGTTACATGCAACATGTGACTATTTGATGAAAATACATATGCATTTTAAAATATTTTAAAAGACAGATTGTTTTGAATATCCTTAGTCTTTATTTTGAGATAAAAAGTTTGAATATATTTTAGTTATGTCAGAAGTTTACTTTGCATACTACATGGCTAGTTAGTAATCCCATTTGTACAAATGTCTGTGTACATCACAAGGCACTGAGCCGATCGAGTCCTGCTAGTATGTACAATATAATATCGCAGCATGTAATTCCTCTGTTGTGCAAAGGGGACGCCATTGAGCCAGATCAGATTCTATCAGCAGCAAGTTCGCCTACATCTTAAATCAACAAATCCGTCTTAAAGGAATAGTTCAGCCAAAAATTAAATCTTGCTTAAAAAGTACCTACCTTCAGGCCATCTAAGATGTAGATGAGTTGGTTTATTTATCAGAACAGATTTGGAGAAATTTAGCATTACATCACTTACTTACCAATGGATCCTGTGCAGTGAATGGGTGCCGTCAGAATAAGAGTCCAAACAACTGATAAAAACATCACAATAATCCACAAGTAATCCACACCACTCCAGCCAATCAATTAACATGAAGCAAAAAGCTGCATGTTTGTAAAGAACAAATCCATCAAGATGTTTTAAACTTCAAAATATTGCTTTCGGGTAAAATACGTGTCCTCTAATCCATAATATTGCTTTCTCCAGTAAAAAAGCCATCTTGTCTGAATTAGGAGAGAAATATGCACATGTGAAACACAGTTTACAAGTCAAAAAAGCTTTTCACTTCACAAGACATTAATTGATGGAATTGATAGGAATTGTGTGGATTATTGTAATGTTTTTATCAGCTGTTTGGACTCTCATTCTGACAGCCCCCATTCACTACAGAGGATCCATTGGTGAGCAAGTGATGTAATGCTAAATTTATCAAAATGTTTCCATGATGAAACAAACTCATATACATCTTGAATGGCTTAAGGGTGAGTAAATTTTGAGCAAATTTTCATTTTTTTGTTGATTAACTATTTCTTTAAAATAGGACTGAATATACCTGGCTGCCTAGTGTTTTGTTGTATTGCAAGTGAGTGTATTACCAGTACTATTTGCTACAAGTATCAAGGATATCAAGGGGATGAACGGTAGTTTAATGGGACAGTATTGCATTTTATTGATGGCTGTTTTTTATTTCAATTGAACATTTTGTTGATAAATTTTATTTTTGGATGGAATAACACCCTCTGCCCCTCCCACCTTTGTGCATGTTAGTCCTGTTGAAATGCAATAAACAGTGATCTGGAGAGAAACATTGAGTCATTACTGAGTGAAGTGTTTCACAATGAGGATCATATAAACATACATAATCCAAATTCCGTGTCTCTCTGATGCACAAGCATCTAATGTCTCTGTTACACCACAAACAAGTTGAGACAATCCAGGATGTCGTGGCCAAGATGAAGATGGCATAATGTAACGACACTGACAAATCCACAACCTCTGAACAAACCAGTGTTGCCAAATGATGAACACTGATGAGGATTAATGAATCTCAGACTCTCTAAGTCTCATTCTCAGACAGTGTTTGGCATGACAGAAAATACCTCTTAATAAATAAATGTGTAGTAGAAAAGAGCACTGATGGCTAACAGAGCGACAGACAGCATCATGTTCTTCCTGTTCTCTCCTCTCAGCACCTGCAGCTCCTTTTCTGAAGAATAAAACGTATAAGATACTATAATATACAATTGTTCCCACAATCATTCTTAATGCATCAAGAAATCAGACATTTGGTCATCATTTTGCATGCTTCATAAAAAGTAGGTAGTTTATTTAGAATAAAGACATCCACAAATTCATACACTGGGTATTACAAAATGTATAAGTGATTAATACATTCTATGACAAATGCACTTTAATTTTCATTGTCCGGCTGATGTATTTTTACACCCCCCACCTTTTCATAACACTCACCATATTTCTGTATTCTTTCATTCAGTATGGTCATCTCGTCTTCCAGGGCCAGCCTGTAAGTACATGAAAAGGCTCGTTTGCTCTGTTTCTGTAGCATATTGACTTCATAATGATGTTGGCATAATCACCTGTCGTTGTCTGTGAGCTGCTCTTTTCTCTGTCTGAATTCTGCCCTCTCCAGTTTGTTTTTACAGCGCAATTTGCGCTCCTCAATGCGGTCAATCTAAACAGACCAAAGATAAGAGCATCATATTTCAATACATACACCAAAATGAGACATTTTCACATAGGACTTTTCAGAATGTTTTAGATTTCCCATGTAACCAAGTTAATCTTCAGTAGATAATTAGTGTAAGGTTATCTGTCAGCTGTTTCATACACATAAAACGGAATCAAATTTTATATATATTAATATGCCATTTACCTCGCTTGCCACACTTATTTTCTCTTTCTTCACGGTTTTTGATTTACTCATTTTGGAGGGTCTGAGGCTTTTAGTGTCGGGCAAAGCGCATACTTCCGTACACGAATCCTTCACTCGCTCACTTGCATGCCGCATTTGGTGAGATTCATACCGCCACCTGCTGTCGGAGCGGTGACATTTCATATTGCGCACAGTGCCATCTATCTACTGACACGTACCGAATTTTTATATAAAAAGGAAGAATTTATCCCAAATGATATTTCCAACGTTAATTAGTTTAATAGTTAATGACAGCATTTGTATTACTACTGATTGCGTTTTATTTATTTTAATTAATTAATTAATTAATTATAGCTTGAAGAATATTTTTAACAGACAATTAAGCTTATATTTGCACTATAATACTGAAAATTGACTTAATTTGTATTACTATTAATTGTTTTTTATTAATCATATCTTACCAAAGATGAGACTCTCAGATTGTTTAGTGTGTGTATGTGTGTAAATATACAAAACAAGACAAGCAACAATATTTAATAACACTGTATTTTTTATGTCACATAATACAATTTGTTGAAATGGTGTACAATTTTGACACTAATAAAGAGATACACAGTCCTGCTACTTTTTAATCAAGGTGTATGTAATTATTCCCACTACCGCCACCAGGGCGGCGCCACCAACCAGCAGCACAGGAAGTTCAAAGGGTGGGGCTGAAAGCGGGTCTGCTTTTGGAACAACCTCTTCTACAGATGACACTGACACACTCGGTGCATTAATAGAGCCTGATTCAGAGGTGTGAGGTTCTTCTGAGTGTGTGACTGCGGAGGGTGGGAGATGATCTAAAACCTGTGAGATGATTTCAGGTATGGGAACTGAAGCCAGTGTAAAATCTAAAGGCTCAGACATAAGAGGAGTGTGAGAGAAAACTGGCTCAGAAGCCAACTCTGGCTCAATTTCCTCCACAACTGGCTCCTCTTCCACACACATCAGGAGCTCCACAGTCTGGGGGGGCTTGAGATCTGATTCTGCAGGAAGTGCTCCAATCTCTTCCAGCTCCCTGACGCTGCCAATCATGCTCAGCATGCTGCTCTGAAGGTCCTCATCCTCATCTGACTCCACCCTCTCGTGGAGCTCCGCCTCTAGGTGGATGATGTCAGAGGTGGAGAAGTGGTTCTCAGTGTGGTCCTCTTGAACTAGGACCATCTCACTGGTCTCTAGACTTCCAAGCTGTGGCTCCATGTCACTAACAGATGCCCAGGACTCGGCTAGACTAGTGGTCTGCCAGGGGCTGGACCCACTGCTCCTCTCCTCCAGGCTTGAGGTTTGATCCTGGGGAGGGTCGGGTCCCGCAAACTGCCCGTCCTCAGACAGGGTGGAAGATCTTTTATTCCTCTCTGAAAATCTGACTAATGTTTAAAGGAGTCCTAAAGATGAGAGACAGAATTCATGTAGTCATAAGCGCATTGTCACTGACTAATTAAATTAATATGAGCATTGTGGGAATGAAAAAATTTATTTTTATGTATGATTTGAAATAAGCTGATGTTTAATAAAAGAACAAAGTCAAACAATGGCATTCACCACTTATTTTTACTCAGTGATTTTAAGTATTTTTTAAATGCCAAAATCAACCTGAAATGACATTAACAAGCCTAAATCAACAGCAACAACAATAAAAACAACAACACTAATAACCAACAGCAAGAAAAAAAATCTTTTTGAGTTTAAACAATGACATTTCAATTGTTATCTTTTTGTGCCCATCACATACACAGACATAAGAATTATAGTGTAGATATAGTTTTATTTTATATTAAATTTAAAAAATGTGGGGCTTGAAAAAATACAGGACTTCATTTTATGCATCAAATCTGAAATCTGCCCTCAGCAACATTTAATCTATGTGTATCCATGACAAATTACAAAGAATTACAAACATTTTAATCTATCATCATGTTGTGATCTATGTATAGGACTGGCAATGCAACCTATATATATCCCCATCTGTTTCCATGAATAGAGAATGTCATATATTTCACATAGCATGACAGGATCATGGTTCAGTTCACATAGCACTTACACAAAATGGGCATAGCTTTGCTTACTCTTTAATGACTAGCTTTCATTTGTCAGTTTAACAGTTTTAATTTAATTTACTAACATCACTGCCCTTTATGTATTTTAGTCTCCAATCATGTTTTTAACAGTGGTTAAAAAACAAATTAATAAAATCAGCATAAATATGAAGACAATAAAACAAGCACTACAATGAACTTTATATTTACATTTTCTGGGTGAACGAAAACAAAATGGACAAATCCATACTTGCTCTTTTATGACCAAATTTAAAATTGTCAGTAAACTATATGATTATACAAATTTGAGTGTCACTTTAATGAAGTACAGAACAGTGGTTATCATTTGCACTAGCACTGCTTCAGTCACGTCATAGTGAAAACATCTGCAGTGTCAACAGTCAGATTGTGAAGCGACAGTAAACTAAAGCCCATTGGCAAGATCAAAGGTCAAAGTGCTTAAAGGGATCAGATGGGCGAGAAATACAAGCTGTGGCTTTTTAACTTTGACTTCTGTCAGATTATGAACCAATGGAAAGAATGAAAAACAGGCTAGAATGACAACACAGGTCAGTTATTCTGCATAAGACCTAGAGAAAGGCATATTTTAACTAGCAGGAGTGTTTAGTTAAGTATGGCTGAATAAGTCATTCACTAACCAGACAATTAATATCATAAAATGACCTAATCTAATTATCTGTTCAGCCTGTTAAGAAAGATAGATTCCACTAGAGGCATATGATATTTACTGTACCTACTGTTATAGAAAACATGCTTATGGCACCTTATCGCACTTCATGTTTTGAAAGGACTATCATTTAAAAAAATTAAAATGAAATGTCCAAGCTTACATTCTCGTATTACCCATACATAAAACTGAAATGACACATACAGGTATTTCAATTTTTGAAGCCTGGAAAACATTAAATGACCTTCTGTTTGAGAAAAAAAGTCTACACAAAAGCAGCCACTGAAAACAGATCTTACCTTCTCTGAGGGCAAGGTTTAGTCAGACTGGAGGCTTAAATAAATACAGAGGAGGGTCACTGGAGCAACAGAATGCAGTCCAGCACCTCCCCATCCCCTAAAATCCCACCCCTATCCCATTACGTCTGTCCAACACATGGTGATATGACAAAGCAGTAAAAACTCCCATCGGTCCACTTACCTTTGTTCTGTTCTAAACTGAGGGTCATGACACATCGATCTGTCCTACTTTCTGTGACACAGTCCTGTTTGCTTGACATGCATTTAACAAAGTTGTCTAAGTGTCCACCTTGTGAATAAGGTCACTGTTATTTTGTCTTCCCCCCCTCCCCATTTTTCTATCATTTAAACATTCGCAATGATCCTATCTGTCCGAATACTGTTTGTCTTCATTCTCTATTTCATCTTAATGAACAGTGAGACGAAATCTTTAATTAAACGAGGATGAAAACGAGGCTGGACTTGCTGTATAAAAGTCTGAGATTGGCCTACGTAATTTTTACATCTCACAACGTTCAAAAATGTTATTTGTAGAGTTATGGTCCATATAAAGTTGTTTTGTAACAACATTTATCAACATACATGCGTGCAGCATTTGTCACATTAAACGCAAAAAAAAAGCCTAGACGCGCACTGAGATCTGATTGGCTCCCAGAGAGGAAACACGCATCATGTGATGCGTGGGTCATCATTGACTGAGAATCAGCTGATCCTTCCAGTCTATTTTCACGACTCGGACACTGTCACGACCGACCTTTTCATGTAATTTTGGTGCAGTTTTAAAACTGTAGGCTTTTCGAAAATATTTTTTAAAAATCCATTTGTCACTCGACGTCTTTCCGTCGCGAGCCTTTTCAGTCGGTGGAGTTTAAAATCCTCTTACAGCAGCCGCAGCAGCAGTCATGGCGCTCAGCGATGCCGACGTCCAGAAGCAGGTGAAAATGCTTTCAAATGCATAATTTACTCTATTTTACAATGTAACACTGTAGCAAGATGTATCATTCGGTGATTTTACAAATGCATTGTTTTATACGAGCCTAGTACTGGCATCGTGATATAATACGATCATGTGGCCTTCAAGGTTGTTCGTCATTTATTCATTAGACACGCGCTTGAATCACAAGACCTGTCTATATAATAATAGTAAAAAATGTATTTATTTATCTTAATACGTATGCCTGGTCATGCACATATGCATAAAGGATCAATAAGGAAAAAATAAACTGAGCAGCTCATTCTAAAAACAAATGCATCAAGGTAGTGTGATGAATAATATCAAATATTTACCACAAAAATGCTAATTTTAAAATGCAAATGATGCAGAATATTAAGATGTAGGACATTCTGCATAGTAATAACATACTAAACACCCATACACACTAGAAACACATTCCACATCCTTGTGATGAAGCCACAACAGGGAGACTCATTGCTACTGTAACTTTAAACAGATTTAAGATCATTTTTCTCAGAGAAAATACCTAATGTTACCTAATGTTGTTTTATACAACATTAGGTAACAAAGATATGCATGTATTTACAAGTGGGTGTAAAATATTGTAATGCTGTTAGACTAGCGTTATTCATGTTCATTTAAAGCCTTTTTCCCCATAGATATTGAATTGTTCTCCTTTTAATTCCTATATCTTTCCAGATCAAGCACATGATGGCTTTCATTGAGCAGGAGGCCAATGAAAAAGCAGAGGAGATCGATGCAAAGGTAATTTTAATTTACAATGTCTAAAGACTAAGTTTAAAAGGCTGTGACAGTGGAAATGGTGTGAAATTGTGTGACCTGCTGATGATAAGAGCTGATATGATGACAAGTGACTCCCCCTGCAGGCCGAGGAGGAGTTCAACATTGAAAAAGGTCGGCTGGTTCAGACTCAGCGTCTGAAAATTATGGAGTACTATGAGAAGAAGGAGAAACAGATCGAGCAGCAGAAGAAAATGTGAGTGTGACTTCCTCTGAGCCAGATCCTCAAATTCTTCCCAGTTATTTAAACAAGCATTCCATGCAGTAAAACACTTTTAGATCATTTAATTATGAATGTTCTGATTGTGATCATTTTGTTTTAATTGTTTGCTTCCTGTCCAAAGTCAAATGTCCAACCTAATGAACCAGGCCAGACTAAAGGTCCTAAAGGCCCGTGATGACATGATTTCGGTTAGTTCAGGTTCTTTTTTTTTGTGGCACATCTAGCCTTAAAATGAATATTGAGTTTCTGTTGTCTGTTTACAGCGGAGTTTTATTTCTGTGTTTTTTAGGATTTGCTAAATGACGCACGTCAGCGACTAGCGAATGTAGCCAGGGATCCATCCAGATACGCGGCTCTGATGGATGGACTTGTCCTGCAGGTGAGTGATTGTATAATTATATAAAGACCTGGTATAGAAAACCAGGTCTATCAAAGAATGTATGTGAGTCTTATCAGGACATGTTTTCATATTTTCATGTTTCAGGGTTTTTACCAGCTCCTGGAACCCAAAGTGACCATCCGTTGCCGCAAACAGGATGTGGGCATAGTGCAGGTCTGGAGTTCACTAAAGCTAAAAATAAAAAAGTAACCAATGTGTTACTTAAAATAAAATAACTGTCAACTTAAATAAAACATAAAAATATAACTATAATAACTAAAAACTAAAATTTACTTAAATATAATACATAAAATGACCAAACAACTAAATTACTAAAACATTAGCTAAAATTAAAATGAAAACAAAATTAAAAATCTTAATAAAAACAAACATGTCTTTTATTAGGCTGCTGTGCAGAAAAACGTTTCCATCTACAAGGCAGCAGTTAAGGACAATCTTGAAGTGCGCATTGACCAGGAGAACTTCCTCTCTCCAGAAATGTGAGCATCTGCGGTTTCAGTTTCTCATTACAAAATTAGCCTGACTATCTTTTTTTTTAATAAATGGTGGTTTTTAAGTATGAAAATGAAAGTCTCTGGTTTTTTTTTGTTTTTTTTGTGTAGCTCTGGTGGTATTGAGCTGTACAATGCTGATGGGAAGATCAAAGTGTCTAACACTCTGGAGAGCAGGCTGGATCTCATAGCACAACAGGTACAGAAATTGGGCAGAGAAGTTTACAATTATGAAAAGCAGTGTAAATTGTACGATTGATTTTACATTTTCTTTTGATTCTTTTCAGATGATGCCTGAAATCCGAGTCGCCCTATTTGGTGCAAACCAGAACCGCAAGTTCATGGACTGATCCTCACTCGCTCCAAACCACGGCAGAATGCCATTGTTTGATGTTGTACTTTTATTTTTATTCTGATGTTAAAGACTCCATTCCTGTGTCTGTCTGTATTTAAGAAAATATCATGCGTATGTGTGTGTTCTGTATGTGGTGATTCATTATTGCTGTAAAAAGGATCAAAATAGTGTTTCAGTTGGCTGCTAGAACTTCGGTCCATAACATCTCATGTGTTTGATTCTCAATGCAGCTGTAATATAACATGGTCATGTTTACAGAAACACTCAGTCTTAAACTGATGTAGAAATTCCAAGATTGTTTGTGAACCCACCCATTTTGTGGCTGTAAAGGAGAACACGGACCCATCTTGAGCATCCCTCAGAAAAACAAAATGGTGGCACAGACTTGAAAATTACGTTGTTTAATTGTTTCTGTTGAATTTTTATTTGCTGTCCTTTCCTGTGGTGCAGAGCATGACCTGTATATCACAAGCAATCGTGTCTGTTAATGCTGCAAAGATGATATTGATGTGAAAATGATATATAATGAAAAACAATACGAAACAGATCTTCTTCTGTTGTGTTCTTACTGAGTCGTATTGTGAAGGGGTAAATGTCAGTCATTTGGGGAATGTCATAATGAGAAGGGTTTGCAGAAGGCCCTTATTCCTAAGTCATTTGATTCACAGTATATCAATTGCTCTATTGTCATCACATTATCAACATATGCTGGTCTTGCCGAAAGAGGAACTTCATACACTAGACATGCAGACAGACTAAAATACGGTACATGTTTTCTGGATTCAAGACAAATAGAAGGAAACAAAAAGGGAGCAATGAGCAACATAAACTTGAAGGTAAGCTAACTTTTAGCCTGCGGATAGAGTTGTTTATTGTTTACAACCAATAGTAATGTTTTAAAGTCTGCCTTTTTTTCAGATTAGATTTCCAGGAATGTCAATTATTTGATTATAGCAAAAGCTGAGGTTCAAGCTACCATATTAAAAAAACAGATCTAACATAACATAATTATGATGATCATCATGTAAAATGATTATTTATAATAAAAATTAATAAAATAAAAGTATAGTTTTGAGCAGTTTAAATGGTGTGACAAGTGAACTTACAAAAGATTCTTTTAAATGCTTTTAACAGAGTGACTGCAAAAATATTAGAAAACAGCTAAACTATTATTAGTAGTAGCAGAAGTAAAACTGATCTTAAAATTATGAAATAAAGTTGACATCTGTCTATTGTCCTGACCTGTAACAAGCAATAGACATGTTTAAGACATTAAAAGGATAAAAAACAGACAAGACAGTTCTTTCATCCAAATCATTCCAGTAAATAAAAAAAACAAAAAAAAAAAAACAAAACTGTAAATTGATGATTTACAGGTTTAAAGAAATAGTTTATCAAACAAAATGAACATTTTCTGAAAATGCACTCACCCTCAGGCTGTCCAAGATGTAGATGAGTTTGTTTCTTTATCAGTACAGATTTGGAGAAATTTAGTATTACATCACTTGCTTACCAGTGGGTCCTCTACAGTGAATGGGTGCCGTCAGAATGAGAGTCCAAACATCACAATAATCCACAAGTAATCCACACCACTCCAGTCCATCATGTCTTATAAAGTGAAAACCTGTGTGTTTGTAGAAACAAATTCATCATTAAGGCATTTAAAACTATTGACCAAAACAACTGTGCGAAAGTATAGACAAATCCCATTTAAAAAAAAAAATTTCAAAAATGGGAATATCACTCTCTTACCGTCTCAGGATCTCTGTACGAGCATGAGGAGTCTCTCCAGCATGGCAGCTCTGATTGTTCTGATGTCACTGTGTATCAAAGAGTGTAATCCAATGCCAGATCCCCATCAGAGGGAACTGATGCTGAAGCAGGACATGACCCAGCAGGTAGGGGGCAGAGTGGAGCTCACTGCTGCCGAACTGCAACTGGATTCACTCCTACACCAGCTGAAGCTGAAAGAAATGGCTGCTTCACCTTTCCCGCCAGCCCATCACTTCTTCAAAGTGCGGCACATCGTGCAAAAAAGCCCTGTCTTCAAACTGCTACAGAAAATGCCAAAGGGTAAAAAACAGTTACTTGTATACTTGGGAAACATCTGTCGTTTAGATAATAAAATGAAACTGTCCTGTCCCTTACAGGTGCTGCTCTTCACATCCACAGCTCTGCTATGGTGAGTGTGGATTGGCTGGTGCTCAATGTAACGTACAGGCCTCATTGTTACATCTGCTTTACGTGGGACGGGTCAGTGCAGTTCCTTTTCTCTACCAGTACGCCCTTTTTGCGATGGGGATGCTCTTTTTGGAAACGACTGGATGTGCTGAGGGCGAGTCTGAGTGATGTCACTGCCTTTGATAAAAGGTTAATAAATCTATTCAACATAAGCTATAAAATAGCCACAGGTGTTCACTGGCACAAACAATAACCGTGACCATTATAGTGCACTGAAAAGCATTATTTGTTTGCAAATGCCACTTGATTTGATGGATGAAATGAAATTCATATATTTTTAAGTATGATTTTATTGGTCTATCGATATGTAAAAATATATATATATTTTTTAACTCAGCATCAACAAATTAAGTATATTTTTTATTGATTGTTTGATAGCAAGAACCAATTAAGAGAAATTAAACTAATTATATATATATATATATACATATTACATTTCTCAGTTTAATGCGAAATCTTACACTCTTCACGGAAGACCCAGAGAAGTCTTATCCAACACAAGATGCAGCATGGGACAGGTTTGAGAAGATTTTTTTAGCTCTATCTGCGCTGATCACATATGGACCAGTCTTTAAGGACTACATCTACCAGGGTCTGAAGGAGCTTTATGAAGACAATATCATGTACCTGGAGCTGAGGGTCGGACAGTCCAAGGTTTGTGACTGATAAACCACATCACTGTAATTAAATGTATATATGCTTTTGGATAAAAAAATGTGTATGTTATATAATTATGTTTAGGTTTATGAACTTGATGGCACTATCCATGACACAGCGTGGTCTCTGGAGGTCTACAGAAACATTACAGAGCAGTTCAGAGCAAATCATCCAGATTTCATAGGATCTCGTTTAATCTTCTCTGTTCACAGGTAAAACTACATTAAGCTAAATCAATCAACCAATAACTGGTCTCTATTGTCCTGTGAATTAACTTAATGAGACAAATACATACGTAATTTACCAACCTTTACAATTCAACAGCATCAATAATAATTAAAACTTTTAGTGTAAATAACTTTCATTTCTGTTACCAAGCACAACTTTCAGCTTTATATATATTTTTACAGCATTAAAGAATTACAAACTTTCATACAGTTTTTTCTTCTTTTAAAGGGCATAAGCAATGTTAGTTTATTTAATAAAGTCCACTTGACATTTCCACTATTGCCAAATAAGATTTTTCTTTTTCGAATTATGACGCCACTAGACTTAACAAAGGTGAAACGGGCTATGAGATTATGGATAATAATGCTTCCTTTAAACATTAACTCAGGACTACAAAAGCAAAGACGCATGCCATTAATTACCGCAGAATATAAACACATTTAACGCTGTCATTTGAATTCAAAAGGATTAACTATATTGTCTAGGACGTTTGACAGAAAGATTTAATATACTAAGAATATTCATTTCAGATGCAGTATTACGTTCACACTGATCTGATCTGAATGCATTTTTACACAGGTCTCTTAGTGTGTCTCAGGTGAAGCAGGCAGTACAAGAGGCCATTAAAATGCAGAGAAAATATCCAGACATTGTTGCTGGATTTGACCTGGTAATCTTATCCTTGACTTAAGTTGCATCAAAATGCAATACTAAATACTAAATATGTTACTGTCTGCACTGTGCAAGGAAACCACAGCAATAACAAACCCAAAATAACTGAACCAGGATTTAATATTAGTTTTCTCTAATTCTATCAATTTATTGCTGTAGGTAGGCCGTGAAGACACTGGAGGATCTATCTGGTACTTTCGAGATGCCTTATCACTCCCTTCAGAACTAAAGACGCAACTTCCTTTCTTTTTCCATGCTGGAGAGACAGGTCAGTAAACGTAGCTCACTTTCTTACTATTAGTAAAAACAAAACATTTTGAAAATTTGAATTAATTGAACCCATTGCTTCACAAAATCAAAGCACTCAAAGCACCACTTACTGGTCAAAATGGTGTAAATGCAACAAAACCTCAACACAAATACAAAAACACTGTTTTTGAACCAATGGCAGATGTTTTATCAAATATGTAACCTATTAAATGCGATTAAGAAAACCTCAAAAATAGTCCTCTTTTTTTCCCAGACATGTCCTGGCTGCAAAATCTGAATTGCATAAAGGAGTTTGGCTTTCTGTGGGTGTTTTTTTTTAGATTTGGATGGTACAGATGTGGACAGGAATGTGTTGGATGCTCTGCTGTTTAACACCAGCCGCATTGGACATGGTTTTGCACTGGTTCATCATCCCCTGGCCAAGCAGCTGTCCAGGATGAGCGGGGTGGCGGTGGAGTTGTGTCCCATTTCCAACCAGGTACAGCTGCGTTGCAAAACTAGGCTGAAAATATGTCCTTTTAGTTACTTTTTATGTAAAAATGTTCTTTTTTGGCTTGCTCCACCTGTTACGTCCCGGATGTAAAAAGTCTAGGGTAAAGGAGTAACAGGGAAAAGTAAAAATAAAATTGGTTGGGGTGAGTGCATATCAGTCCCCTGCCCCACACAACAGACACATTAAATTCCAAATTAACTGGTATTTTATTGACAAAAGTATGATTAACAAAGTAGAAACTGGAAGCAAACATAGACTGCAGGAGGGGGAAAGGCCAAAACAACAAACAAAAGGACCCTCTAACTAGTTAGGGAGTAAAACTGTCTAAACTGACAACATAAAGAAAATTAACAACAGAAATGTACACGAACTCCCTAACTAAACCAAAAACAGGAGAAAAAAAATTCACAGAAATAAAATGGCTCCCACCTCCCTACAGCTTCCAATACACAGGAGCTCAAACAACAGATCAAAAAGGGCTGCAATAAGCCATAACTTGTAGATTTTACACAAAACCAAAGTCTGTGACACAACAAACACAGCAACACAAGGCAGGCAAGGGGAACAACACTCTGGAAGGCAAGCTTCAATGTGGCTGGCACGCTGAGCAACCTTTGTTTGCAATCTTAGCCCAGTAATGAGCAGCAGGTGAGAGCGATCACCTCCCTCTCCTCCACACCTGGTTGAGCAGCAGGTAGAGCAGACACACACAAAAAGAGAGAGAGAAAAAGCACACCACAGCATACAGCATCCAACAATAATATATAAATAACCACGGAACGTAACACACCAATGTAAATAAAACCAATATTTGGACAGACTTGTCTTGAGCAGTACTGTGTCAATAATGTCAGTGAGATTGATTAAATCAAGTGTTTTTCTGTCTTCTCCAGGTACTAAAACTGGTCTCGGATTTGTGTAATCACCCCGCCGCGGTACTAATGTCAGACGGTCATCCCATAGTGGTGAGCTCTGATGATCCCACCTTATTCGGGACCACAGGACTCTCCTATGATTTCTACCAGGTCTTTGTGGGTATTGGTGGGTTGAGCGCAAACCTGGGGACTTTAAAGGAGCTTGCAATGAATTCAATCAGGTAATTGATTTACTTTTTCACATACTTTCTTTGGAAAAGTCTTTTTTTTTGAATGGTTGTACTTTTCCCCTTTGTTAACAGGTACAGTTCTTTGTCTCTACAACTAAAGGATAAAGCTATGACAGTATGGAAGGAAAAGTGGAACAAATTTGTTGCAGAGAATTCATAACCATGACAAACAGAAGAGGACTGTATTTTGTATTACAGCATCTATATCATAAATTAATTGAGTTGCCTACATTTTTTACATCCTGAATTACATACTGTTTCTAGGTCATGAATCCTTGCTCAATAAAATAATTAATTTCTTTAGAAAACAAACTGAGTGTATATTTTCATTTTACGTAGAACCGTATGTCAATCACAACTCCATAACCAAGTACCATCAATGTATCATCAGTGGGATTTAGATGTGGAAAACCATTTTCCAGATTCCCAGACGGTTTGCATTTTAGCCTCTCTCTCAGTCTCTTTCTCTACAAATACATCACTGATGTCTATCCCATGATTCTGTGTAACAAGACGGGAACGGGATGTTTGACCAGTTCAATGATAAGCAAACAGCTATACAATAAGCGTGACGTATATCCCTAGCTACATCTCAAATGTTTGGTAGACAAATATCAAGTCAGTTAAATCGATGTGCCAACAGAAGAAATTTGGATGTGTTTTTTCATGATACTGTACTGGAATATGCCAGGCTATGTGAATTTTTCTTTATTGATTCTTCTTGCATTTCTCTTCATTACATTGCTAAAATACTTCCTCCACAGTCAAAACACATGTAAGAAAAACTCAACAAGGGTTACCATGGCTGCTATGTAAATATAGCATAATATTTAGGTGAACAATCAACATGATTGCATGTGAATGAGGTTTATCCATATCCCTTATTCAACATTCTCTCCTTCTGACACCTCCATCTCAATCTCACCAAAGAACAGGCGATCAACCACAAGAATTCCAATTACAGAAGCACTCCTGGAGAACAGGCAAAGGACCGATATATTACACTCTGAATAGAATATCAGATCAACAGACAATTGTCAACAAGAAACAAGAAGTAGTTGACATTGAGCCACTTACATGTAAGATACAGTATTACACAACACTCGTTTTCCTGGCTTTGAAGGGTTGTTTTGCACTACTTCTGTAGAAATGTTAGGTACACGCACCATAGAGCCCAGTCAAAACCATGAGGCGAGGCAAAATACTTTGTCACCTGCAAGTCATAGTAACTGACACTATCAAACAAAGGGTTCAGTGTACAGTCAGGCTGGAAATGTGCAAGCAGGGGCTCCACCCTAAAAGAGAGAGAGAGTACTTGAGAAACTCTTAAGATTTTATACACTCTCATACCTATACCTATAATACTTTTTTGTTTGTTTGTTTAATAAATATTATTGCCAAATACTCAGAAACTGAGCAGTTTCACACCATTTGACATGGACCTCAATGTGGGCATACAAAATGGCAACCAAAAAAAACCCCCAATGGCAGCCTTGGGCCTGGGAAAGTCCTTTCTGCTTTGAATGCATTTACAGAAATGGATAAATGCAGCAAGACAGATGTTAAATTTCAGAGCATTTCGGTAAACCTCTGAAACTCACATGTGGTCCTTTTCCAGAGGCAACTGGTCACTAAGGAAGGCATTGTAGCTGTATTTCTGAAAGAGATCCTCAGCTTTCCTCTGGTCATCCTCAGAAAGTTCAACGGTCGATTGCTTGAAAAGATTTGCATTTGGGAACAACTTCTTTGCTGGCTTCTTCTCTTTCTCACCTGCAAGAGTATGTGTTCATCAAGTATTCAAAATATAAAACTGAAGCAAACGTATATTAGTAACTCACCCACTGCATGTAAATGCATTTTCCTTTGTCTGTTTTCAGTTATTTTGTCATTGGTCCTGTCATGCTTGTGGTAATTGTGTAAAAGTGTAGCATCAGTGATGCATAGTTACTGTGACAGAAGATTTGTATGCAACAGCCTCAATGTTGATTCACTACATTTATTAAATGTAATATACATATACACCCAAAAAGGATAAAGCCTAGATGTCAAGCTATATTTAAATGAAAATACACCCCTGATTTAAGACAGATTTGAAATGCTTCAGGAGTGCCATTTGATGGAAGCCAAGATTTTCACCAAATTCACTTTTGTTGTATGGAAAACAACAGTCTGGACATTCTGCTCAGTAAATGATGGGAGGATTGTAATTTTTGGATGAATTATTCTTTTAATAAACACTGACATTCTGTGACAACATGTCCTATAGCTGGCTATAGGGTTAGTATGAAACATGAAACAATTTTTCAGACAGTCTCTTTCAGTACATATCTGCATTTGCATTTTTGCCACTAACACTCCAGCATCTCAGCTGTGTTCAAATAAAGTGATCTTTCATTTCAAAAGTCGTGAATTACATTCTGTATCTTCCAGTGTTGGTTTCTGCACTCCTGAAGAAAAACGTTCTTTTAATACTTTTCTGTCTGCTCAGTGCTGATCTCCAGACAGCGTTTGGTGTCTCTGTTCTGTATGGCCTGTCCCTGAAAACAAACAAAAATATGCATTTTTCCAAGCAATGTTTAAATTGCGATACACAATAGTAATTATTTGGGTGTAATTGTTTGTTCACCTGTTTGAAGTTCCAATACATGTGTTTTGGTTTTTCAGTGCCTGAACACCAAGACAGCTCTGGAAACCTGCCTGAGCCAGGATCAATTAGACAGTGGATCCGACCGTTTTTAAAAGAATGAACGGGATGCACATATATCTCACCACGTCCCGTATAATAAAATATCTGTGATGAGAAACTGAAGTGTGTCAAATATTCCCCAAAATACAGTTTAAAATGCAGAGAAGAGAACAGAGGAGAACATATTACCTGTGATTCCATGAAATGACATAGATATAAAATGGGAGTGTTCTCCTCAACTGGCCCCTTATCCAAACATAATCTTGTCTGCAGATCATTGATCAGCTGTTTAGATAGAAATAATGAGATCATACCCCTCAAACCCATCATAGTTTTTCCTATACAACTGATCCCTTACACTATCTTGATTCATAGTGAACTATATGTCACTCACCGCTCCATAAGCTAATAAATGAATGGGATTTAACGCAGGATAGACATTTTCCAGATACCATTTGAATGGTTTGCAATTCAGCCTCTCTCTCAGTTTCTTTCTCTCCGATACATCACCAATGTCTATCCCATGGTTCTGTGGGGTAGAGTCAACACCTCAGTACTCTTAGAAATGGCCTTGAAAATCCAGAAATTTGATTGGCTGAATCTCCTTTTGTTAGATCTACCTGTATGGGAAGACCCCAGGCGACGTTCACATTTGTCTTGAATTCATCCATCCAAACTTCTGCCACTCTAAGGGCATTTCTCTTCATTACATTGCTAAGATCAGGCATGTAGGGTTTGTGTGACCTTTCGATATGAGCAATTCTGGAGTAGGGTACAACTTCTATACTTCCTCCACACAGCCACACCTGAACCAAAACACATGAAAGAAAAAGTCAACAATGTGCAATATGGCTACCATGTATATATAATATACAAAGTATAATATAAAATATTAACTTAAGAATGCTCAATGTGTTTTTACGTGCATGTGAATTACCCGTATTCCTAATTCAACATTCTCTCCTCCGTACACCTTCATTCCCAATCTCACCGAAGAACAGACGATCAACTACTATAATTCCCATTACAGAGGGACTCCTGGAGAACAGGAAAAGGAAGGATCTGTTACAATGTGAAAGAATACTAAGAACAAGAATATTAATTCACTATTATCTTAGACACAGTTTTACACACACTCACTTTCCTGGCTGTGAAGGATCGTTTTGATCATACCACTGGGAATGCCACGTACATGCACCAAAGAGCCCAGTCAAAACCTTGAGCATAGGTAAAATGCCGTGTCACCTGCAAGTCATAGTAATTGACTTTATCAAACACGGGGCTCAGGACCAACATACGGTCAGCCTGGATACGTGCAAGCAGAGGCTCCACCCTAAAAGAGAGACAATATTCGAGAAACATTTCATACACCTTAATACCAATAAATCAGTTTTGATTTTAGTTAAAAAATAAAGGTAAAGCATGGTATTCAGCTAACTGAGCAAATATTTAGTTTGACAAACACTGATGTCAGCAATTTGACACTTCAAGTTGAAGTAGCTATGAAAATTACTAAAACTTAAAAAAACTAAATTGCAAAAATGAACAAAAATGACACAGCACATAACAAAATTACTAAAACTTAACATTTTATTTTTTAAATAAAAGCTAATTCAATAAAACAATAGCATATTAGGACAAGAGTGTTAGACAAATATTTAGTTTACTGCCAAATATTGAAGTCAACTGTGCAGTTTCACACCATTTGACATGGACCTCAATGTGGGCATCCAAAATGGCAACCACATCCCCAGTGGCTGCCTTTCACACTGAGATTCTAGCCTGGGAAAGTCCTTTCTGCTTTGAATGAGTCACCATCTTCAGCAGCCCTGGGTGCTTCTCATTGATGGAGCTGACATAAGCATGCAGCTGTGTTTTCAGATTTTCTGTGAGATATGCCTAGAATCAATACTGTAGCTCATTTTGGGTACGATATTAATCTGAGACTGGGGTTTTCTCCCCGCCGGGGTCCGCGGCAATATGACGGGTAGCGGCTTCCTTTAGCGGCTTCATCCATTCCTTAGCGGCGGCACTTCCTCAGGCGGGTGAGAAGGCCCGGCATCCTGTGCCCGGTTGCATAAAGAACCTTAAGTTTTTCCCTTAAGTATGAAACTTAAGGCATGATTTCCCCTTACCTAAGGGGATGATTTAAGGGTGTTGCATATAATCCTTTAAACACTTCCCTTACTAAAGGGAAACCGTTAAGTGTTTTACGACAGCGATTCAAGGTTTGCCGTTAAAAAAAATCTACTGTTGCTATGGACACGTTATTTCGTAATGCAGATAGTGGTGTAAGTTTTCACAGAAAACAATATAACACGGATAAGGAGAACAAAATATAAACCAAATATAAACGAGAAGTAAACTGATAATTCACTCAAAACGAAACATTCTGAAAAATCATTTTACTGAATTTCCGAGGCGATGTGAACATTATGAAGCGCTGAACACTCTCATGTTGTGTATGTTTCATTCATACTCAAAGCCGGAGGGCGCTCTTGCGCTGAAAATCCGGACTCATAAAAGTGTTATGATGGAATACAGCAGGAATCGCTGCAGCTAAACTTAAACGTAAACACAATAAACACACGATTGCGACAATATACGGTTTATGTGTGTTTTTTAAGTCATCTCCAGGTAATACGTAGGAAAATACAGGAATAAAATATAGAATATAAATTTGTTCTCCTGTGTGACGGACTCATGTTTGAGGTATTATGTGTGAATGTAATTTAATCACTGGTTATATGTGAATAAATGCCTAAACTAAAATCTGTTTAACATATAAAGAGGATGATCGTGGATTGAATCAGCGCGCTGTGTAACACTTAAGGTGACATTTTCCATACCTTATGTTATACTTAGGGAAATGACAGCTAAGGGGCTTTATGCAACACTTAAAGGGTTTTAGGGATACTTAATAGAAATTCTAAGGGTCTATGACGTTTCAACTAAAGAAACCCTTAAGTAGCATTTAAGGGATATTTTATGCAACGCCCTTAAGTGTAAGGGAAACATAAGGGTGATCTTAAGGGAAAATTATACTTAAGGTGCTTTATGCAACCGGGCACTGGCCCGCAGCCATTTCCACGCGGCTCACGTCCGGACCGCGGGTCCGGCAGCTCGTCCACCCTATCGGCGGCGCTCGTCCCTTTACGCACCCTTCCTGGACCCACGAGGACACCAGCGAGCATGCACGGGGAAGAGACCGGTCTCCTGAGGAGAGGCGCACTCGGCATTTTAACAGCGGCGGTGATGAGGCTTCATTCACATCAGGTGTGCCTCATCACACGCCGCCAGACCTGGATGTTTCAGCGCCCCGCCTCCTCCCACACGCCCACTCCCGTCGGGAGCCTGGTGAAGGGCGGCGATTACCGACGGGGTGAAGCTGATAGTTAGGGGGGAGGCAGCCGACTCGTCACAATATATATATATATATATATATATATATATATATATATATATATATAATTTACTTTTACTTTTTTTTTAAGAAAGATCAGAAAGACAAACAATAAATACAGATTTATGTTCCCAATGCTCTTATTTTTATACTATTGTTTTAGGGTGCCAATATAATTCTGACAATGTCTCTCTCTCTCAAACAGCTATTCTTTTCTCTTTACTGTTTTCATGGGGATATTGTTAAAATATGTAATTCTAACAACAAATAATAACAATACTAATGTTGCAAAACTAACAACAACAGCTGATTGCAATAATTTATGCAAGAATTCATTACAAAGCAATTCCTAGACATTCCTAATTTTATATTTTGACACCTGTTGTGTGCAGTTTACATTGCTTATTAGAAAGTTTAAAGTGTGCAGTTTAAAAGCTTTCTCTTGTTCAAACACTTGTTTGTGTGTTAATTAATTAATTAATTTGTTTGTTTTTTGATTGCAGTGCTTTTTCTGCTGCTATTGTTTTTCTTGGATTTGCTTCTCAGTTACATACAATTTTAACCTTTTCTTGGTTCATTCCATGTTTTATAGGCAACCTCAATCCAGCTAATCCTGATTTGCACAGGTGGTATTAAATTAATCGAGTGTATTTTAGTTGAGGACTCCATAGTCCAGGTGTTAGTAATCTGTACTTATTCTGTGTTTCAGAAAGCCATTTTTTAAAACATGATTAACTATTCTAGATTAAGGCCTACTCCTGTCTTAATTTAATCTTGGTCCGGGAAACCACCCCTCTGAGGGTGGACACATATAAACACTGAAGCAGTGTTAAAGTTAACACTGAAGCAGTGTTGAAGTTAACAAGATAATTAGGTGATTAACGAAGTGATGATTGATCATTATTGAAGACACCTGATGTTAACAAGCAGAATCACCAAAGGAGAAAACCAAAATTTTTAAGCAACCATTATAGTGGTCAGTGTTTGCATTAGTTAGGCTCTTGACCCTTAAATCATCAACATTAGGACATAGAATTTCCTTACAGATTACGAAAAAAAAAACTGTGAACAAAAGATCAATCAGTTTTGCCATAATCAGACAGATGATGAAAAAAAGTTTATTTTAATTTAGACACACAGACATGAAGAATCAGTGTGAGAATCACAACAACGGTGACCATCAAAAAGCGTGTTGTAGCCAGTCAGAACTCATCCATGACTCCCATCATGCATTGCGGCATGAATAAATTAGAGTTCAGAGTTGATCTGTTTATCTGAATATGCCGTTTGTCACCATTGTTGAGATTCATGGGCTGGTTCTTGATGTCTATGTGTGCCTAGGTGAAACACTTTTTTTTTTTTAAACAGGTTGTAAAAAAAAATCTTTCCAAAATGTATAGGAAGTGCTGGATCTTCTGTGGATTGTCAAGGCTGTTACAATAAGCAAAAAAAAAAAACTAACTTAGAGATTAGACTCTAGGTGATTTACATCAAACAATGAATATGTTAAAACATAATCACCTGGTGACTTGAGCTTTTGGCTTGTCTGGCTGTTTCAACTCAAATACAGCAGCCAAACAAAATCTAGTATTAAAGATTTAAGGGTCAAGAGCCCAACTAATGCAAACACTGACCACTATAATGGTTGCTTAAAAATTTTGTTTTTCTCCTTTGGTGATTCTGCTTATTAACATCAGGTGTCTTCAATAATGATCAATCATCACTTTGTTAATCACCTAATTATCTCATTACCTTCAACACTGCTTCAGTGTTTATATGTGTCCACACTCAGAATGTTAAATTAACACTGGGGATTTTGCTGTGTATGGTACATCTGATGGTTCTACATAGAACCATTTGACAAAGGTGCCATATAGCACTAAAAGTGGTTCCCCTATGATTACGAGCCAAAGAACCACTTTTAGTGCTATATAGCACCATTTGTTTTTAGAGTGTCATGGTCAATGCATCTACAGAAATAGAAGAAATGCATCAAGACAGATGTTGCATTTCAGAGCATATCCGTAAACCGCTGAAACGCACCTGTGGTCTCGAGTGTCCGGCAGCTCCCGGTCCAGAGGTAATTGGTCACTAGGAAAAGCATTATAGCCATATTTCTGAAAGAGATCTTCAGCCTTCCTCTGGTCATCCTCAGAAAGTTCAACAGTCCATTGCTTGAAAAGGTGTGAGTTTGGGAACAGCTTCTTTGCTGGCTTCTTCTCATGTTTCACTTTAAGGCTTTTCTCTTCTGCAATTTTTGTTTTCATTTTAAATATCATTGTTTACAGGAATTGCTTCAAATTACATTAACACAAACCCACCAAAATAGTGATTAAAATAATATTGTGCATGTACATGTCATTTTAAAAAAAGACATCAGTAGCCTAATTACCAAAGTAATTTCCAGGGAGTGAGTTGGCAGACAGGTTGAGATCATATAACAAGACTTTATCTTTATACCTCTACTGCTTTTGGCTGTTTCTATATATTAATAATGAAACGTTCAGCATCTGCATTGCTGACTGAAGACTTTTTTTTGCATGATTATTCATTTCACAGAAAGAGCAAGTTATTCACTTCTATAGAACACAAAGCAGAATATTTGGAAAATTCACCCTCAAAAATAAGTTTTTACAGCTATGCCATAGAAAATTAATTTTATTTCATTTATTAAAAGAACCATTTATTCTTAGTGCAAAGAATTTTTATGCATTTCAAAAATCTGAAGAACCTTTTTCATTTTATATAATCTTTTGGGCAACAAAACCATTTTGTGGATGTTTAAAGGTTGTTCTTGGAACAACTGATACCAATAAAGAACCTTTATTTGTAAGAATTTTGTTAACCTAACAGTTTTGGTTACCATTTACTTCCATTGTATGGCCTCAAAAACTGTCAAAAATATCTTTTTATGTTTCACAGAAAAGCGTCAGGAGGAGATTTAACATTATTAACTCACCCACGGCTATTAAATGCGACTCCAGTTTGTCAGCTTGTTGAGGAGCTGAAATGCTCCAGGAGTGCTATAAGATGGAAGCCAAGATTTTTACTGAATTCACTTTTGTTGTATAGAAAACATTCTGCTCAGTAAATAATGAGAGAATGGTAATTTTGGATGCATTATTCTTTTAATAAACACTGACATTATGTGACAACATGTCACAGAGGGTAGTTAGAGGGTATATTAGTAGGAAACATGAAACAATTTTTACACTGTCATACACTTCATAGCTAGATAAAGACAATAAGGACTTTAAATTAAACTGTCAAACCAATCATCTTGTTTCATAGCATCACTCACACCATGCTAGACTGCGAGGAAAACAGGACATTGAATCCTGGTAGAGGTAGATAATATCAGGTAAATATTAGTTAAATATCAGGTATCATTCAATAAAAGGAACCAGGCATGCAGCATAGTCCATCAACAGTCCATCTGAATAGAACTATAAAAAATTAGAAATTAGAAATAAACTTACACATCCAATTGATGTAAACATTTAAAATTTATTAAATTTATATCATTTTTTTTTATTTAAAAAGGACTCAAATAAAGTTAGCCAAACTAGGAGAAGTCAAACGTACTTTACAATGCAAAACTACATTTTTCACCCCCAGGTCTTTCAGACTGAACCTGACAGAATCAATACCTCAAGGCTGCTAGAAACGGCCTTGAAAATCCAGATTTTGAGCTCCCAGTCCAAATGCATTTGGTCACTGAAGAAGACATTATGGCCGTATTTCTGAAGGAGATCTGGTCGTCCTCTTTTTTTTTGCTTCTTTGCTGGCTGCCTCTTATGTCTTACTTTAAGGCTTCTCTCTTGTGGAAGAATTTGTATTAATCAAGTATTTAAAGTCTTAAACAACACTGAAGCAAGACATACATTAGTAATTCACCCACTGATTTTAAATGGGCCAGCAAATTTGTCTTGGGCCAGCTTGTTAAGGAGAAGTGCACTGTGTAACGAGGCTGAATATATGATAAAAGAACCATTTTTGGTTGAACTATTACTTTACCATTAGCATTTTGTGACAATATGCCCCATCTTCATTCACCGTGACTTTCAATTACTCAAGTTTTGTTTGAAGAAGAGAACTTGCATATGTTTACATAAAACTCTACTTATGAGGAAATGTAAATGACACTTAAGCAGCTTTTCAACTGAAACTACCTGGAACAATTTTTCCCAGGAACTTTTTTTGAGGCCTCAATCACCTCAGAGCTTAAGAGGAAAAGGCCAATGAGAATTGGCAAGTGGAATTTGCATGCCGCGCATTTCCCCTGTACATACGGTTGTATATAAGATGCCGATCACTCATTCAGACTCATTCAGTTTCGGAGCCGATCACTTCAAATAAGCTACTTTAAAGAAGAAGATCACCAAGACTACAGGAGTTTCTCGGTCAAGTTTTTACTTTGACCGTGCATTCAACAGAGAGATTGCCCTGTTCTGGCACAGATAAGTGCTGTGGTTCTTCCCTGGGCACACCGACTAAAAGAGAAATTTCCTACAGCTTGCACTGTCGTTAAAAGTGTCATGCTGCATCAGAGGAGAGGCTATCAACTTCTAAAACCGAAACTTACTTTCTTGTGCTTGGCACTAGGATTGGTTCACAGCCATCGACCTGAAGGACGCATACTTTCATGTCTTGATTTTTGCCTTGACACAGACCGTTTCTTTAGTTTGCTTTCAAGGGTCGGGTGTATCAGTAGAAAGTCCTCCCCTTTGGGCTATCCTCATCTCCCTGCGTCTTTACCAAACTAGCCTAGGGTACCCTGTCCCCACTATGGGAGAAGGGCATCCAGATCCTCCATCTTAATGACTGGCTCATATTAGCTCACTCGTGAGATCTGTTGTGCAAGCACAGGGATCTGGTGCTTCAGCACCTCAGCCATCTGGGGCATTGGGTCAAAGCATCTCTTTTCTTAGTGTGGAGTTGGATTTGGTCAACAAGCATGCACAGTCGATGCTGAACTGCCTGAGGTCATTTAGAGGCACCTCTAAAATCTTTTTCAGAGGCTCCTGGGGCATATGGCAGCCGCAGCCACAGTTACACTGCTCGGCCTGTTACATATGAGACCACTTCAGCACTGGCTGCACGGCCGGATCCAGAGATGGGAATGGCAATTTCTGGGTCAGCGTTACCCCGGATTGTCGCCGCCTGTTAGGCCCTTGGTCAGACCCTTGGTCAGACCCTGTCTTCAGACGGGCAGGAGTGCACTTAGGTCAGGTGTCAAGGCACGTTGTTGTCAACATGAATGCCTCCAAGATGGCTAGGGTATCATATGCAAGGGGCATGCAGCAGGCATGCAGCCTCGGGCTCCTGGATGGGACCTCGACTGCAGTGGCATATCAGATGCCTGGAGTTGCTGGCAGTGCTGCTTGCTCTTCATTGGTTTTGTCCATTGCTGTATGGCAAGCATGTACTAGTCAGTACAGACAACACCACCAGGGCGGTGTTTGCTCCCGTCACATGTCGCAACAGGTAACTTGCAGGAGACCGGCTCGCTGTCGGCTTGCAGCACCATTCCCTTTGGATCTGTGCACTTTCTCCTAGTTGTTCCCTCTCTGTGAACTCTGGGTCCTCTGTGCCCCGCAGTTCAGACTAGACGGAGTAGTCTGTCACTGCGTCCAGTAGGGGCTTCCCTCCCCCCTTCGGACTTGGTGGGCCCGTAATCTGGCTTACAGTGCGTTGGGAAGGTTACAAATTGAGCTTCATTTGTCCTAACATGCTTGCCTGTCAGTATTTGTCCCTCAATTGCATAACGCAGTTCAGGTTGTGCGTTTTCCATAGGGACCCCGTGATGTCAGTTGACATGACGTTGAACATGACTGACTGCAAGTGAATGTCTCGGTTACGTTTGTAACCCTCGTTCCCTGAAAGAGGGGACAGAGACATTACATCCCTCCTGCCACAATCCTGAATTGCGCTGAATGCCAGGATATGTCTGAATGAGTGGTTGAACAGCACCATCTTTTATACCCGTATGTACAGGGGTGTGGTGCGGCATGCAAATTCCTTTCGCCAATTCTCATTGGCCTTTTCTTCATAAGCTCAGAGGTGAGACAAGAAAAGCTCCAAAGCGAGACCCTGTGATGTCAGTCGGCATAACGAGGGTTACAAACATAACTTAGACAATCTCCTGTTCTTTTCCATTTTTTCCAGAACTTTTTTGTCAGCCGAACCTCTTTCATATATTTATTTGAAGTATTCACTGAGATTTCACGGTTCTGCCAGTTAATGGACACATGACATGCAAGTTAAATGTTTTATTTTTTAGACTATTCAAACTGTAATATGACTGTATTATTATTCCTTTCTGAGTCTTAATTTTATTTTTACTTTCATCAGCCATATAATATTTTTGTGTTATTTCTTAGCACCTAATCTTTTCATAGTTAACACTTTCTATGATGCTTCTCCAGCATGGCAGCTGTGTTTATATAAGTTGATTATATCTTGCATTTCAAAAGTCCTGAATTACATTCTGTATCTTCCAGTGTTGGTTTCTGCACTCCTGAAGAAAAACGTTCTTTTTATACTTTTCTGTCTGCTCAGCGTTGATCTCGAGACAGCGTTTGGTGTCTCTGTTTTGTATGGCCTGTCCCTGAAAACAAACATGAATGTGAATTTTTCCAAGCAATGTTTAGATTATAATATACAACAGTATCCTATCTTTGTTTGGGGTGTAATTATTTGTTCACCTGTTTGAAGTCCCAGTACATGTGTTTTTGTTTTTCAGTGTCTGAACACCAGGACAGCTCTGGAAACCTGCCTGAGCCAGGATCAATTAGACAGCGGTTGTTTTTAAAGGACTGAAGGGGATGCACAAATATCTCACCACGTGCCGTATACAAAAATGTCTGTGTGATGAGAAACTGAAATGTGTCAAATATTCCCTAAAAACTGTTTGAAAATGAAGAGAACAGAAGTGATCACCTGTGATTCCATGAAATGACATGGATATAAAATAGGAGTGTTCTCCTCAAGAGGCCCCTTATCCAAACATAAACTTGTTTGCAGATCATTAATAAGCTGTTTTGATAAAGATAAGGACATCGTATTAAACTGTCAAACAAAAATCATTTTTCTCAATTTGATGCTTATTGATATGTAACTATATTGTACTCACCGCTCCATAAGCTAAAAAATGAATGGGATTTAATTGAGTATAGACATTTTGCAGATACCATTTAAATGGTTTGCAATTTAGCCTTTTTCTCAGGTTCTTTCTCTCAGATACATCACCAATGTCTATCCCATGGTTCTGTGGGAACAGGTGAGAACAGATACACAGGATCATTTGCACATCTTAAGGACCAGAACAATTTAACGTTTCAGTCCTCAAAGCCAATAGTTACACATCTCGGTTCACTTAACAGGGCTCAAACTAAACCTGTTAGAATCAACCGACCTTAAAAAAAAACAGAATTTGAGTGGTTGAATCTTTTAATGAGATCTACCTGTATGGGAAGATTCCAGGCGATGTTCACATTTGTCTTGTATTCATCCATCCAAACTTCTGCCACTCTAAGGGCATTTCTCTTCATTACATTGCTAAGATCAGGCATGTAGGGTTTGTGTGACCTTTCGATATGAGCAATTTTGGAACAGGGTACAACTTCTATACTTCCTCCACACAGCCACACCTGAACCAAAACACATGAATGAAAAAGTCAACACTGTGCAATATGGCTACCATGTAAATATAGTATATTACATAGTGAAACAGAACCTAAATCTGTTTTATCGAATAAGTCAATTGTGGGGCAAAGCTGAAAACAATTTTAAGGTTTTATTGTCATGGATAATAAAATGATAATAAAAGGTACCAGCTCAGTGGTATAATTAAAGTTTAATAAAGTATAATTTAGGAGAATGATCAACACGTATGTTTACCCGTATTCCTAATTCAACATTCTCTCCTCCGTACACCTCCATCCCTCCATCCAAAGTCCCAATCTCACCAAAAAACAGACGATCAACCACAAGAATTCCCATTACAGAGGGACTCCTGGAGAACAGGCAGAGGATGGAACTGTTACAATCACATTTAGTGTGGAATACAGTATAAAATTATTAAACCAACATCACACACTCACTTTCCTGGCTGTGAAGGATCATTTTGTTCATACCACTTCTGGGGGAATGGCACGTACGTGCACCAAAGAGCCCAGTCAAAGCCATGAGCATAGGCAAAATATTTTGTCACTTGCAAGTCATAGTAATTGACTTTATCAAACATGGGGCTCAGGACCAGCGTGCGGTCAGCCTGGATACGTGCAAGCAGAGGCTCCGCCCTAAAAGAGAGAGAATATTCAAGAAAGATTTCATACACCTTAATACCAATATATCAGTTTAGATTTTAGTTAAAAAATAAAGGTAAAGCATGATATTCAGCTAACTGAGCAAATATTTAGTTTGACAAACACTGATGTCAGCAGTTTGACAGTTCAAGATGAAGTAGCTATGAAAATTACTAAAACTTAAAAAAACTAAATTGCAAAATGAACAAAAATGACACAGCACATAACAAAATTACTAAAACTTTAAATTTTATTTTTTAAATAAAAGCTAATTCAATAAAACAATAGCATATTAGGACAAGAGAGTTAGACAAATATTTAGTTTATTGCCAAATATTGAAGTCAACTGAGCAGTTTCACACCATTTGACATGGACCTCAATGTGGGCATCCAAAATGGCAACCACATCCCCAGTGGCTGCCTTCCACCCTGAGATTCTGGCCTGGGAAAGTCCTTTCTGCTTTGAATGAGTTACCATCTTCAGCAGCCCTGGGTGCTTCTCATTGATGGAGCTGACATAAGCATGCAGCTGTGTTTTCAGATTTTCTGTGAGATATGTCTAGAATCAATACTGTAGCTCATTTTGTGTACAATATTAATCTGAGACTGGGGTTTTGAGGGAAACACACCATTTGTGCTGTGGTCGTCCACCAGTATGATCTCCTTGAGCAGGTGGGCTGGAGTTCTGTTGATGATGCTGCAAATGGCTCTTTGAATGACAGACAGAGCCTCATCCAGATAAATCAGCACCACGCTGAGGGTGGGCAGATTATGGGGGTATTCACGGTCAATGCATCTACAGAAATAGGAGAATGCATCAAGACAGATGTTGAATTTCAGAGCACATCCATAAACCGCTGAAACGCACCTGTGGTCTCGAGTATCCGGCAGCTCCCGGTCCAGAGGCAATTGGTCACTAAGAAAGGCATTATAGCCATATTTCTGAAAGAGATCTTCAGCCTTCCTCTGGTCATCCTCAGAAAGTTCAACAGTCCATTGCTTGAAAAGGTTTGAGTTTGGGAACAGCTTCTTTGCTGGCTTCTTCTCATGTTTCACTTTAAGGCTTTTCTCTTCTGCAATTTTTGTTTTCATTTTAAATATCATTGTTTACAGGAATTGCTTCAAATTACATTAACACAAACCAACCAAAATAGTGATTAAAATAATATTGTGCATGTACATGTCATTTTAAAAAAAGACATCAGTAGCCTATTTACCGATGTAATTTCCAGGGAGTGAGTTGGCAGACAGGTTGAGATCATATAACAAGACTTTATCTTCATAGCCCTACTGCTTTTGGCTGTTTCTATATATTAATAATGAAACGTTCAGCATCTGCATTGCTGACTGAAGACTTTTTTTTGCATGATTATTCATTTCACAGAAAAAGCAAGTTATTCATTTCTGTAGAACACAAAGCAGAATATTTGGAAAATTCACCCTCAAAAATAAGTTTTTACAGCTATGCCATAGAAAATTAATTTTATTTAATTTATTAAAAGAACTATTTATTCTTAGTGCAAAGAATTTTTATGCATTTCAATAATCTGAAGAACCTTTTTCATTTTATATAATCTTTTGGGCAACAAAACCATTTTGTGGATGTTTAAAGGTTGTTCTTGGAACAACTGATACCAATAAAAAACCTTTATTTGTAAGAATGTTGTTAACCTAAAAGTTTTGGTTACCATTTACTTCCATTTTATGGCCTCAAAAACTGTCAAAAATATCTTTTTATGTTTCACAGAAAAGCGTCAGGAGGAGATTTAACATTATTAACTCACCCACGGCTATTAAATGAGCCTCCAGTTTGTCCAGCTTGTTGAGGAGCTGTTCATTGTTCTGCTGGACTTGGTGGAGCTGCTTCTCTTGAGTTTGGATTTGCCTCCTCATCAAACTCATGTAGAGAAACACCACAGCGACAGACAAAACTGGAAACAAGTTCTTCACACAGCTTATTCTCATGATTTGAATTCACGAGCATGACTATCATCACGGAGAGTCGTGGTCTAATAAAAGGTGTTCAGTTATTTTGTCATTGATCCTGTCATGCTTGAGGTGATTGTGTAAACATGTAGCATCACTGACACTTAGTCACTGCGCAGAAGGTTTGCATGCAACAGCCTCAGTGTTTATTAGCTTTCTTTATTTAATATTTCACTAAACGGATAAAGCCTAGGTGTGGGTGTGAATCTATATTTACATGAAAAAAAACGCCACCGATTTAAAACGCCACACAGATCTGAAATGCTCCAGGAGTGCTATAAGATGGAAGCCAAGATTTTCACTGAATTCACTTTTGTTGTATGGAAAACATTCTGCTTAGTAAATAATGAGAGAATGGTAATTTTGGATGCATTATTCTTTTAATAAACACTGACATTATGTGACAACATGTCACAGAGGGTAGTTAGAGGGTATATTAGTAGGAAACATGAAACAATTTTTACACTGTCTTTATAGCTGCATATCTTGCATTTCTGCACTTCTAAAGAGAAAAAACCCTTTACTTTCTTGTCATCTCCAGCCAGTGTTTAGTGTTTCTGTTCTGTATGGCCTGTCTCTGAAAACAAACGATCAATGTTTGAGTTGTAATTATTTGTTTACCTCTTTGAAGACCAGTACATGTTTTTCAGTGTCTGAACACCAGGACAGCACTAGAAAACTACCTGTGTGATGAGAAACTGAAGTGTGTTAAATATTCCACAAAATACAGTTTGAAAATGCAGAGAAGAGAAGAGAAGAGAAATCGGTAGTGAATCATAAAATAATTACATGAATATAAAATGGGAGTGTTTTCCTCAAATGGCCCTTTATCCAAACATAAATGTGTTTGCAGATCAATAATCTGCTGTTTTGATAAAGACAATAAGGATTTTAAATTAAACTGTCAAACCAATCATCTTGTTTCATAGCATCACTCACACCATGCTAGACTGCTAGACCGGGACATTGAATCCTGGTAGAGGTGGTTAAATGTCAGGTAAATATTAGTTAAATATCAGGTATCATTCAGTAAAAGGAACCAGGTACGCAGCATAGTCCATCAACAGTCCATCTGAATAGAACTATAAAAACTATAAATTATAAATAAACTTAAACATCCAGCTGATGTAAACACTTAAAATTTATTAAATTTATATCATTTTTTTTTTTTATTTAAAAAGGACTCAAATAAAGTTAGCCAAACTAGGAGAAGTCAAACGTACTTTACAATGCAAAACTACATTTTTCAGCCCCAGGTCTCTCAGATTGAACCTGACAGAATCAATACCTCAAGGCTGCTAGAAACGGCCTTGAAAATCCAGATTTTGAGCTCCCAGTCCAAATGCATTTGGTCACTGAAGAAGACATTATGGCCGTATTTCTGAGGGAGATCCTCAGCCTTTTGCTGGCTTCCTCTTATGTCTTACTTTAAAGAATTTGTGTTAATCAAGTATTTAAAGTCTTAAACAACACTGAAGCAAGACATACATTAGTAACTCACCCACTGCTTTTAAATGGGCCAGCAAATTTGTCTTGGGCCAGCTTGTTAAGGAGAAGTGCACTGTGTAACGAGGCTGAATATATGATAAAAGAACCATTTTTGGTTGAACTATTACTTTAACATTGGCATTTTGTGACAATATGCCCCATCTTCATTCACTGTGACTTTGAATTACTCAAGTTTTGTTTGAAGAAGAGAACTCGCATATGTTTACATAAAACTCTACTTATGAGGAAATGTAAATGACACTTAAGCCGCTTTTCCACCGAAATTACCTGAAACAATTTTTCCCAGGAACTTTTTTTGAGACCTCAATCAAGTTTAATCGAGCTTAAGAGGAAAAGGCCAATGAGAATTGGCAAGTGGAATTTGCATGCCACGCCTTTCCCCTGTACATATGGGTGTATATAAGATGGCAATCACTCATTCAGACTCATTCAGTTTCGGAGCCGATCACTTCAAATAAGCTACTTCAAAGAAGAAGATCACCAAGACTGCAGAAGTTTCTCGGTCAAGTTTCTACTTGAAGGACGCGTACTTTCATGTCTTGATTTTGCCTTGACACAGACCGTTTCTCTAGGTTGCTTTCAAGGGTCAGGTGTATCAGGTGTATCAGTGAGGTCATTCAGAGGCCCCTCTAAAATCTTTTTCAGAGCTTCCTGGGGCATATGGCAGCTGCAGCCACAGTTACACCGCTCGGCCTGTTACACATGAGACCACTTCAGCACTGGCTGCACGGCCGGATCCAGAGATGGGCATGGCAATTTCTGGGTCAGCGTTACCCCGGATTGTCGCCGCCTGTTAGGCCCTTGGTCAGACCCTGTCTTCGAACAGGCAGGAGTGCCCTTAGGTCAGGTGTCAAGGCACGTTGTTGTCAACATAAATGCCTCCAAAATGGCTAGGGTACCATATGCAACGGGCATGCAGCGGGCATGCAGCCTCGGGCTCCTGAAAGGGACCTCGACTGCAGTGGCATATCAGATGCCTGGAGTTGCTGGCAGTGCTGCTTGACTGGTTTTGTCCACATTGCACATTGTCTGTATGGCAAGCATGTACTAGTCAGTACAGACAACACCACCAGGGCGGTGTTCTCTCCCGTCACATGTCGCAACAGGTAGCTTGCAGGAGGCCGTCTCGCTGTCGGCTTGCAGCGCCATTCCATTTGGATCCGTGCACTTTCTCCTAGTTGTTCCTTCTCTGTGACCTCTGGGTCCTCTGTGCCCTGCAGTTCAGATTAGACTGAGTAGTCTGTCACTGCATCCAGTAGGGGCTTCCCTCCCCCCTTCGGACTTGGAATTAATGTCTCAGTATTCCCACAGTGTATGCCTACCGTGTTTCCCCTTTTTCCTAACTTTTCTGAAATTCTCCACAAGACGTTACTTTTGTCATTGTGCTCTACCCCCCAACGTGTGCTTCAGAACCCTGGCACCCCTGGTGGGCCCGTAATCTGGCTTACAGTGCGTTGGGAAGGTTACAAATTGAGCTTCATTTGTCCTAACATGCTTGCCTGTCAGTATTTGTCCCTCAATTGCATAACACAGTTCAGGTTGAGCGTTTTTCATAGGGACCCCGTGACGTCAGATGACGTGATGTTGAACATGACTGACTGCAAGGGAATGTCTCGGTTACGTTTGTAACCCTCGTTCCCTAAAAGCGGGACATTACGTCCCTCCTGCCACAATCCTGAATTGCGCTGAATGCCAGGATATGTCTGAATGAGTGGTTGAATGCCACCATCTTTTATACCCGTATGTACAGGGGTGTGGTGCGGCATGCAAATTCCATTCGCCAATTCTCATTGGCCTTTTATTCTTAAGCTCAGAGGTGAGACAAGAAAAGCTCCAAAGTGAGACCCTGTGATGTCAGTCAGCATAACATCTCCGTTCCCTCCCTCAGGGAACAAGGGTTACAAACGTAACCAAGTTTTTTTCGTCAGCCGAACCTCTTTGATATATTTATTTGAAGTATTCACTGAGATTTCACGGTTCTCTGATGCCAGTTAATGGACACATGACATGCAAGTTAAATGTTTTATTTTTTAGACTATTCAAAATGTAATATGACTGTATTATTATTCTCTTTCTGAGTTTTAATTTTATTTTTACTTTCATCAGCCATATAATATTTTTGTGTTATTTCTTAGCACCTAATCTTTTCATAGTTAACACTTTCTATGATGCTTCTCCAGCATGGCAGCTGTGTTTATAGAAGTTGATTATATCTTGCATTTCAAAAGTCCTGAATTACATTCTGTATCTTCCAGTGTTGGTTTCTGCACTCCTTAAGAAAAACTTTCTTTTCATACTTTCCTGTCTGCTCAGCGTTGATCTCCAGACAGCGTTTGGTGTCTCTGTTCTGTATGGCCTGTCCCTGAAAACAAACATGAATGTGAATTTTTCCAAACAATGTTTAGATTGTAATATATAACAGTATCCTATCTTTGTTTGGGGTGTAATTATTTGTTCACCTGTTTGAAGTCCCAGTACATGTGTTTTTGTTTTTCAGTGTCTGAACACCAGGACAGCTCTGGAAACCTGCCTGAGCCAGGGTCAATTAGACAGCGGTTCCCATTGTTTTTAAGGGACTGAAGGGGATGCACAAATATCTCACTACGTGCCGTATAGTAAAATGTCTGTGTGATGAGAAACTGAAGTGTGTCAAATATTCCCTAAAAACTGTTTGAAAATGAAGAGAACAGAAGTGATCACCTGTGATTCCATGAAATGACATGGATATAAAATGGGAGTGTTCTCCTCAAGAGGCCCCTTATCCAAACATAAACTTGTTTGCAGATCATTAATAAGCTGTTTTGACAGAGATAAGGACATCGTATTAAACTGTCAAACAAAAATCATTTTTCTCAATTTGATGCTTATTGATATGTAACTATATTGTACTCACCGCTCCATAAGCTAAAAAATGAATGGGATTTAATTGAGTATAGACATTTTCCAGATACCATTTAAATGGTTTGCAGTTTAGCCTTTTTTTCAGCTTCTTTCTCTCAGATACATCACCAATGTCTATCCCATGGTTCTGTGGGAACAGGTGAGAACAGATACACAGGATCATTTGCACATCATAAGAACCAGAACAATTTAACGTTTCAGTCCTCAAGACATCTCAGTTCACTTAACAGGGCTCAAACTAAACCTGTTAGAATCAACCGACCTTAAAAAAACACAATTTGAGTGCCTGAATCTTTTAATGAGATCTACCTGTATGGGAAGACCCCAGGCGATGTTTACATTTGTCTTGTATTCATCCATCCAAACTTCTGCCACTCTAAGGGCATTTCTCTTCATTACATTGCTAAGATCAGGCATGTAGGGTTTGTGTGACCTTTCAATATGAGCAATTCTGGAGCAGGGTACAACTTCTATACTTCCTCCACACAGCCACACCTGAACCAAAACACATGAATGAAAAAGTCAACACTGCAATATGGCTACCATGTAAATATAGTATATTACATAGTGAAACAGAAACTAAATCTGTTTTATCGAATAAGTCAATTGTGGGGCAAAGCTGAAAACTATTTTTTTGTGTGTGCAAAGAGAGAAGGTTTTATTGGATAATAAAATGATAATAAATGTACCAGCTCAGTGGTATAATTAAAGTTTAATATAGTATAATTTAGGAGAATGATCAACACGTATGTTTACCCGTATTCCTAATTCAACATTCTCTCCTCCATACACCTCCATCCCTCCATCCAGAGTCCCAATCTCACCGAAGAACAGACGATCAACCACAAGAATTCCCATTACAGAGGGACTCCTGGAGAACAGGCAGAGGATGGAACTGTTACAATCTCATTTAGCATGGAACACAGTATAAAATTATTAAACCAACATCACACACTCACTTTCCTGGCTGTGAAGGATCATTTTGCTCGTACCACTTCTGGGGGAATGGCATGTACATGCACCAGAGAGCCCAGTCAAAGCCATGAGCAGAGGCAAAAAAGCTTGTCACTTGCAAGTCATAGTAATTGACTTTATCAAACACGGGGGTCAGGACCAGCGTGCGGTCAGCCTGGATACGTGCAAGCAGAGGCTCCGCCCTAAAAGAGAGAATATTCAAGAAACATTTCATACACCTTAATACCAATATATCAGTTTTGATTTTAGTTGAAAAAATAAAGGTGAAGCATGATATTTAGCTAACTGAGCAAATATTTAGTTTGACAAACACTGATGTCAGCAGTTTGACACTTCAGGTTGAAGTAGCTATGAAAATGACTAAAACTTAAACAAACTAAATTGCAAAAATGACAGCACATAAAATTACTGAAACTTAAAATTTACATTTTTTAATAAAAGCTAATTGAATAAAACAATAACAAATTAGGACAAGAGAGATAAAGAAATGTTTAGTTTATTGCCAAATATTGAAGTGAACTGAGCAGTTTCACACCATTTGACATAGACCTCAATGTGGGCATCCAAAATGGCAACAACATCCCCAGTGGCTGCCTTCCACCCTGAGATTCTGGCCTGGGAAAGTCCTTTCTGCTTTGAATGAGTCACCATCTTCAGCAGCCCTGGGTGCTTCTCATTGATGGAGCTGACATAAGCATGCAGCTGTGTTTTCAGATTTTCTGTGAGATATGTCTAGAATCAATACTGTAGCTCATTTTGGGTACAATATTAATCTGAGACTGGGGTTTTGAGGGAAACACACCATTTGTGCTGTGGTCGTCCACCAGTATGATCTCCTTGAGCAGGTGGGCTGGAGTTCTGTTGATGATGCTGCAAATGGCTCTTTGAATGACAGACAGAGCCTCATCCAGATAAATCAGCACCACGCTGAGGGTGGGCAGATTGTGGGGGTATTCACGGTCAATGCATCTACAGAAATAGAAGAAATGCATCAAGACAGATGTTGAATTTCAGAGCACATCCGTAAACCGCTGAAACGCACCTGTGGTCTCGAGTGTCCGGCAGCTCCCGGTCCAGAGGCAATTGGTCACTAAGAAAGGCATTATAGCCATATTTCTGAAAGAGATCTTCAGCCTTCCTCTGGTCATCCTCAGAAAGTTCAACAGTCCATTGCTTGAAAAGGTTTGAGTTTGGGAACAGCTTCTTTGCTGGCTTCTTCTCATGTTTCACTTTAAGGCTTTTCTCTTCTGCAAATTTTTTTTTTTTCATTTTAGATATCATTGTTTACAGGAATTGCTTCAAATTACATTAACACAAACCAACCAAAATAGTGATTAAAATAATATTGTGCATGTACATGGCATTTTAAAAAAAGACATCAGTAGCCTAATTACCCTGTAATTTCCAGGGAGTGAGTTGGCAGACAGGTTGAGATCATATAACAAGACTTTACCTTCATACCCCTACTGCTTTTGGCTGTTTCTATATATTAATAATGAAACGTTCAGCATCTGCATTGCTGACTGAAGACTTTTTTTGCATGATTATTCATTTCACAGAAAGAGCAAGTTATTCACTTCTTTAGAACACAAAGCAGAATATTTCGAAAATTCACCCTTAAAAATAAGTTTTTACAGCTATGCCATAGAAGATTAATTTTATTTCATTTATTAAAAGAACTATTTATTCTTAGTGCAAAGATTTTTTATGCATTTCAATAATCTGAAGAACCTTTTTCATTTTATATAATCTTTTGGGCAACAAAACCATTTTGTGGGTGTTCAGGGTTTCCGCGGGTCTTAAAAAAGTCTTAAAGTCTTTCCCGTGAATTAAGGCCTTGAAAAGGTCTTAAGTCAGAGCAGAAAGTCTTAAATTCATGTGATCATGGCATTAATTTTCGTGAGGGACTGTTTCCTCGTGTTTCATTTTAAAATGAAGCGAAAGCGCAATTTCTGTGCTACATGGTTTAGGTCGCTTAATATTCATTAAACAATACGCGGTAGATGGCTTCATCTGTCAGTCACGCTGTCATTTTAATTTTTTTAGTAATAAAAATCCTTTAGTTTAGTTAGCGAACAGACAATATAATTAATACCGAACGCGGCTGCTCAATGCAGTGTGCCGAACGACAGTCGCATCACAGATTTTATTTATCACGTAGAGTGAGTCGAGCTGACTGACAAGAAGAGAGAGGTCAGAAAGACAAGACTATGGAGGAAGAGTTTCCAAACGAAATGCAAAAGCGCCTGTTTTAAAAATATTTTGCATTTTGAAAAGCCTGTTCACTTATGCCTTTTATCTGGTGATAGTGGAAGTTTCATATTTATTTGGTTCCACCGTGTTTACTGATTTTTATTTATTTAAACTGTATGTTTTTTTTTTATTTATATTAAGCGTGCAAGGTGTATGCCCTGCTTCCAAGCTTTCTTATTCGTTTTGCTATAAACGTTCTACGTTTCTTATTTATTTGCTTACACAGTGTTTTTCATTTTTGTATACCTATTTAAACTTTGTGTAAAGTTATTATTTTATATTAGGCATATAACATGGTATATTATTATTCGTTTTGTTAATAAAAGTTTGTTACGTTATTTTAATGCCGCTAATTTAAAAGTGAAAGTAAAATGCGCAGTTGCTCAAAAAAAAAAAAACTTCCGTTCTTTCTAATATTAACATAGACATATACATGTACATACATATACACACATGCAGTAGGCTAAGCACACGTAACGCGCCTCTCCTGCCGCATTCGCGCCCGCGCCCGCCCTCGCCCTCGCCCTCGCCCTCATCTCAAGTAGCCTAATGTTTGCGTCTGACTGCAATCATAATAAGCGGTCTGGCGCCGAGAAAAGAAAACGAAAAAAAGGCGAGATGACGCCCGTGTATCACTTTCAGGTGCGTTCATAATCTTGAGAAACTTTTTTGGCTGTTAACGTTAATAACGTGTTTTAATGTCGGTAATAATTTTACCACCACCAACGCACCTGCCTTACTACCATGGCTTAAAATGCATTAACCGATATAAAGACAATGAGGCAATAATGATCAGTTAATTAAAAATAATCATATGGTTTCATTAAATAACACTGTTAAAATACATAATGTGGGCTAATATGAAATAAACTATTTATGTACATCACATGTTATTACAAATGCCTGCAAAGGGCGCCAATCATTGTTGTTGTTACACTTACAGGACAAACAAATCCTTGTTTAATAGTGACCAAATATTTAATTCAAATATCCACTTAATCTTGTGACAGAAATGCTACAGCCTCTATAGTTTCTTCAACAAAAACATGTGGGCATCACAACCCTTGCCAAAATTAACCATTGTTTTATTGTAGTAAAACTGCTTAATTTTCTTTTGTGTGTTCTCTGGATGCTTGAGACAATAAAATCAATTAGACAACTGTATTAGGCCTAATATAATCATAGTCATAGGTAACTGTCTAGATCTACAACTGTAATTTATAAATAATACAATTTAATTGCAATTTATTCATTTACTTTTATATTTTATTAAAGTTCTATTTTGACCCTGTATAATAGGTGTGTTTTTTTTTTACTTCCATAATGAGGGAGGGGCCATAACAATACAATTCTGCTTAGGGCACCCATTTGGCCAGCAGCTGCCCTGTTTACAAGCTACTTAAAACTGAAGGAAAGCGAGGAAAAGAGGGAAAACTCAAACGAACTAATAACAAACAATTGCTAGACACTGAATTGCTGTCAATTTGAAAGTGAAAGTAAAATTCGAACGTACTTAGAGAACATATTGCCTTGTCTTCCCTTCGATTATTTTTTTTCCTTAAATTTTCTTTAGTTGGTCTTAAAAAGGTCTTAAAAAAGTCTTAAATTTACCCTCATAAAACCTGCAGAAACCCTGGTTGTTCTTGGAACAACTGATACCAACAAAAACCCTTTATTTGTAAGAATGTTGTTAACCTAACAGTTTTGGTTACCAATTACTTCCATTGTATGGCCTCAAAAACTGTCAAAAATATCTTTTTATGTTTCACAGAAAAACATCAGGAGGAGATTTAACATTATTAACTCACCCACGGCTATTAAATGAGCCTCCAGTTTGTCCAGCTTGTTGAGGAGCTGTTTGTTGTTCTGCTGGACTTGGTGGAGCTGCTTCTCTTGAGTTTGGATTTGCCTCCTCATCAAACTCATGTAGAGAAACACCACAGCAACAGACAAAACTGGAAACAAATTCTTCACACAGCTTATTCTCATGATTTGAATTCTCGAGCACGGCTATCATCACGGAGAGTCGTGATCTAATAAAAGGTGTTTTTCTTCTGCTAGTTTCAGTTATTTTGTCACTGGTCCTGTCATGCTTGTGGTGATTGTGTAATGTAGCATCACTGATGCTTAGTCACTGTGCAGAAGGTTTGCATGCAACAGCCTCAGTGTTTATTAGCTTTTTTTTAATATTTCATAAAACGGATAAAGCCTAGGTGTGAATTTACATGAAAAAAACACCACCGATTTAAAAATGTCACACAGATCTGAAATGCTCCAGGAGTGCTATAAGATGGAAGCCAAGATTTTAACTGAATTCACTTTTGTTGTATGGAAAACATTCTGCTCAGTAAATAATGAGAGAATGGTAATTTTGGATGCATTATTCTTTTAATAAACACTGACATTCTGTGACAACATGTCTTATTACTTAGAGGGTATATTAGTAGGAAACATGAAACAAGTTTTACACTTCAGCTGCATATCTTGCATTTCTGCACTTCTAAAGAGAAACATCCCATTCATAGTTTCCTGTCTGGTCAGCGCTTATCTCCAGACAGTGTTTGGTGTTTCTGGCCTGTCTCTGAAAACAAACTATCAATGTCTGGGGTGTAATTATTTGTTCACCTCTTTGAAGACCCAGTACATGTTTTTCAGTGTCTGAACACCAGGACAGCACTAGAAAACTACCTGTGTGATGAGAAACTGAAGTGTGTTAAATATTCCACAAAATACAGTTTGAAAATCCAGAGAAGAGAAGAGAAGAGAAATCGATAGTGAATCATAAAATAATTACATGAATATAAAATGGGAGTGTTTTCCTCAAATGGACTTTTATCCAAACATAAATGTGTTTGCAGATCAATACTCTGCTGTTTTGATGAAGACAATAAGAATTTTAAATTAAACTGTCAAACTAATCATCTTGTTTCATAGCATCACTCACACCATGCTAGACTGCTAGACCGGGACATTGAATCCTGGTAGAGGTGGTTAAATGTCAGGTAAATATTAGTTAAATATCAGGTATCATTCAGTAAAAGGAACCAGGTACGCAGCATAGTCCATCAACAGTCCATCTGAATAGAACTATAAAAACTATAAATTATAAATAAACTTAAACATCCAATTGATGTAAACATTTAAAATTTATTAAATTGATATCATTTTTTTATTTAAAAAGGACTCAAATAAAGTTAGCCAAACTAGGAGAAGTCAAACATACTTTGCAATGCAAAACTACATTTTTCACCCCCAGGTCTCTCAGATTGAACCTGACAGAATCAATACCTCAAGGCTGCTAGAAACGGCCTTGAAAATCCAGATTTTGAGCTCCCAGTCCAAATGTATTTGGTCACTGAAGAAGACATTATGGCCGTATTTCTGAAGGAGATCCTCAGCCTTTCTCAGGTCATCCTCTTTTTTTTGCTTCTTTGCTGGCTTCCTCTTATGTCTTACTTTAAGGCTTCTCTCTTGTGGAAGAATTTGTGTTAATCAATTATTTAAAGTCTAAAACAACACTGAAGCAAGACATATATTAGTAACCAGTGTGGGGCACGTACCTTTAAAAAAGTAATTAGTTATAGTTACTAGTTACTTCTCACAAATAGTAACTAAGTTAGTAACTGAGTTACATCATTATAAAAGTAACTAATTACCAGGCAAAGTAACTATTGTGTTACTTAAAAAAAAATCTAATTTAATATAACTATAAAATAAATATAAAACATTGTACACTAATCTACACTATTTTAATGTTGTTGTGGGCAGTGTTGGGAATGTTAGTAACAATGTTACATCATTATAAAAGTAACTAATTACCAGGGAAAGTAACTATTGTGTTGCTTTAAAAAAATAAATAAAAATTAAGTATATTAAATAACTTGGATGACCCCAATATTAAATATGTTAAATAAATGAAATTTTAATGAAGTTAATTACATTTTTAGTTTAGTCACCAGACTAATATTAAATATCTGATATAATATTATAATTATAATTAGCATTCAACTTTAGCCATTAGAACTGTAGTAATTAGAATAACCATGTATGAATGCATGTGTCACGAACGCGGTCTCTGTGACTCCTCCCGTCTCGCGCCAGCGGGAACCCTCACCCGAATACTGACTCCATTTCCCACAATCCCGTGCCTGGGGACTCTCTCTTCCGGTTCCGGGTCGCCCGGGTCACTTCCTCTCTGGCGGCCATTTCAGCATGCCTCGCCGGCGCGTTCATTGCGAAGTTTTGTCGGCTATGTCCCCAATCCTGAGCGTTTTTCTTTTGGACTGTCTTACTGTTGCCAACCGGACTGTTTATATCGTGTGTGAACCTTTGCTGCCTGTCTTGTATCGACCCCCGCCTGTTTCACGGATTACTGCCTTTGATCGCCGCCTGCCCCGACCATTTGCATGGACTATTACTACTCGTTTGTATTTGCCTTCACCACGTCAGTCTGCCATTGTTGACCACAGCCTGTTTTCACTGTCCGATTTAATAAAGCTGTTGCGAATGTATCCTACGCCTCATGATTCGTCAGTAGCCTCGTCACAGAAAACTTCGCCACCTACGGATCCAGCGACAGTTTCCCAGATCGCGTCTGAGATGTCAGCTCAGGCAACCATGCTTACCCAGCACCAGCAGCAACTGGATCGCCTGACCGCCCTGACTGAACAACTCGTGCAGGCAATCCAAGGTATGCGGGCCGCTCCACCTCCCGTCGCTTCACCTCCACCTGCACCACTTCCGGCGGCACAACCAGTCACTGCCAGCCCGAAACTCGCTTTCCCGGAGAAGTTCGACGGAACCGCAGCCAAATGTAAGGGGTTTCTGCTTCAATGTACCCTTTTCGTCAACCAGCAACCTAATTTATACGCGTCGGACGAGAGCAAGGATTGCCTTCGTTTGCTCACTCCTCACAGGAAAGGCGCTAGAGTGGGCCACCGCAGTCTGGGATCTGGGACACTCCACTTACCCAACGTTCTCCACTTTCCTCCGAAGTTTTAAGGAAGTGTTTCAACCAACCTCGGAGAGCGGCGAGGTGGGAGAACAGATCGTCACGCTGCGTCAGGGCCGTCGCACGGCCGCGGATTATGCTCTGGACTTTCGCACACTGGCAGCGCAAAGCGGATGGAACGACGGTCCCCTTAAGCTCCATTACCGTAGAGGATTAAATCCGGACCTACAGGTGGAACTGGCATGCCGCGATGAGGGCTTAAGCCACAACCAATACATCGACCTGTCCATTCGGATCGACAATGTCATGCGAGCCCGTAAGCCCACTCGTCCTTTCACCACACCTCTGCCATACCAACCTTCAGCTGCTGCAGGCCCCGAACCCATGCAGATCGGAACTACTAAACTCACCACGGAGGAGAGGGAAAGGCGGATCCGTAACCACCTGTGTCTGTACTGTGGAGAGGCGGGACACATCCGAGCCACCTGTCCTACTCGACCTCCTCGTCTTCCCACCTCGGTGAGTGAGAGAAGTCCTGCTTTGAATAAGTGTGAAATAACTGCGCTACTCAGTTGTGGTGGGAGATCCATCTGGACTACCGCCTTAATTGACTCCGGCGCTGCCGGTAATTTCATTGATAAGGACTTTGCAAGAAGTAACCAGTTGCCTCTCTCTCCTTGTGTTTCTCCTGTGGCAGTGGCCGCCCTCGACAGGAGACCACTAGGAACGGGACGAATTGACCACACCACCACCGATCTCACCCTCCACATAGGACCCGGTCACCAGGAAACCATCCGATTTTTCGTCATCACATCACCTCAGTCACCCCTCATCCTGGGTTTCCCCTGGTTGGATCGCCACGAACCTACCATCGCCTGGGCCAAGGGCGCCGTCATTAACTGGTCTCCGCACTGCCAACAATCTTGCATCCAGCCTCCTCTCAAGACCCCATTCTGCTCAACCACATCGTCTCCCAACAGCACCATACCGGCCGAATACCACGACCTGCTCGAGGCCTTCAGCACTGCCAAGGCCACCGAATTATCACCCCACAGACCAGGGGACTGCGCTATCGAGCTCGTGGCTGGTGCTGTACCACCTCGGGGTCGCATCTTCCCTCTTTCACAGCCCGAGACCGAAGCTATGGAGCACTACATCAAGGAGGAACTCGCTTAAGGATTTATCCGACCCTCTACCTCTCCAGCTTCGGCAGGCTTCTTCTTCGTCAAAAAGAAGGACGGAGGACTGCAACCCTGCATAGACTACTGCGCTCTGAACGAGGTGACTGTGAAGTACCGATATCCACTGCCGCTCGTTCCCCCAGCTCTGGAGCAGCTCCGGTCAGCTCGTTTCTACACCAAGCTGGACCTACGCTCGGCCTACAATCTGATACGCATTCGCAAGGGGGACGAGTGGAAAACAGCCTTCTCCACGACCTCTGGACATTACGAATACAGGGTGATGCCCTTCGGGCTGGCCAACAGTCCATCGTACTTCCAAGCCTTCGTCAACGACGTCTTCCGCGATATGCTGAATCGGTGGGTGATAGTGTACATTGACGACATTCTCATTTATTCCAATACGTTTGCCGACCACGTTCAACATGTCAGGACTGTCCTCCAGCGCCTCATCCAGCATAAGTTATACGCCAAAGAAGAGAAATGCCAGTTCCACCAAGAAAGTGTCGCCTTCCTCGGATATATGATTAGTCCTGAGGGCGTGGCTATGGACGAATCTAAAGTCAATGCTGTGCGTAATTGGCCTCTCCCCAAGACCCTCAAAGAGCTTCAGAGGTTCTTGGGATTCTCTAACTTCTACCGCAGGTTCATACGTAACTTCAGCACTGTAGCCGCCCCACTAACCGCCATGGTCAAGAGGGGCAACACCCGTCTGAACTGGTCCCCTGACGCTCTACGAGCCTTCCAGGATCTACGTCAGTGATTCACCACCGCACCTATTCTCCATCACCCTGATCCTCAGCAGCCTTTCATCGTCGAGGTCGACGCCTCCAGCACTGGAGTAGGTGCCGTACTCTCGCAGCGCCAGGGCCAACCATCCAAGACCTATCCCTGTGCCTTCTATTCTCACAAGCTCAATCCAGCCGAGAAAAACTATGATGTTGGAAATCGTGAGCTGCTCGCAATCAAGCTCGCTCTGGAGGAGTGGCGACATTGGCTGGAGGGAGCACGGCACCCATTCGTCATCCTGACCGACCATAAGAATCTGGAGTACCTACGAACAGCCAAGGTCCTCAACCATCGTCAGGCCAGATGGTCATTGTTCTTCACCAGGTTCAATTTCACCATTAATTATCGCCCAGGGTCCCAGAATACCAAGGCCGGCGCTGTCCCGTGTTCCTGAACCGACCATACCTCCCACCTCGAAACTATCTTACCCACCTCAGTAATCATCCGCACCCGTTACTTGGATCTCATGACCGAAATCACTGAGGCCCAGACCAGGACCCCAAAGCAAATCCTAGAAGACTCTACGTTCCTGGCTCTCCGTGCGTGTCCTCGGAGGTCCATACCACACCCAGTTCCGGTCCACCCAGGATTGAGGCCTTCATTTCCTCCGCAATGGGTTGCTGGTGGCCCCACCTTGCGTACTGACACCATACGCCTTCATCGTACTGCATCGTTTGCAACACTTCCAAGACCACTCATCAATTACCGCTGGTTTGCTTGCAGCCCTTGCCGTCCCAAAGCCCATGGTCTCATATTGCTGTTGACTTTGTAAACCTACCTCCGTCCAGGGACATACCACCATTTTGTCGGTAGTGGACAGGTTCTCCAAGGGCTGCCGTTTTATACCTCTCCCCAAGCTACCCACCGCCATGGAGACGGCAGAAGCTCTGTGCAACGCTGTATTTAGGTTTTATGGCCTGCCAGAGGATATCATTTCGGACCGTGGACCACAATTCACCTCACGACTCTGGGCCAGCTTCTTCCATCTTCTGGGCGTTAACGTAAGCCTCACATCAGGCTACCATCCGGAAGCCAACGGACAGGTCGAGAGGTTAAATCAGGAATTAACCCGCTTCTTGCGTTCATATTGTCAAGATCGTCAGGGGGACTGGAGCCGGTTCCTCCTCTGGGCCGAATATGCCCAGAACTCCATTCGGAAGCCCTCTACTAACATGACCCCCTTCCAATGTGTACTGGGATTCCAACCACCCTTATTCCCCTGGTCCGGGGAGCCCTCAGACCTGCCCGCTGTCAACTCGTGGTTCCAGCAGAGTGAGGCCACCTGGAACCAGGCTCATGTCCACCTCCAAAGAGCTGTCCGTCGCAACCAGACCCAGGCGGACCGTCGGCGCCGACCCAATCCACCCTACGAGCCAGGACAATGGGTCTGGCTTTCCACCCGGGACCTACGTCTTCGACTACCCTGCAGGAAGTTGAGCCCCAGGTACGTGGGTCCATTCAAAATTATCCGTCAAATTACCCCAGTATCATTTAGACTTGATTTACCTGCCGAATATCGCATCTCACCCACTTTCCATGTGTCTCTGTTAAAGCCCGAGGGACGGAGATTCTAGATGAGACCGCTCCGCAGAGGCCTGCCCCCCTGATCATCGATGGCGAGGAGGCGTACCGAGTCAATACCATCCTGGACTCCCGATGCCGGAGCGGTCATCTACAGTACCTGGTTGACTGGGAGGGCTATGGACCTGAGGAGCGGTCTTGGGTGCCCACCGAGGACATTCTAGACCCTTCGCTTACCAGAGACTTCCACGCCAGCCACCCAGATCGGCCAGGACCCCGGGGTAGGGGAAGACCCCGGCGTCGGTTGCCTCCTCGTGCCAGGAGGCACTCGCAGGGGGGGGGCTCTGTCACGAACGCGGTCTCTGTGACTCCTCCCGTCTCGCGCCAGCGGGAACCCTCACCCGAATACTGACTCCATTTCCCACAATCCCGTGCCTGGGGACTCTCTCTTCCGGTTCCGGGTCGCCCGGGTCACTTCCTCCCTGGCGGCCATTTCAGCGTGCCTCGCCGGCGCGTTCATTGCGAAGTTTTGTCGGCTATGTCCCCAATCCTGAGCGTTTTTCTTTCGGACTGTCTTACTGTTGCCAACCGGACTGTTTATATCGTGTGTGAACCTTTGCTGCCTGTCTTGTATCGACCCCCGCCTGTTTCACGGATTACTGCCTTTGATCGCCGCCTGCCCCGACCATTTGCATGGACTATTACTACTCGTTTGTATTTGCCTTCACCACGTCAGTCTGCCATTGTTCACCACAGCCTGTTTTCACTGTGTAATTATTTGTTCACCTGTTTGAAGTCCCAGTACATGTGTTTTTGTTTTTCAGTGTCTGAACACCAGGACAACTCTGGAAACCTGCCTGAGCCAGGATCAATTAGACAACGGTTCCCATTGTTTTTAAGGGACTGAAGGGGATGCACAAATATCTCACCACGTGCCGTATAGTAAAATGTCTGTGTGATGAGAAACTGAAATGTGTCAAATATTCCCTAAAAACTGTTTGAAAATGAAGAGAACAGAAGTGATCACCTGTGATTCCATGAAATGACATGGATATAAAATAGGAGTGTTCTCCTCAAGAGGCCCCTTATCCAAACATAAACTTGTTTGCAGATCATTAATAAGCTGTTTTGACAGAGATAAGGACATCGTATTAAACTGTCAAACAAAAATCATTTTTCTCAATTTGATACTTATTGATATGTAACTATATTGTACTCACTGCTCCATAAGCTAAAAAATGAATGGGATTTAATTGAGTATAGACATTTTCCAGATACCATTTAAATGGTTTGCAATTTAGCCTTTTTCTCAGCTTCTTTCTCTCAGATATATCACCAATGTCTATCCCATGGTTCTGTGGGAACAGATGAGAACAGATACACAGGATCATTTGCACATCATAAGAACCAGAACAATTTAACGTTTCAGTCCTCAAAACATCTCGGTTCACTTAACAGGGCTCAAACTAAACCTGTTAGAATCAACCGACCTTAAAAAAACAGAAATTGAGTGGCTGAATCTTTTAATGAGATCTACCTGTATGGGAAGACCCCAGGCGATGTTTACATTTGTCTTGTATTCATCCATCCAAACTTCTGCCACTCTAAGGGCATTTCTCTTCATTACATTGCTAAGATCAGGCATGTAGGGTTTGTGTGACCTTTCAATATGAGCAATTCTGGAGCAGGGTACAACTTCTATACTTCCTCCACACAGCCACACCTGAACCAAAACACATGAATGAAAAAGTCAACACTGTGCAATATGGCTACCATGTAAATATAGTATATTACATAGTGAAACAGAACCTAAATCTGTTTTATTGAATAAGTCAATTGTGGGGCAAAGCTGAAAACTATTTTTTTTGTGTGTGCAGAGAGAGAAGGTTTTATTGTCATAGATAATAAAATGATAATAAAAGGTACCAGCTCAGTGGTATAATTAAAGTTTAATAAAGTATAATTTAGGAGAATGATCAACACGTATGTTTACCCGTATTCCTAATTCAACATTCTCTCCTCCATACACCTCCATCCCTCCATCCAGAGTCCCAATCTCACCGAAGAACAGACGATCAACCACAAGAATTCCCATTACAGAGGGACTCCTGGAGAACAGGCAGAGGATGGAACTGTTACAATCACATTTAGCATGGAATACAGTATAAAATTATTAAACCAACATCACACACTCACTTTCCTGGCTGTGAAGGATCATTTTGTTCGTACCACTTCTGGGGGAATGCCACGTACATGCACCAGAGAGCCCAGTCAAAGCCATGAGCAGAGGCAAAATATTTTGTCACTTGCAAGTCATAGTAATTGACTTTATCAAACATGGGGCTCAGGACCAACGTACGGTCAGCCTGGATACGTGCAAGCAGAGGTTCCGCCCTAAAAGAGAGAATATTCAAGAAACATTTCATACATCTTAATACCAATATATCAGTTTTGATTTTAGTTAACAAATAAATAAGGGTGAAGCATGATATTCGGCTAACTGAGCAAATATTTAGTTTGACAAACACTGATGTCAGCAGTTTGACACTTCAGGTTGAAGTAGCTATGAAAATGACTAAAACTTAAGCAAACTAAATTGCAAAAATGACAGCACATAAAATTACTGAAACTTAAAATTTACATTTTTTAATAAAAGCTAATTGAATAAAACAATAACAAATTAGGACAAGAGAGATAAAGAAATGTTTAGTTTATTGCCAAATATTGAAGTGAACTGAGCAGTTTCACACCATTTGACATGGACCTCAATGTGGGCATCCAAAATGGCAACAACATCCCCAGTGGCTGCCTTCCACCCTGAGATTCTGGCCTGGGAAAGTCCTTTCTGCTTTGAATGAGTCACCATCTTCAGCAGCCCTGGGTGCATCTCATTGATGGAGCTGACATAAGCATGCAGCTGTGTTTTCAGATTTTCTGTGAGATATGTCTAGAATCAATACTGTAGCTCATTTTGGGTACAATATTAATCTGAGACTGGGGTTTTGAGGGAAACACACCATTTGTGCTGTGGTCGTCCACCAGTATGATCTCCTTGAGCAGGTGGGCTGGAGTTCTGTTGATGATGCTGCAAATGGCTCTTTGAATGACAGACAGAGCCTCATCCAGATAAATCAGCACCACGCTGAGGGTGGGCAGATTGTGGGGGTATTCACGGTCAATGCATCTACAGAAATAGAAGAAATGCATCAAGACAGATGTTGAATTTCAGAGCACATCCGTAAACCGCTGAAACGCACCTGTGGTCTCGAGTGTCCGGCAGCTCCCGGTCCAGAGGCAATTGGTCACTAAGAAAGGCATTATAGCCATATTTCTGAAAGAGATCTTCAGCCTTCCTCTGGTCATCCTCAGAAAGTTCAACAGTCCATTGCTTGAAAAGGTATGAGTTTGGGAACAGCTTCTTTGCTGGCTTCTTCTCATGTTTCACTTTAAGGCTTTTCTCTTCTGCAAATTTTTTTTTTTTTTTTTCATTTTTAAATCATTGTTTGGGAGTTGCTTCAATTACATTACTTACAAACCACAAAATAGTGATTAAAATAATATTGTGCATGTACATGTCATTTTAAAAGACATCAGAAGCCTAAATTACCTGTAATTTCAGAGTGAGTTGGCAATTGGGTTGAGATCATATAACAAAGACTTTATCTTCATAGCCCTACTGCTTTTGGCTGTTTCTATATATTGATAATGAAACGTTCAGCATCTGCATTGCTGACTGAAGACTTTTTTTGCATGATTATTCATTTCACAGAAAGAGCAAGTTATTCACTTCTTTAGAACACAAAGCAGAATATTTTGAAAATTCACCCTTAAAAATAAGTTTTTACAGCTATGCCATAGAAGATTAATTTTATTTCATTTATTAAAAGAACTATTTATTCTTAGTGCAAAGAATTTTTATGCATTTCAATAATCTGAAGAACCTTTTTCATTTTATATAATCTTTTGGGCAACAAAACCATTTTGTGGGTGTTCAGGGTTTCCGCGGGTCTTAAAAAAGTCTTAAAAAGTCTTAAAGTCTTTCCCGTGAATTAAGGCCTTGAAAAGGTCTTAAGTCAGAGCAGAAAGTCTTAAATTCATATGATCATGGCATTAATTTTCGTGAGGGATTGTTTCCTCGTGTTTCATTTTAAAATGAAGCGAAAGCGCAATTTCTGTGCTACATGGTTTAGGTCGCTTAATATTCATTAAACAATACGCGGTAGATGGCTTCATCTGTCAGTCACACTGTCATTTTAATTTTTTTAGTAATAAAAATCCTTTAGTTTAGTTAGCGAACAGACAATATAATTAATACCGAACGCGGCTGCTCAATGCAGTGTGCCGAACGACAGTCGCATCACAGATTTTATTTATCACGTAGAGTGAGTCGAGCTGACTGACAAGAAGAGAGAGGTCAGAAAGACAAGACTATGGAGGAAGAGTTTCCAAACGAAATGCAAAAGCGCCTGTTTTAAAAATATTTTGCATTTTGAAAAGCCTGTTCACTTATGCCTTTTATCTGGTGATAGTGGAAGTTTCATATTTATTTGGTTCCACCGTGTTTACTGATTTTTATTTATTTAAACTGTATGTTTTTTTTTTATTTATATTAAGCGTGCAAGGTGTATGCCCTGCTTCCAAGCTTTCTTATTCGTTTTGCTATAAACGTTCTACGTTTCTTATTTATTTGCTTACACAGTGTTTTTCATTTTTGTATACCTATTTAAACTTTGTGTAAAGTTATTATTTTATATTAGGCATATAACATGGTATATTATTATTCGTTTTGTTAATAAAAGTTTGTTACGTTATTTTAATGCCGCTAATTTAAAAGTGAAAGTAAAATGCGCAGTTGCTCAAAAAAAAAAAAACTTCCGTTCTTTCTAATATTAACATAGACATATACATGTACATACATATACACACATGCAGTAGGCTAAGCACACGTAACGCGCCTCTCCTGCCGCATTCGCGCCCGCGCCCGCCCTCGCCCTCGCCCTCGCCCTCATCTCAAGTAGCCTAATGTTTGCGTCTGACTGCAATCATAATAAGCGGTCTGGCGCCGAGAAAAGAAAACGAAAAAAAGGCGAGATGACGCCCGTGTATCACTTTCAGGTGCGTTCATAATCTTGAGAAACTTTTTTGGCTGTTAACGTTAATAACGTGTTTTAATGTCGGTAATAATTTTACCACCACCAACGCACCTGCCTTACTACCATGGCTTAAAATGCATTAACCGATATAAAGACAATGAGGCAATAATGATCAGTTAATTAAAAGTAATCATATGGTTTCATTAAATAACACTGTTAAAATACATAATGTGGGCTAATATGAAATAAACTATTTATGTACATCACATGTTATTACAAATGCCTGCAAAGGGCGCCAATCATTGTTGTTGTTACACTTACAGGACAAACAAATCCTTGTTTAATAGTGACCAAATATTTAATTCAAATATCCACTTAATCTTGTGACAGAAATGCTACAGCCTCTATAGTTTCTTCAACAAAAACATGTGGGCATCACAACCCTTGCCAAAATTAACCATTGTTTTATTGTAGTAAAACTGCTTAATTTTCTTTTGTGTGTTCTCTGGATGCTTGAGACAATAAAATCAATTAGACAACTGTATTAGGCCTAATATAATCATAGTCATAAGTAACTGTCTAGATCTACAACTGTAATTTATAAATAATACAATTTAATTGCAATTTATTCATTTACTTTTATATTTTATTAAAGTTCTATTTTGACCCTGTATAATAGGTGTGTTTTTTTTTTACTTCCATAATGAGGGAGGGGCCATAACAATACAATTCTGCTTAGGGCACCCATTTGGCCAGCAGCTGCCCTGTTTACAAGCTACTTAAAACTGAAGGAAAGCGAGGAAAAGAGGGAAAACTCAAACGAACTAATAACAAACAATTGCTAGACACTGAATTGCTGTCAATTTGAAAGTGAAAGTAAAATTCGAACGTACTTAGAGAACATATTGCCTTGTCTTCCCTTCGATTATTTTTTTTTCCTTAAATTTTCTTTAGTTGGTCTTAAAAAGGTCTTAAAAAAGTCTTAAATTTACCCTCATAAAACCTGCAGAAACCCTGGTTGTTCTTGGAACAACTGATACCAATAAAAAACCTTTATTTGCAAGAATGTTGTTAACCTAACAGTTTTGGTTACCAATTACTTCCATTGTATGGCCTCAAAAACTGTCAAAAATATCTTTTTATGTTTCACAGAAAAACATCAGGAGGAGATTTAACATTATTAACTCACCCACGGCTATTAAATGAGCCTCCAGTTTGTCCAGCTTGTTGAGGAGCTGTTTGTTGTTCTGCTGGACTTGGTGGAGCTGCTTCTCTTGAGTTTGGATTTGCCTCCTCAAACTCATGTAGAGAAACACCACAGCAACAGACAAAACTGGAAACAAATTCTTCACACAGCTTATTCTCATGATTTGAATTCTCGAGCACGGCTATCATCACGGAGAGTCGTGATTAGGGATGAGCGAGTACAGCATTATCTGTATCTGTATCTGTATCTGTTAACCATATGAATTATCTGTATCTGTACTCGGAGTGGGCGGGGCCTAACCCGGAAGTGGGTGGGATTTAACCTGGAAGTGGGTCACGTTGTCTTGAAATGGGCGGGGCTTTAACCGGTATGTTATTTTAAGCATGCAATTGATATGGGTTGATCAGAAATTGTTATATTTATTGCTGATTAGAAAACTATTTACATGACAGCATCAGCATTGAGCTTCAGATCAGTGGTTTTGATCATGATAACAAACGAACTATATACAAAACAAGTTTTGCAACAATGAATACAACACATGCGGTTGCAATTATGAAGTAAAATGTAATGAACAAGAGTTTTCATTTCAACATAACTTTCTTTTTTTAACCTTGAGCAGTGTGATTTTTTATTTATTTATTTATTGTTTTGGTTCTTTTTTATTTTTTTTTATTTCCACACCAGGTATGTGTGAGTGTGTGTGTGTGTGTGTGTGTGTGTAACTAATTAATTTGTAATACTACTACTTCCTTTTTTTTATTTATTTATTTATTTATGAAATACAGAAAGAAAGTGTCAGACACTCAGTGCGTGAAGTAAAAAAAACTGGTCAGAGCCAGCTGACGGTTTAAAAAAGAAAAAAAAATTCTCCGACAGGCAGAGACGCGAGTCGCTTTTACCAAGCAGCACGTCTGAACAAACCCCACGTTTACCAAAACTCTACTGGTTAAAAAGTAAGTACTACAAACAAACCAAAGTAAAAAACAAACCTGAAGCTGAAGAAACCGTAAACGTTAACGGAAAAAAACCAGCAAACCTGAGTGACTGAGGGAGAGAACAGGTCGTTCTTGAACGATTCGTTCATTTTGAACGAATCTTTAATGTGACTCGGGACGAACGAGTCGTCTCGGGGAGTGATTCGTTTAGTCGCGCATGCGCAACATCCTATTAGGTTCTGTACTGGAATTAGTTCACCTGTTTTAGAGTCGTTCGTTCACCTTATGGGGCTGTCACGTGATGAACAAACGACTCAAACCCGAAAACTTGTCAGATAAGAGGCGAGGTGAGCGAATCATAGACTAAAGACCCAGGTAAACAATGAATAAATCTTTTCTGTTTCTTATAGCATTATAGTTTTGTTTTGTTTGTAGTGTGATCAACGTTTGTGTAAGCAGTAGATGTGTTAGGGAGGTAAAACGTAACATTTTAATTATATTTTGCTAAAATGAACGAAATGAACGAAATGACTCGAAAAAAGATTCGTTCATTTTGCTGAACGAGACTCAAAGGACCGAGTCGGTAAAATGATCCGAACTTCCCATCACTATTCTGTGTGTGTGTGAGCAGAGCGGGACACAGCAACACAATAAATCTGTACGTGTGTAGGGGAGGGGCGCTGTGACTAGCCTATCACAGAACGCAGACACAGTAAACTACCCAATGAGAATTTTTATTCAATCCGAGCACAGATATTGACTCGTATTACTCGTATGATACTCGTACTCGGCAAAAGTGCTTTATCCGTGCCGGATACTCGTTTCAGCCGGCTCAACTCTAGTCGTGATCTAATAAAAGGTGTTTTTCTTCTGCTAGTTTCAGTTATTTTGTCACTGGTCCTGTCATGCTTGTGGTGATTGTGTAATGTAGCATCACTGATGCTTAGTCACTGTGCAGGTGTCACAACAAACGAGTCTGGATTCAAATGCACGATGCAAAGTAACAGTTTATTGATAATAATTAGATATAATCCACACGTGGGTCAGGAAGCTGGTCGAGCACGGATGGAGAGAGGCTGGCGTCACAGGGAGCAGCAGGCAACCGAACGCCGACAGAAAGGAGCCGGAGACGATGAGGAAGGGAACCGGAATCCCAAACCGGATGATATGAAGAGTGGAGGTAATTCCAAGGAGAGCGACAACAACCAGACGATCTGACAACAGGAGACAAACAGAGCTGATCTTAAATAGCGGTGATAACGAGCCGCAGCTGAACCTGCTCAGCTCGTCAACGAAGCCCAGCCACGCCCACACTCACACACACACAGACACAGCAAGGAAGAGTAAGTAAACCCATGAACCGTGACAGTACCCCTCCCCCTAGGAGCGCCTCCTGGCGCTCCCAGAGGAACCTACCCGTAGATTGTAATCATCAATAAGGGAGTGATCCAGAATGTCCCTGGCCGGAACCCAACTTCTCTCCTCAGGACCGTAACCCTCCCAGTCCACCAAGTACTGAATTCCACGTCCCCTCCGCCTCGAGTCCAGAATGCGACGGACCGAATAAGTAAGTTCCCCATCTACGAGACGCGGCGGTGGAGGAACCGGGGCAAGCGGATTAATGGGAGAACGCAAAACGGGCTTGATTTTAGAAACGTGAAAAACGGGATGAATTCTCCTGTACGCTGGAGGAAGTTTGAGGCGGACTGCCACTGGACTAATGATTTTAGTGACAGTGAAAGGGCCTATGAATTTGGTTGCTAGTTTGTTACAGACGGAGCGAAGCGGAATGTTCCTGGAAGAAAGCCACACTTTTTGACCAACGACGTAAACGGGAGCCTCAGACCGGTGGCGATCGGCTTGAGCCTTGGTGCGCGCCCCCACCTGGAGAAGAGTCTCTCGGGCTCTTCTCCAAGTGCGATGGCACCTCTGGACAAAGGCGTGGGCGGAGGGGACCGCGACTTTGGAATTCAGACTGGGAAAAATAGGTGGCTGGTAACCTAAACTACACTCAAACGGTGAGAGACCCGTGGACGAAACTGGTAACGAGTTATGTGCGTACTCAACCCATGAGAGCTGTTGGCTCCATGAAGACGGATTCTGGGAGACCAAACACCGCAACACTCTTTCGAGATCCTGATTGGCTCTCTCAGTCTGCCCGTTGCTCTGAGGGTGGAAACCCGAGGACAGGCTAACACTTGCCCCCAACAGACGACAAAACTCCCTCCAAAACCTGGAAATAAACTGGGGACCCCTGTCGGAGACCACGTCCATCGGGAGGCCATGAATGCGAAAGACGTGATCAACGACAGTAGCCGCTGTCTCCTTGGCAGAAGGTAATTTGGGCAAGGGAATAAAATGAGCCGCCTTCGAGAACCGGTCCACAACGGTCAAAACAACCGTTTTACCCTGGGAGGGTGGGAGACCGGAAACGAAATCGAGAGCGATGTGGGACCAGGGTCTCGAAGGGACTGACAATGGCTGGAGTAACCCCTCCGGAGGACGATTGGAAGTCTTAGCACGCGCACAGACTGAACAAGCCAAAACAAACTCTCGAGTGTCGCGGGCCAAAGAAGACCACCAGAACCGTTGTTTAACCAGAAACTTAGTGCGATTAATTCCTGGATGGCAAGCCACGTTAGAACAATGAGCCCATTGAATAACGTCGGACCGTAAATTCTCCGGCACAAACAAACGACTCGGTGGGCACCCGGACGGGGGCGTTACCCCTTCTAAGGCTGCGCGGACCTTAGTTTCCACCTCCCAAGTGAGGGCAGAAATAACCAGCCCCTCAGGAATAATGCGCTCGGGAGTGGAAAAACGTTTCGAACGATCGAAAACTCGAGAAAGTGCGTCGGCCTTGATGTTTTTAGACCCCGGACGATAAGAGATGGAAAAATCAAAACGACCGAAAAAAAGGGCCCACCGAGCCTGTCTGGAGTTAAGACGTTTGGCAGACCTGATGTACTCGAGGTTCTTATGATCGGTCCAGACGATGAAGGGCACCCCCGAACCCTCTAACCAATGACGCCATTCCTCCAACGCTAGCTTAACCGCCAACAGCTCTCTGTTACCAATATCGTAATTACGCTCTGAAGACGACATACAATGAGAAAAGAACGCGCAAGGGTGCATCTTGTTGTCCGAGGGAGAGCGCTGGGAAAGAACCGCACCTACCCCCACCTCTGATGCGTCAACCTCCACCACAAACTGACGTGTGGGATCAGGGGCAACAAGAATGGGAGCCGAAACGAAGCGGCTCTTTAGGTTGGAAAATGCTACGTTGGCGGCATCAGACCACCTGAACGTCGTCCTGGAGGAGGTTAAGGCAGTCAGAGGAGCGGCTAGTTGGCTGAAATTGCGAATAAAACGTCGATAAAAATTAGCGAACCCCAGAAACCTCTGCAGGGCCTTGCGGGAATCAGGGGTTGGCCAATCCACCACAGCCTTAACCTTGTCGGGATCCATGCGAATTCCCTCGGACGAGACGATATACCCCAGAAAAGAAACGGACTGTGCATGAAAAACGCATTTCTCCGCCTTGACAAAAAGCCCATTCTCTAGCAGCCTCTGGAGCACTCGCCTGACGTGCTGAACGTGTTCCTGGAGAGAAGAAGAAAAAAATCAATATGTCGTCCAGGTAGACATAAATGAAACGGTCGACCATATCTCTCAGCACGTCATTAACGAGAGCCTGAAAGACCGCGGGCGAATTGGACAGCCCAAAGGGCATCACCAGGTGTTCAAAGTGCCCCCTGGGGGTGTTAAAAGCGGTCTTCCACTCATCCCCCTCCCTGATGCGAACCAGATGATAGGCATTGTGCAAATCCAATTTGGAAAAAACGGATGCTCCCTGCAACCTCTCGAAAGCTGAAGACATCAACGGCAAAGGATAAGTATTCTTAACCGTGATGCTGTTCAGCCCTCGGTAGTCAATACAAGGCCGCAAGGAGCCATCCTTCTTTTTAACAAAAAAGAAACCTGCCCCAGCGGGAGAAGAGGAAGGACGAATGAGCCCGGCTGCCGGAGAATCAGAAATGTATTTCTCCATGGCCTCCCTTTCTGGAACAGAAAGCGAGTATAATTTGCCCTTAGGCGGAGACATACCTGGCAATAACTCTATGGCACAGTCATAGGGACGATGCGGAGGGAGAGAAGCAGCCCTGGACTTACTGAACACTTCCTTCAGGTCGAGGTACTCCGTAGGCACGTTTGACAGGTTCACCGACTCCTCCTGCAACAGAGAACGAGACACAGAAGGATAGGCAGACAAAAGACAGTTAGAAAAACACGACTCCCCCCATGAAGATATGGAGTCTTGACCCCAATCCACTTTGGGATTGTGACGAACCAGCCAAGGATGACCCAAAACGACCGGAACCAAGGGAGAAGTAATGAGGAGGAAGGTGAGCTCCTCCTTGTGGTTGCCGGAGGTAATCATGGTGATAGGAGCAGTAGTGTGAGTGATGGAAGGAAGCGACTGTCCGTTTAAAGCGTTAACCGAAATCCGAAGGGTGAGGGGAATTATGGGTATGTGCAATTGATGAGCAAAAGTCCAGTCCATAAAATTACCTTCCGCCCCAGAGTCCAATAAGGCCTTACAGCTGTGGAGTTCGGTCGCCCACTGCAGTCTCACCGGAAGGAGAGTCGTAGACGAGGGGTCGCTCCGAGATAGACCGCCCGACAGTAACCCTCGTCCTACTGTTGGGCCCGATCTTTTAACGGGCAGGTAGCCAGTAAATGGCCCGCAGCACCACAGTACAAACAGAGGCCCCTTGATCTTCTTCTCTCCCTCTCCTCCCGGGAGAGCCGAGCTCTACCCACCTGCATGGGTTCGTGTTCGAAGACGGGACTGACCGTGTTACTGGCTGCACCAACAGGATGCACAGGAAACTCCGATACAGAGGACAGATGAGTCAGCTGATCGCGACGCTGAAGTCGGGAGTCCACTCGAAGTGCTAAGGAAATCAGTCTATCCAAATCAGTAGGTAATTCCAAAGCAAATATCTCCTTTTGAACACGGAGATATTTGCAGGAACATGTCCCACTGCGCCGCCTCGTTCCACTTGCATTCGGCAGCCAGTGTGCGGAACTCGATCGAATAATCTGAGACGGAACGATCCCCCTGACGTAAATCCGCCAGCACACTGGCTGCCTCGCGACCCAAGACGGCACGATCGAATACCCATCTCATCTCCTCCGACAGCGATTGGAACGAGGCACAGCACGGGTGTTGATTTTCCCACACCGCCGTCCCCCACTGAGCAGCACACCCAGAGAGCAGTGTAATCACCAACGCCACCTTCGAGCGTTCTGAAGCAAACGTAACCGGCTGCAGCGAAAAATACATGGAACATTTAGTTAGAAACGCTCTGCAAAGATTGGGCTCACCAGCGTAAACCTCCGGTGTGGGAAGTCGAGGCTCGTGGTGAGCGTTGCGATTCTCTGGAACAGAAGGGGGAGGCGGTGGTGGGGAGGGCGCAGTGGGCGATCGCAGTTGTTGAAGTTGGATAGTGAGCTCGGACACCTGTGACACCAACGCTTGTACGGCTCGACCAGTAGCCATCATTTGTTCGTCCTGTCGATCCATACGGGCGTTGTTGGCTGTCAAAATGTCCCGCACTGTAGGTGCATCTGCTGAATCCATAATGACGGTCAGATCGTTCTGTCACAACAAACGAGTCTGGATTCAAATGCACGATGCAAAGTAGCAGTTTATTGATAATAATTAGATATAATCCACACGTGGGTCAGGAAGCTGGTCGAGCACGGATGGAGAGAGGCTGGCGTCACAGGGAGCAGCAGGCAACCGAACGCCGACAGAAAGGAGCCGGAGACGATGAGGAAGGGAACCGGAATCCTAAACCGGATGATACGAAGAGTGGAGGTAATTCCAAGGAGAGCGACAACAACCAGACGATCTAACAACAGGAGACAAACAGAGCTGATCTTAAATAGCGGTGATAACGAGCCGCAGCTGAACCTGCTCAGCTCGTCAACGAAGCCCAGCCACGCCCACACTCACACACACACACACACACAGCAAGGAAGAGTAAGTAAACCCATGAACCGTGACAGCAGGTGGTTTGCATGCAACAGCCTCAGTGTTTATTAGCTTTTTTTTAATATTTCATAAAACGGATAAAGCCTAGGTGTGAATTTACATGAAAAAAACACCACCGATTTAAAAATGCCACACAGATCTGAAATGCTCCAGGAGTGCTATAAGATGGAAGCCAAGATTTTAACTGAATTCACTTTTGTTGTATGGAAAACATTCTGCTCAGTAAATAATCAGAGAATGGTAATTTTGGATGCATTATTCTTTTAATAAACACTGACATTCTGTGACAACATGTCTTATTACTTAGAGGGTATATTAGTAGGAAGCATGAAACAAGTTTTACACTTCAGCTGCATATCTTGCATTTCTGCACTTCTAAAGAGAAACATCCCATTCATACTTTCCTGTCTGGTCAGCGCTTATCTCCAGACAGTGTTTGGTGTTTCTGGCCTGTCTCTGAAAACAAACTATCAATGTCTGGGGTGTAATTATTTGTTCACCTCTTTGAAGACCCAGTACATGTTTTTCAGTGTCTGAACACCAGGACAGCACTAGAAAACTACCTGTGTGATGAGAAACTGAAGTGTGTTAAATATTCCACAAAATACAGTTTGAAAATGCAGAGAAGAGAAGAGAAGAGAAATCGATAGTGAATCATAAAATAATTACATGAATATAAAATGGGAGTGTTTTCCTCAAATGGACTTTTATCCAAACATAAATGTGTTTGCAGATCAATACTCTGCTGTTTTGATGAAGACAATAAGAATTTTAAATTAAACTGTCAAACCAATCATCTTGTTTCATAGCATCACTCACACCATGCTAGACTGCTAGACCGGGACATTGAATCCTGGTAGAGGTGGTTAAATGTCAGGTAAATATTAGTTAAATATCAGGTATCATTCAGTAAAAGGAACCAGGTACGCAGCATAGTCCATCAACAGTCCATCTGAATAGAACTATAAAAACTATAAATTATAAATAAACTTAAACATCCAATTGATGTAAACATTTAAAATTTATTAAATTTATATCATTTTTTTTATTTAAAAAGGACTCAAATAAAGTTAGCCAAACTAGGAGAAGTCAAACATACTTTGCAATGCAAAACTACATTTTTCACCCCCAGGTCTCTCAGATTGAACCTGACAGAATCAATACCTCAAGGCTGCTAGAAACGGCCTTGAAAATCCAGATTTTGAGCTCGCAGTCCAAATGTATTTGGTCACTGAAGAAGACATTATGGCCGTATTTCTGAAGGAGATCCTCAGCCTTTCTCAGGTCATCCTCTTTTTTTTGCTTCTTTGCTGGCTTCCTCTTATGTCTTACTTTAAGGCTTCTCTCTTGTGGAAGAATTTGTGTTAATCAATTATTTAAAGTCTAAAACAACACTGAAGCAAGACATATATTAGTAACCAGTGTGGGGCACGTACCTTTAAAAAAGTAATTAGTTATAGTTACTAGTTACTTCTCACAAATAGTAACTGAGTTACATCATTATAAAAGTAACTAATTACCAGGCAAAGTAACTATTGTGTTACTTAAAAAAAAATCTAATTTAATATAACTATAAAATAAATATAAAGCATTGTACACTAATCTACACTATTTTAATGTTGTTGTGGGCAGTGTTGGGAATGTTAGTAACAATGTTACATCATTATAAAAGTAACTAATTACCAGGGAAAGTAACTATTGTGTTGCTTTAAAAAAATAAAATAAAATTAAGTATATTAAATAACTTGGATGACCCCAATATTAAATATGTTAAATAAATGAAATTTTAATGAAGTTAATCACATTTTTAGTTTAGTCACCAGACTAATATTAAATATCTGATATAATATTATAATTATAATTAGCATTCAACTTTAGCCATTAGAACTTTAGTAATTAGAATAACCATGTATGAATGCATGTTTGTCATGTTGACTGAACTTAGGACTGGTGGTGATATTGTTTGTAATTTAGTGTTTCTATGAACGTCTTGTTACTACCACGAATTCTACTATTAAAAACAATATTAAACACACTAAGGTTTAATGAGCTGCTGGGTTCATGAATATTAATCACGTTGTCTGCGTTCGCTCTAACTGATTTGCTGTAATCAAAACAGGGACGATAATAGGTGAGCGCCAGCCAATGAGATTGCTGTTTGCACATTAGTCCCGCCTACTACCGGAGAAACCAGCAGTTCTTAAAAGCTGAAGTATTCCAAAGGAGCTCTGTTGTTTCGAGAGGAAAATACAACAAAGAATATCGTTTACACGTAGCGCGTCAATTCTGCATGGTATAAGACTCTGTCGCTCTGTATCTTGGTGTGTGAGACAAAGTGACGGCTAGTCGTGTGCCTTCACACTAGAGTTTACAGCTCGTCAAATACAGATACGCTGCGCATCCATTCAAATGAACTGAAAAATAAAATTATAATAATATTATAATAAATGATAGTAACGCCGTATTTTATTGGCAGTAATGGTAACGGCGTTGTAACGTAGGAAACAGTAATTCGTTTGATTACTCGTTACTGAAAAAATAACGCCGTTAGTAACGCCGTTTATTTATAACGCCGTTATTCCCATCACTGTTAGTAACTCACCCACTACTTTTAAATGGGCCAGCAAATTTGTCTTGGGCCAGCTTGTTAAGAAGTGCACTGTGTAACGAGGCTGAATATATGATAAAAGAACCATTTTTGGTTGAACTATTACTTTAACATTGGCATTTTCTGGCAATATGCCCCATCTTCATTCACTGTGACTTTCAATTACTCAAGTTTAGTTTGAAGAAGAGAACTCGCATATGTTTACATAAAACTCTACTTATGAGGAAATGTAAATGACACTTAAGCTGCTTTTCCACTGAAATTACCTGAAACAATTTTTCCCAGGAACTTTTTTTGAGACCTCAAATACCTCTGAGCTTAAGAGGAAAAGGCCAGTGAGAATTAGCAAGTGGAATTTGCATGCCACGTCTTTCCCCTGTACATATGGGTGTATATAAGACGGCAATCACTCATTCAGACTCATTCAGTTTCGGAGCCGATCACTTCAAATAAGCTACTTCAAAGAAGAAGATCACCAAGACTGCAGGAGTTTCTCGGTCGAGTTTCTACTTGAAGGACGCGTACTTTCATGTCTTGATTTTGCCTTGACACAGACCGTTTCTCTAGTTTGCTTTCAAGGGTCAGGTGTATCAGTGAGGTCATTTAGAGGCCCCTCTAAAATCTTTTTCAGAGGCTCCTGGGGCATATGGCAGCTGCAGCCACAGTTACACCGCTCGGCCTGTTACACATGAGACCACTTCAGCACTGGCTGCACGGCCGGATCCAGAGATGGGCATGGCAATTTCTGGGTCAGCGTTACCCCGGATTGTCGCCGCCTGTTAGGCCCTTGGTCAGACCCTGTCTTCGAATGGGCAGGAGTGCCCTTAGGTCAGGTGTCAAGACACGTTGTTGTCAACACGAATGCCTCCAAGATGGCAAGGGTACCATATGCAACGGGCATGCAGCCTCGGGCTCCTGGATGGGACCTCGACTGCAGTGGCATATCAGATGCCTGGAGTTGCTGGCAGTGCTGCTTGCTCTTCATTGGTTTTGTCCATTGCTGTATGGCAAGCAGTACAGACAACACCACCAGGACGGTGTTCGCTCCCGTCACATGTCGCAACAGGTAACTTGCAGGAGGCCGGCTCGCTGTCGGCTTGCAGCGCCATTCCTTTTCCATTTTGTCAGCCGAACCTCTTTCATATATTTATTTGAAGTATTCACTGAGATTTCACGGTTCTCTGATGCAAGTTAATGGACACATGACATGCAAGTTAAATGTTTTATTTTTTAGACTATTCAAACTGTAATATGACTGTATTATTATTCTCTTTCTGAGTCTTAATTTTATTTTTACTTTCATCAGCCATATAATATTTTTGTGTTATTTCTTAGCACCTAATCTTTTCATAGTTAACACTTTCTATGATGCTTCTCCAGCATGGCAGCTGTGTTTATATAAGTTGATTATATGTTGCATTTCAAAAGTCCTGAATTACATTCTGTATCTTCCAGTGTTGGTTTCTGCACTCCTGAAGAAAAATGTTCTTTTCATACTTTTCTGTCTGCTCAGCGCTGATCTCCAGACAGCGTTTGGTGTCTCTGTTCTGTATGGCCTGTCCCTGAAAACAAACATGAATGTGAATTTTTCCAAACAATGTTTAGATTGTAATATATAACAGTATCTTATCTTTGTTTGGGGTGTAATTATTTGTTCACCTGTTTGAAGTCCCAGTACATGTGTTTTTGTTTTTCAGTGTCTGAACACCAGGACAACTCTGGAAACCTGCCTGAGCCAGGGTCAATTAGACAACGGTTCCCATTGTTTTTAAGGGACTGAAGGGGATGCACAAATATCTCACCACGTGCCGTATAGTAAAATGTCTGTGTGATGAGAAACTGAAATGTGTCAAATATTCCCTAAAAACTGTTTGAAAATGAAGAGAACAGAAGTGATCACCTGTGATTCCATGAAATGACATGGATATAAAATAGGAGTGTTCTCCTCAAGAGGCCCCTTATCCAAACATAAACTTGTTTGCAGATCATTAATAAGCTGTTTTGATAGAGATAAGGACATCGTATTAAACTGTCAAACAAAAATCATTTTTCTCAATTTGATACTTATTGATATGTAACTATATTGTACTCACCGCTCCATAAGCTAAAAAATGAATGGGATTTAATTGAGTATAGACATTTTCCAGATACCATTTAAATGGTTTGCAATTTAGCCTTTTTCTCAGCTTCTTTCTCTCAGATACATCACCAATGTCTATCCCATGGTTCTGTGGGAAAAGGTGAGAACAGATACACAGGATCATTTGCACATCATAAGAACCAGAACAATTTAACGTTTCAGTCCTCAAAACCAATAGTTACACATCTTGGTTCACTTAACAGGGCTCAAACTAAACCTGTTAGAATCAACCGACCTTAAAAAAACAGAATTTGAGTGGCTGAATCTTTTAATGAGATCTACCTGTATGGGAAGACCCCAGGCGATGTTTACATTTGTCTTGTATTCATCCATCCAAACTTCTGCCACTCTAAGGGCATTTCTCTTCATTACATTGCTAAGATCAGGCATGTAGGGTTTGTGTGACCTTTCAATATGAGCAATTCTGGAGCAGGGTACAACTTCTATACTTCCTCCACACAGCCACACCTGAACCAAAACACATGAATGAAAAAGTCAACACTGTGCAATATGGCTATCATGTAAATATAGTATATTACATAGTGAAACAGAACCTAAATCAGTTTTATTGAATAACTCAATTGTGGGGCAAAGCTGAAAACTATTTTTTTTTTGTGTGTGTACAGAGAGAGAAGATTTTATTGTCATAGATAATAAAATGATAATAAAAGGTACCAGCTCAGTGGTATAATTAAAGTTTAATAAAGTATAATTTAGGAGAATGATCAACACGTATGTTTACCCGTATTCCTAATTCAACATTCTCTCCTCCATACACCTCCATCCCTCCATCCAGAGTCCCAATCTCACCGAAGAACAGACGATCAACCACAAGAATTCCCATTACAGAGGGACTCCTGGAGAACAGGCAGAGGATGGAACTGTTACAGTCACATTTAGCATGGAATACAGTATAAAATTATTAAACCAACATCACACACTCACTTTCCTGGCTGTGAAGAATCATTTTGTTCGTACCACTTCAGGGGGAATGCCACGTACATGCACCAGAGAGCCCAGTCAAAGCCATGAGCAGAGGCAAAATATTTTGTCACTTGCAAGTCATAGTAATTGACTTTATCAAACACGGGGCTCAGGACCAGCGTGCGGTCAGCCTGGATACGTGCAAGCAGAGGCTCCGCCCTAAAAGAGAGAGAATATTCAAGAAAGATTTCATACACCTTAATACCAATATATCAGTTTTGATTTTAGTTCAAAAATAAATAAAGGTGAAGCATGATATTCAGCTAACTGAGCAAATATTTTGTTTGACAAACACTGATGTCAGCAGTTTGACACTTCAAGTTGAAGTAGCTATGACAATTACTAAAACTTAAACAAACTAAATTGCAAAAATGACAGCACATAAAATTACTGAAACTTAAAATTTACATTTTTGATAAAAGCTAATTGAATAAAACAATAACAAATTAGGACAAGAGAGATAAACAAATATTTAGTTTATTGCCGAATATTGAAGTCAACTGAGCAGTTTCACACCATTTGACATGGACCTCAATGTGGGCATCCAAAATGGCAACAACATCCCCAGTGGCTGCCTTCCACCCTGAGATTCTGGCCTGGGAAAGTCCTTTCTGCTTTGAATGAGTCACCATCTTCAGCAGCCCTGGGTGCTTCTCATTGATGGAGCTGACATAAGCATGCAGCTGTGTTTTCAGATTTTCTGTGAGATATGTCTAGAATCAATACTGTAGCTCATTTTGGGTACAATATTAATCTGAGACTGGGGTTTTGAGGGAAACACACCATTTGTGCTGTGGTCGTCCACCAGTATGATCTCCTTGAGCAGGTGGGCTGGAGTTCTGTTGATGATGCTGCAAATGGCTCTTTGAATGACAGACAGAGCCTCATCCAGATAAATCAGCACCACGCTGACGGTGGGTAGATTATGGGGGTATTCACGGTCAATGCATCTACAGAAATGGAAGAAATGCATCAAGACAGATGTTGAATTTCAGAGCACATCCGTAAACCGCTGAAACGCACCTGTGGTCTCGAGTGTCCGGCAGCTCCCGGTCCAGAGGCAATTGGTCACTAAGAAAGGCATTATAGCCATATTTCTGAAAGAGATCTTCAGCCTTCCTCTGGTCATCCTCAGAAAGTTCAACAGTCCATTGCTTGAAAAGGTATGAGTTTGGGAACAGCTTCTTTGCTGGCTTCTTCTCATGTTTCACTTTAAGGCTTTTCTCTTCTGCAAATTTATTTTATTTTTTTTTTTCATTTTAAATATCATTGTTTACAGGAATTGCTTCAAATTACATTAACACAAACCCACCAAAATAGTGATTAAAATAATACTGTGCCTGTACATGTCATTTTAAAAAAAAGACATCAGTAGCCTATTTACCGATGTAATTTCCAGGGAGTGAGTTGGCAGACAGGTTAAGATCATATAACAAGACTTTATCTTCATAGCCCTACTGCTTTTGGCTGTTTCTATATATTAATAATGAAACGTTCAGCATCTGCATTGCTGACTGAAGACTTTTTTTTGCATGATTATTCATTACACAGAAAGAGCAAGTTATTCACTGCTGTAGAACACAAAGCAGAATATTTTGAAAATTCACCCTTAAAAATAAGTTTTTACAGCTATGCCATAAAAGATTCATTTTATTTCATTTATTAAAAGAACTATTTATTCTTAGTGCAAAGATTTTTTATGCATTTCAATAATCTGAAGAACCTTTTTCATTTTATGTAATCTTTTGGGCAACAAAACCATTTTGTGGATGTTTAAAGGTTGTTTAAAGGCAGTTTTGGTTACCATTTACTTCCATTGTATGGCCTCAAAAACTGTCAAATGTTTTTCAGAATATCTTTTTATGTTTCACAGAAAAACGTCAGGAGGAGATTTAACATTATTAACTCACCCACGGCTATTAAATGAGCCTCCAGTTTGTCCAGCTTGTTGAGGAGCTGTTCGTTGTTCTGCTGGACTTGGTGGAGCTGCTTCTCTTGAGTTTGGATTTCCCACTTGACCGAGCTCATATAGAGAAACATCGCAGTGACAGCCAAGACTGGAAACAAAGTCTTCACAAAGCTTATTCTCATGATGATCAGATCAGCAAAGATTTCACAGAGTGAGTTGTTTTCTGTGTGTTCTGTCTTCAGGTGTCAGTTACTCTGTGAGGCTGTCGCTTGTTTACATTGTAAAGTTCAAGCTTTTGTAAAACTAATGTTTGCTAAGTGTTTGTGACACTAACGTTAGTCACATTAATCACAATAAAATTGGGAGGGAGAAAACCAGGACACTGAATCCTTGTAGAGGTGGGAGAGAGTTAAACACTAGGCATGACTTTTAAGTCGATTTTCAAGCGCAGGCTAAATAGGACTATAAAAATAATTAATTAGAAATAAACTTGCTAAAATATCCAATGGATATAAAAATGTTAAAGTGTAAACATTAAAATATTGAAATTGGTTTTAAAATGTTAATACTTAATTTTCTCATGTGGTGTTAATTTATGAATTGAAATGTGATTTAGACATAATTTAATGATTACAGACAGCCAATTGTTATCCCAATAATTATTATGTAAACAAAATTAATAAGCACCCAAATAAAGTTCACCAAACTGAAAAGTCAAATATACTTAGTGCAAAATTACAAAATTACACTGTTCACAAACAGATTTGTGTTTTTGATTATTTTACATTAACATGCACACAGATTTGACACACAGTATTACAGATTAAGTAAAGCAAGTAGAAATTACATAGGCTACTTAACTAAGGTTTTTGTTTGCAGTTACTCTAAAAAGAAAACTGCTGAACTGGTTTTATTTCATATCAACTAGTTTTGTTTGCATATCACTTTCACACTTTCTGTTCGAAGAAGCTTTACAAAAAAAAAGCTCCACCACAGATGACTGGGTTCTCTTGTTCCCCTCTCCTCAACACACTGCTGTTTTTAACCACTAGAGGGAAGCATCGCTTGAGCATTAACCGAGAGAATACAGCACAACTTTGCTCACACATGGTCTAACAATTTCCCAAATTTCTTTTGACAATTTTTGTATTTTTTGGTACTCCCCCTACCCTACCCCACCCCACCTTGTTGTGTTCCCAGTTTCAGTTTATAAATTTCTTGTTATGCTATATTTACCAAACACTGAATTCAATCTTGTTTCCTAACAATTAGCATAGATTTCATATTTCTTTTTGGAAAAGATTGGTTACAGGCCTCACTGATCTAAGCTTATGGACCTCAGTTTTATCATAATATAGCATAATGAGAGATTTAAAAGCAGTTTTTAAAAAGGCCAGTCATTTTTGACCAGGAAAACTAAGGTAAAAGTTTTCGGCATAGCACAAGGGTTATAAGACAAGTGATGCACATATTATTTCAACAATAAAATGTGATACATATATTACACCATTTTTATTTATCGAAAAAGTACATATTTACAAAGCTAAAATACACCACAAAAGACATTTTAAAATATTAAAATCACAACAAGTAGTAGTTTATTACCTACATATTACTGTAAGCAAGGGATGAAAGGCCTTATATTCTGGACCAATTTCAGTAAAAAAAAAAATTCCATTCTGAAAACAGACTTCTTACCATATTTTTCCTGCCATGAAAACCAAGAGATGCCTCATGTACTTCACATGTAAAGCTTTTGGTTACATTGTTTCTTTAAAACAAGTCTCTTTAGCTTGCAGCAGCATTAGGGTGAAGGGGTTTGACTCTTGCCAGACGGGAAAGTCCTAAACGCAGCCCCTGTCCTGGAGACTTCACATGTGCGTTCTGAGATGCACCGGGACTCCGACCAACCAGACCTGGAGAAGGAGTTAAAAAAAAATCTAAAGAAGTGCACTTTTTCTGTTCTGGGATGTTCTGGCCAAAATTCACAATTGCACAGTGATGATTTGAGGCTGCAGTCTTACCAGGGGGATTCCACTTAGGTAGTCTGGCCCCTGCAGGACTGGAGCAAACTGCAGGTTTAGAGAGAGGTGGAGTAGTGGGCGTCTTCTTCAGTCCAGACACAGGAGCAGCTGGACTCTGACAGATTGCTGGGCTGGGAGCTGTCAGAGATAGAGAGATGTTAGCGTAGCTGATACAGTCTTTTGCCATACTGGAAAATTCAAAAACAAGTACCTGAGCTTTTAGCTTTTGAGGCTTTTGTTGGTTTTTTGTCTTTCTTTTCCGTCTTGTTCTTTGCAGCCAGTGGTGCCTTTTTTTCTCTCTTCTGCTTCACCACCTTCTTTTTCTTTTTCACAGTGAATGCCTCATCTTCGCTCTCATCTTCTTCAGAGAAGTCTGCATCACTCTCTGAATCTGCAACAGAAACAACCTTAAACAAATGGCCACATTTTGTATCTGAGGTATGACATTTCATTATGTAAGCACTGAAAACATAAGTCTGGCTATAGACCATTTCGTCAGATGTAAACAAACTGGTCCCGATACACTTCCTGTTTCTTTTTTTTTAACTTTACACAAACATCACAAAAAAATACAACCAACATAACATTTGACTGGATGAACATGTTACATTAGCACCTTTAAGATGTATTTGTATATGTGAAATAAAATAAAAAATAAAAAACAAAAAAACAGGAAGTGCTTCTGGACCAGTGTTGTTTACATCTAGTGAAATGGTCTATATAATAAGAGCATGAAGGTCCAGATTACCTGGTGTGTTCTGTGGCTGGTAGTCCTCGTCGTCTCTGTTTTCCTTCTTCTCCTTCAGTGGTTTTATGAGCTCCTCTGCGATTTCCGTCTGTTTAGACCCACTAGTAGGGGAGGGATCTATACTAATCAGATTCAGCCCTGAAAATAGAACAAAGAGGTACATATGCATAATTGTAACATAATGTAACATTCATAAAACTCTTGCTTGTTTTATATATCAGCTTCACTGTGTTCTCAAAACACATTTTCAAATTTCAAAGTCAGAATTTTGTACTTACCTAAACTTCTGCCATCAATGCTACAATTTGACAGCACAGGAGGAGAATCTGGACGAGAGTGACTTTCGCTGACTGCATAAAATCAAGGGAGTTTTGTTTAGAGGTAAATAAAGCTCCATAAAAATAAACTTAGAATCTGTACAAATAATCAAAAAAGAAATAACAAGTTTGTGACTTTGTAAAAAGACAGAACAATTATTCATGATTACCTAAATGGCTGCTCTCAGCACTGCAATGTATTAGAACAGGTGGAGAACACTGAGGAGGCTGAGAACTGTCATGATCATCTGCAGAGCACAGAAAGACATTAAATAGCAGTAAAATATAGTGCCGCACCTGAATGAACACTATAATGCTTTATTATGCTAGAAGTACATTTACCTGTTATGGTTGTAGGCTCTCCATCCTTTGTTCTTGAAGAGTCCAGCAATGATAATGTTAGAGCTGTCTCCAAATCTCTTTCATAAAGTTTATCATCCAGGGATGTCCTGAAATAACACAAAAGTCCAGAGTCAGTGTTTCTCTTACTGTACATATATAGTCAGTGGTCTATTACTGCTGGTTTGTGTGTGGATACTATAATGTGTCTAAATAGAAAAGTCAATTTATGTGTAACCTCTTCCGGTTTCCTGAGCTGGTGAGATCAACAACTTCATTTGGAGATACACTTGTAGTTTTGCAGTTTCTCTCAGAATCGGGGTCTTTGACGGATGTTCGAGCTTTTTTGGGAGGAGGTTTCACAGAGGCAAAATCCTCATCTGTCACAGAAATCGTGCAAACATGTTTATAGGTCTAACTGGCTTTAGTTCTGAGCATTTTGAAGTAATATTATGAATGCAAATCAAATGTCTCACCATCATCATCCTGGAAGTCTGTGTAGTTGACTGATTTCTTATTTCTGATGACAGGTAGACAAACAGATTGCATCAAACAAGTTAATGACATTCCAGGTTTCTGAACTTTAACTTTCAGGATATTAAATGGCAAGACAAACAGCTGTCATACAGATGCAACAAGCACATACAGATACAGAAACTGACTTGATAACCATAACCTAAGGTATAGATTAACTTATTTTGTAATAAAGGTATGGACGTAACGTTATTTGGAAAACGTTCTTACGCACCTCGATGGTCGGTCCATTCTTTAGATTAAAAAGTGAAAATAAAATGTCACGTTATGCCCCGTGAATATACATTCAAATACTGACACGCCCGCCGTACTTTAACAAACTTTTGTATCTACCGAACGTTATGCTGTAGAATAACCAGCAATCAAATTAACTGTAAGTTTAAAACATTACGGTCACTTATAAAGTCTTTGTGTCATAAGTTTTATATGTATGTTGTTTTGATGCAAGCTGACCCACACTCACGAAACCCGCCTGAAAACAAACGACGGTAATATATCTGAATACAACAATTTGCAATTCGTTAAAACCTTTTCTGTTGTTGTGTTCTCAGTTTTACACTAGGTAATGCATAAAATATAATAAAGATTTTCTAATTATTATATGAATGTAAAACCTCGACGAACAAACTTCTTCTTTTGTGCGCTTTGTAAAAAGCTCGAATCTGCGGATATGGTTCTGCACTGACTAAGCGTGGACGCGGGAATACGTCACACTAAATGTTTTCTAACGTTATAATGTGTGTTTTTAAAGGTTTTATGTTAGTTCACTGATGTGTACAGTTGTTAGCTATTTCTGTCAATTTTCTTATTTGCGCTTGCGTTTTAACAATATAGCCTCGCAGAATATCTTTGGCAAAATAAAAAAAAATAACCGATTATTTAGGCTGATAGTATTTTCTGTTTTATGGTGTAATAAAAAGAGATTTCTCTTCAGGAAATACATGTATAAATACAATATTTAAAATGACTTATGTAATAAATCCACTGGGAATATTAATCAATATTGTTTTAGTTAAAATGTAAACTTGATTCACCTGTGATGTGGTGTCTTGCTTTAATTTAAGACTTAGTCTGGTGCTCTCAATCAACAACAAAGACAAAATCTTCTGTCTACTTCAAGAGCTTTAGAATAAGCAGGTCATATACTGTAACTTAAAGGTTTGCTCTCTGTAAAGCTCTTCTTCCAAAAATAACTGTAGCCTGTGTAGCCTGTGACTTGGAAACAAAACAGAATGTGGAAAGATTTATTCTTAGTGACTCAGAGACTGATGCAGATTGATATCTCACACTGATTCTGAGTGTTCATTATTCACCTCTAATGATGGGAAAGTTAATGTTAAACCAGCTAAATTTTCAATGAGGAGTCCAGCAAATAACAAAGACAGATTATTTTGAGTCTTGTTTTTTTTTTTGTTTTTTTTGGGGTTTACTGAAGACAAATAAGACAACAATAAAAGAACATATTTTCTTTAATCAAGAAACAAAATTTTATTTAAAACGAGTATAACATTTCACTGCACATCTAACACTTAAAGCAAACATAAATACCATAAATAAAACATGTGTAATCCATTAAATAAATAAATACTTTCATGGTTCGACAATTGTTGTCCACAGATGGTGTCCAGCACCAAAGACAAATTTATGGTGGCAGGAGAAAAAACTCAGGTTTTGGTTCTTCAGGTTTTGGTGAGATAACAGAACAGCCTAAATAAACTGTAGATCTCCACTTTTAAAAATAAAGGTTTTTTATTGGCATTGATGGTTCCAAGACCTTTCACTGAATCTTTACATTGCACAAAAGGATCTTTATAGTGGAAAAAGGCTCTTAAGATTTTTTAAATGCTCTTCACGCTCTTTTAAGGACACTTCTTTGGGAAACCAAAATCGTTCTTCCAGAGCATCAATGCCAAAACCCTTTATTTTGGAACCTTTATTTTTAAGAGTGTACACGTGAAATTGATTTGAAATATATGTCCTAAAAACACTTATTTATGATGAAAATACTATGGTGCCACACTCAAACGTTGGCGCATCGACTTTGCGCAAAGCTGCGGCGGTTCAGCACTCACGCCATGAATGATCTGTAACTTCATCCGACAATTGCTGAAATCCGGGGACTGCCGGGGCTCGTGTCGTGAAAAAGATCCCACGGGTCATCATCGGAAGGTGAAACCAGTGTTTCTCTGGAGATGTTTCGACCCTCTGACGGCTCAAAGTCCAAGTCCCCATCGTCCTCTTGAGCAGCTCTGGAGTCTGATGCCTCTCCGTTACGGAGCGCGTTCAGCGGGTCTGATGGATTCACCTGCCTGTTTCTCCTCTCCCGGTGCTGCAGGCGCTCCAGGGGAACAGTGTTCTTCTCTGATAAGAAGAGAGAGGACTGAGGGAGGTTTTGTCCCGCTATGAACACCTGTTTCGCCCCATCCAGGTTAAGCAGTATGCCATGCTTGGTGGAGTAATACACGTCACGGTGGTTTTCCAAAAGTTTGTGGTGAAAAAGACAGTCTTCCTTATTGCAAACCGTCTAGAGACATAAAAAATATAAAACGTTTAGTAATGAATCCAAATTATTCAATTTAACTGCAGCGTCATACATTTTCTTACACGTTTTAGAATGTAAAAGCAAATCTGTAAAATTTACAGTTTTAAAAAACGCAGCTGTGGTTGCCAGAACTTTACCGTAAAAATTTGGTAGCAATACAAATTTTACAATAAAAAACCGAATATTTTATTAATGATATAATGATAATATAACAACCTACTGAAGTCCTAAAATGTTTTGAAACCTTATAATATACTTACAGCCATGCATTGTAAACCACAACCACCACCTTTTCACTTCCAAAAACTGTACATTTAACAGTATTTTACTGTAAAATTGCTTGAAATTCCCGTTAGATTTATTTGTTTTTTATCCTAAGCTAGTAAGAAAACTTACTGTTAACCAATTAAGAAGTCTTTAGCATTTTTACAGTTTTTAACATTAAAATAGGAACATTTTTTTTTACAGTTTGGGCAATAACTTTTGTAGATGTAAGGCTGTAAAAAGCGATGACCTGCAATAGCTAAAGCTATTACTACTTTATTTAACCCATAAACTTTAGTTGCATTGGCATAAATTACTGTATTTAGGTTGTTTCAGTGGTATTAAATCATATTTTTGACTTAATAAACTTAAATTAACAATCGGTTAACTTCAGTGTTACCATTTTTATGTTAACTTAAAATACGATTATACCTTACTTTTTATACCTACTATATTTTCAACTTAAATGTATTTGTTTACAACAAATGAATACTTACAGACGTGAAAAGAGTTCCTGCTGCGTCCATACACAAAAATCGGTTACTTTTCACTCCAAATATTGCCAGCCGGTCTCTGCTCTCTGCTTTCAATAAAATGACACCTGTAGAATTTAAAGAGGAATAAGCTGTGATGGATCGTATTTCAAAGATAACATTTATTAGTCATGATTCAACGTTTTGAGAGCTTGATTTTTTATTTTACTGGCCTAATATTCTAAAATATGGACATTATGCTGATCAAAAACAGTATAGGCTACTCACTGTAGGACCCCCGGTTTGTAGTTTTGCGCACATGTCCATTCGGGCTGATTTCCAAGTAGAAGTTGTTTAAGTCTGAAGTGGTCTGAAGGTGGATGTACCTCCGCGGGTTCCCCCAGTTGGAGCCCAAGAGGGGAGACGGGTTGGGGGCAGCATCCGCAGGTCTGAATCCCTGGAGAGCCGTGAGCCACAGCGCAAGGACTGAGGAGTGCAGCATGTGCAGTTTGGAAAGTGTGCAACGCATCTTCAGAGAGCGCAAAGTATGGATGCGTAAAACCAGTGTGCAGAGCTGAAGAAGTTGTGATGCGTGAAAGTTGGTGAGCGCGGCTATTTAAACGCATCCTGTGCCACTCCTTTACGCAATACTCGCCCGCAGAGCCAGAGGATGTGAGGAGGCGGCTTCAACATGTCCACCTTCTGTTTGTTATGAAGGTAATTGACTGGTAAACCATAATTGGCTAGTCAATTTGGCACAGCTTTTACTTTCTATGTGTCCTAACGTCTTGCTGTCTAAACAAAATTAAAAACAAGAATACATTTTAATATTTTTGGTGAATGTGATAATCATTTGATTGTCCCAATGTTTCTCAAATGCTAAGTCAACCTACTATGGTGTAGGCTACAAGTAGCCTAAATATGTCCGTTTATTATATATTTAAGATTGTCTAATCTCTCAAAAAAGGTACTGGGCGGTATCTTAAAACAAGAAAGGTAAAGAGTACACTTTTTAACTTATTCACCCCACAATGTCACATATTAGTAGCTTACTTTAAAAGTACAAATTAGTACCTTTTTAAAGGGTACCTTTAAATAGGTTTTGTACCTCTTTTCTAATCATGTATTAAGTGACTGCGTGATTAGTATACTGAACGAATAGATGCTTTGAATAAAACACGTCTGCTAAATGAATAAATGTAAATATAATGTAAATATATCACCCCAATCTGAACTTCCTGAAGTTCGCCAGCAGAGGGAACTTGTGCCTCATTCACGAAGAAGTAACGAACCAAAATTTGTCCTAGCATGAGCATAACTGTGTGCAATAACGTTGAATAAATACACACATATAACATTAAAAAAGAATAGTTTTCATTATTCATATATAATAATATAGAATATGATATAGGAACCTAAATAATAAACCAATGGTTGTAAACTATTTATTTTTTAAATACTTTACTTTTCTATTTAGAGTATTAACCATAATTTGGGCTTAAAGAAGTAATGCTTATCTCTAAAAAAAAATAATATTATAATAATAAAATACAGAGTAACTGGATTCAAGGGATGTATTAACTGTAAAGCTTAGATTTTTGCATATGAATCAGACAAAAACTTCAAATAACCATGACAGGGAAGAAGTTTATGAATTACTGGCGAGTAGTTTATTGAATTGTTGTCATGTTATATAAATGATCCTGTATGAGTGTGACATCCTGACAGCGTTATTTCTAGAAAAGAATCAGTTCTGGGCACTGTGCATGACTGCTCACTATACTGGCTACTTTGAGCATGATTAAAATGTGAAACAAATACACACGCATCCGAAATAAAAGAAAAAAAAAGAAAAGAAAATAGTTTTATTAACATTAGGAATATGATTAAACTGCTGTGCACAGCACATACGTAGAAAAGTAAAGGAAAAAAAATATTTTTCTCAAACATATTTGTATTTATACATAGCATCAGCGCATGTTCTCAGAAACACATGATAATGTCCTCAGTTTCCTACTGTCAAAAAATTATTACAAGTAATCATAACTAAGGCAGGGGTGAGAGGTGTTTATAAAGAGGAGCAGACAGAAACACAAAACATTTTAAAAAAGAAAAAATACAGCTACACAAGATCCTGGATTTTACTGATGTGTACAATGAAAACTGCTGATAATCAGAATTATTGGTAAACTATTTTGGAACATTAATCATTAAAATCATTTAAATAATAAGATCTGCTCTGTGGTTCTGGGTCATTTATATCTGTTAGTATCAATCTGTGCTCAGTGTGCTTTGTGGTTCTGGGTCAGCGCTTAAGTTTGCATCCCATTTTTAGATGCCTCTTTAATCAGAGAAAAGTAAGTATGTAGTATGCTAGTGGAAAAACATGAAAAGAAAAAGCCAAAAAATCCTGAAATCGCACTAAATGATTACTGACCCCTCACAGACATGGGATCTTCCCTCTGTAACAGGATCAGTCACACAAAGCCGTTTCAAAACAAAGACACTGCAGCGCCAGAAACTGGCATCCCGTTCTAATGCCTCCGGTGCGCCAAAGATTCCCCAAACCCTCCCTGCATATGTGAGGAGGATTCAGCCGGTGACAGCTTGCAGTCATTCATGCACATACGTTTTTCTCATGAGTCCAGAGTGTACCAGGAAACTGGTGTCTATATTCTATGCCCAATAAACATTTTTACAGCTGTTGCTATAAATCCATGAGACATACATCAGCAGATGAGATGGCTCCGATTCCCAAATGTTCACGTACATCGCTCATTCTTCACAGACTTAAGATGGTGTTGTCACAATCAGGACACAAATTAAAGAAACACCTCATTTGGCTCCCTGATTTCACTCCTTCAATGCTTCATTAGTGCTTGAGATTTTATAACACATTCAAAAGACATATTGTACTAAAATAGTATTATGTAGGTACCATTCTGCCAAACCCATTACTCCTTAGTTACTATCTATAAAATATGGTTCTAATGAAGCTTAACTTGTTTCTGCTTGCACTGGCATTATTAATGAAGCTGTGACTGTAGCTATTAAATAGCTACTCTTCAGCCCAATAAATGTGTTTTATTGTTTTTAAGTGTGCAAGCCTCACTGGGACTCACGGTGATATGAATTCTGAGGCACATCAGCTAAATACAGTCCTCAATGGCACATTATTGACAAAATTGCTAATGGACAAGTAATGACTAAATGCCCTTGAATACTGAAACATCTCTTCACAAATGAGACCACAAAATAAGCAGCTTGGCAGAGGCGAGAGATGATCGGCCTTTTTTGTCTCTCTATTGCGTCAGTCCTGCAGAGGTCTGTCCTGATATATTCACTGCGCTAGTGGAAGGAGCCAGTCTCACAAAAACTTTCCTTTTCATTTGGTAGCAAACAAGTGTGAATAACAAAGTAAGGTCATATCACTACTGAATTCGCCCAAACACAATCTCCCTGCAATTCATAGCTGTTTTACGTTTGGTGAATTGGCTAATTCGTATTGGTACTTCTTCATACGACTTGTTGGTTAGGTTTAGGAGTGAAGCTTTGTGCTAACTTTTTTTGTAAAAACTTAAATATACGTACATAGCACACTGAATGAAATCACTGCTGTGTAAAATATGTTTGCTTATAAGATTCGTTTGGATTAATGGTGATATGAAAAGTCTGGCTTTAAATGCTTAAAGTTAAGCATTAACCAATTTTACTTCTGAGTGAAAACAGATATTTAATGCTAAAAAACATTGGGTTGGATCTGATTTTAGCTGTCAAAAATTATTTCAATCATGAAAAGTGGCCATTTACAGAGACAGGCATTTTTCTTTGGAATAATGTGGATTAATAAAGACCAATACACAATAAAACCATGAACCAACATGAAGAAAGTAAACAGGGATAATTCTGATTTCATGCTGACTAAATTTTAGGCAAAATTCTAAAACCAAGCAACTTTCAAATGATCAGCTTGAACATGAGCAAAATTTGCGTAGGGAATCGATCACACAATTTCCACAATTTTGAAATTACTGGAATACACCCCAACAGATCAACTGTAAATTCAGTTAACAGCAGTCTTAACTGAATGTAGACGACAGTACTGATGCAGCAAAACCCAGCATGGATCCAAACAAATCACAATGAGACCACAATGGACTTGAGAAAAGGAAACAAGACCTTGAACAGATATTTCCAACTAGTTCAACTCCATAGCAATGACCTTGGACTAAAGTTGGATGGAAAACCGTAAAGAACCCTTGTGCTACTACTGGAATCTCAAGGCTTCTGTGCACCATGGCTTTTACAAGATTGTCCATGTGCGAGGGAGACGTCACCAGCGTGGTCTCCGCTCAGGTATTCCACCCCTACATATTTCAAACAGATTGAACAAACAACCAGGCTATATGTCTTTCTAAAATAGCGTAATTCCTTTCGATTTCCCTTTAACCCTCATGCTGTGTTCCAGTCATTTTAACTCGGAGAGATTTTCTTTTTCTCAGTGTTATCACATTGAACTAAAACTTACTGACATTGCTTGCACAGGGTATAACAACTTTCCAAAAAAAATTTTTCCACCTTGTTCCACCTCTAAAATTAATAACCTACAAAAAAAAATGCTTATAAATTTCTTGTTGTGCTATATTATCGCCAAATATTGGATTCAATCTTTTTATCAACTTGTTTTCTTTTGATTAGCATGGGTTTTGTATTTGTTTTGGGACTGACTGATAATATGCATTACTGATCCGAGTTTATGCACCAGCGAACACTGCCAAAATTATTCACAAATAATGCTCATTTCACTCAAAAACTGAGGTGCATAAGCTCCGATCACTGAGGTCTACAATCAGTCAGTTCCAGAAATAAATACAAAACCTGTGCTAACTGAAAGAAAACAAGTCAACAAAAAGATTAAATCCAAGATTTGGTGAAAATATAGCATTAATGAGAGACTTGCAAGCAATTTTCAAAAAGCTGGTCATTTGACTGGAAACACCAAATTAGGTAAAGGTTTTCAGAACAGCACAAGGGTTAAAGAACAGTGTAGTGCGACGTTTGGTGTCAGAAACCTATGCAAACAAAGGCAGACATACCAAAATCACAAAAAACAGTGAGCATCCCTCAGTTCGGATGCCTCACGGCATCTGGCCTGTAATTACATTTGCATAGAGCAGCAGTGGCGAGTGCCACTGCAGTGCCTCTGCAGCAACAGGAAAGAGCCAGACTTGACTGCCCCCTTGACCAGGATTCACACACAAAGGCATCCACATGGACAGGTGCACACACATACACTCACACCCGAAGCAAAAATAAATAAACATATACTGCACGTATTCCCTTGAATCAGATACCATCATTGATGGCAGTGTGCCTTTAGCAACAAGCGACAAAGCTCCGGGCTACTGGCGTTTTCAGTGCACAGTCAGTATTTACAGTATTTTCATTGGTTTCATTGGTTTAGAAGTTCTCATTCACAGCAACGCTTAAAGCTTATTTTCAAGTGCTCCTTTTGTTCAGGCAAACCTGTGGTAAGCAATAGTATAATTGAACCAGCCATGTTTAACATTTTCAGTGTGCGCTTACATCAGTTCCCCTGTAGATTTCTTACTTTTTAGTTGTTTTTTTCCTGTTTTCTTTACAAAAAGTTTAATTTTGATTGCAAAAACAGTCTAGTCCATAAATAAAATGTACAGCCACAAAGCTCCAATAGGGGTTTAGCTAGAAAAGATAATAGCCCCTTTCACACTATCTCTGTACTTACTATCTGTACTGGTAAATTACCGTTTAGAGATCATGCGTCAACAGGACCTTTTTAAAAAAATACTGGTAAATCAGTTTTAGCAGTGTTTTGGTGTATTGTGTGGTGTTTTGTGTTTTTAAGAGCAAAAACACATTCCATGTGATCATTTATGGAAGCCCAATTCCACCACAGAATTAAAAAATTAAGATAATTGCAACTTTTTAAACCTAACATTTTTTTTTTTATTAAATTGCAAGACATAATCTCAACATTCTGACTTTCTTTCTCATAATTCAGTCTCGCAATTGTGAGTTTATATCTTCTGACTTTTTTCTCTGAATTCTGAGTTTATGTCTCACAATTCTGTTTTTTGTTTATGCCACGGAATAAAAAATAAAAATAGGTGATTGCAAAGCTTCATCTCACAATTCTGACTTTTTCCTCAAAGTTCTAATCTCAACCATTTAGAATTTTTTGCATAGTTCTGAGGTTACTTTTCGCAATTCTGTGTTTACATCTCGGAATTCTCAGAATTTTTTGTTTCTGTAACGGAATACAAAAAAAAAGTAATTGTGACTTTTTGTTTCACAAATTTCTGTCTTTTTTCATTGCATTTGTGAGTTAATATCTCAAAATTTGACTTCTCAGAACTGCAATATGTTTACTAGCTGTAAATCAACAATTCAAAAGAAAAAAAAAAATCCAAATTGTTAGATAAAAAGTTTTTTTTTTTAATTATTTTGTGGGGAAAACAGGTTTCCATAATCATCCTTCTGCCTGTCACTCAAATACTGCGTCATTTCCGATGACTGACATAACAGAGTTTACCGGTATTTTGGTACTGATGTATGAATGGTCTCTTAACAGTAAAAAGCCATTGCTTCTGTATTTACCAAAAAAATCATTCTGGTCATTTTCTCGGCAATATACTGGAATTACCGTGTGAAAGGGGCTAAAGTTTCACCTCATTTCTGAGTCGACAGCAGATGATGCCGAACGCCAGAGATGATCAGTGTTTACGAGTCGCTCTGGCGTCTAATACGGTGTTCTCTAATTAGAGAAAAGTAAAATAAAGCAGAGATGCACACCCATCCCCCTCGCCCCTCTCCGGGGCCCTTGTGGGACAGTCCCCGCGGGGCCCTGGCTAACATATCAGCCCTATTTCTGACGCCCTGGGGCGTTCAGAGCATGCATGTTAAAGGGGCGGTGTGTGGGAATGCCAAGGCACCTCAGCGCAACATGCAGCAAGAGATATCTGCTTTCGTTTAAGTGCTCACATAACCCCACAGCATGAGAAAAACAGAAGAAAATCAAGTCAAAGATTAAAAAAATAAAGAGTCGTTATGCTTGTGTCGGCTCAGACAGAACTAAAAATAACAAGCGTAACTTCATGCATCCTTTTAAACCATCTAGGTAGCTCTTTGAGGTAATAAAAAACGTAATTTCACTGTAAAAAGCAGAGGAGGACATCCATCCTAGAGTCTGTTCGATTCTTGGCAAGCACCTGATTACAGAAAGGAAGGCTGGGAGAGCCTTCACATCCATAATCAATAATATATATATCTATAAATAAAAGAAGTAAGCAGCGACGGATAGCATATTCTGAGATTCTAATAAAACGCTGACCTATCCAAATATACATATAAAAAAAGAATAAGTACTATTTTGGTGATATTCTTGCAGTTCCTTGTATGTTTGTGTGTCAGTTTTCAGATCTCTCTGGGAGATCAGTGCAAATGAAGAATTATTGCAAGAGTCTGCTCATATTCGAGGGAGGAAGTGGGTGACCGTCATGGCGGTGGTGGCCTTGTTGCCTCGCTTCAGTCGGCCGTGTTTGCTGAGAGCGACATAGAATCCCTTGTAAACGGAGGACTCATAGGCATTGTAGTTATTTGGCAGCAGGGTCTCCTTGAACTTGCATTCATCTTTAAAGGTAGCCTGAAAGAAGAAGAAGAGAAGGGATGTAAATGCCAACATTCAGTCAGATACACCAGCGTTATTTTAGCATCACTGAGATACTACATACTTTTTTATCTTTGCACTTTTGTTTTTTTTTAAATTTTAGTTTAGTTTTAGTCATTTTGTTGGGTGTTATTGTCATTTTTAGTATTAGTTATTGATTGTTAAAAATATGTCTATATAGTTTTTAGTCATTTTTATTTGAGCTTTAGTTATTTTAGTTCCTCAATTTAAACTCAAGGAAAATTAGAAAATATGTGTAATTTTAGTATCATTACTAACTATTCTAGTTTATAGTATTATAGTATTCCATATATATAGAGTAACTGATTTTTCAATTTTTAAATTTGCTTCAAGTTTAAGTAATTTAATTGTGTGCTTTTGTCATTTTTATACATTTTTTAAATATATAGTTTTTAATTATACCTATACAATATCAGTTTTATTAATTTTAGTACATAAACTTTAGTACATAAGTTAAACTAAATAAAAATGAGAAAGTTTTCTTTCTGCAACTAGCTGAAATAAAATAAGCTTCAAGTTATTTATTTATTTATTTAATTAATTTCAATGATGAATATGTTTTTTGTGTGTGTGGTTTTAGATTAAGTTAGCTATAATAACCCTGCAGTGCAGAATATTTTTTGCCCTATTAGTGACTCACATCTGAGCAAATAAATGCAGCTTCTGCTGAAGTAGTTAGTGAACTCATAACTCATAAAAAACAGAACTGTTTTGCACATGACTGTGAGTGCAAATACATCTAACCTCCTAAATGAATACGTTTCTCAGCCTGATTTCCCATAACAGACTGAAAACACTGAACAAACTTGCATAGAAACTTTCAGGTGAGTCTGACCCCACGGGAAAACCATTAACCTGAAGTATTAACCTGATACTAATCCCTGAGCTAAACAGGTCTTTTAATTAAAAAAACACTTTAATGATCACTCCTAGACCGGCCTGTGGCGTCTACTTCATCTCTGCTTCTCCAGAAGATGCTCTTGTAACACTCTGCAGTTTTTGGATAGAGCTGTCACGCACTCATGGGCCCCAAAGGACCAGTGTTGCACTGCGCTTGTCACACCTATGCCAAACTTAAGCCAAGACTGCCAAGTGCATCATTTAGCCTTCAAACCTGCAGACACACTTTAAATTACATATACTACGTGTAAATAACAGACTGCATAATCACTACTACTGCTGTTGACAGTTCAAAACAATCTAAATAGAGGCTGCTCTACCAAATATTTCTATTTAAATGCACACATATTTAATTAAGGGATCTTTTATATACACACGAACACGAAATAAGGTGAATTCAAGTTATGTTGGACATTTTCCCTAGTCATCTCAGTGTCCCAATTTACCAGAAAGTGCAAAGCAAGATGAAAACTGCAGTTACGCGCTGCATGTGTTACTCTTTCTACTAATAACCTACAACTACCAGCTAATATAAAATAATGAGGCGTTAGTTTATAGGCTTAATGCAAGCAATTGTTATAAACCTTTTACTCGTGCTTGCAAAGCGCTTTGGCGCGGTGCCTGGATCTAATGCACCGTTTAATAATAATTTGCAAAAGCCGTGCAGCTGTGGCAAACGTCCTGCTTGAACAAACCAGAGCACATTATATTTATAAGGCATGAATAATTCAATGCAGCACACGCCGTAAACACTATTATTAGTCGCGCGACCCCCTCACGTGCCAAATGCATGGGTCATGAATTACTTGAAGACGCACAATAGAAGCATCACCTGTTTAACACACACGCACACTCGCACTCGATGCTGGGGGATGCAAAGCCTCGTTGCATTGGCAGGCAGAATGAAAGGCGACACGGTTGCGCACACCTACCGTTCCGTACAACCTTCCTCTGTTATTCATTGCGACAAACAGCTCGCTTTTGACACCGAACAGGCTAACCACTCCTCTGGCCACAGTGGAGATCTCTATGAGACCTGCTCAAACAGAACAAGCATGTTACACACAATAAAGAGGCTCCGCGTGACTCAGAACAACAAGGCATGCGGTGGGTGGAACCTCTGCAGGTGCCAATTGTGGATGCGCAAATGGCCTCTCTGTCGCCACAAGGCTACTACATTATAGCCGAAAGACGAACATCCCTCACACTTTGAGAGTCGTGCATGTTCTAAGCGCTCCTGGGCCGCACAAGGAGCCCGGTGTAAAAATAAGTTGGCATCTATATCCGTCCCAGCATTCATGTCATGTTTAAGCCCAGCGCAGATATTTAGCACTAAGGGATACTGTGTGTGTGTGTGTGTGTGTGTGTGTATATATGTGGGTGCGTGTGAGAGTGTATGTGCGTGTTTTAATAGATTTATCTTTGCCTCCAAAGACGAGTGTCGCTTCTAAAGAATAAAGAGCTCTGCGCAATTCATTAGTGCATTATTCCGTGAACTCACTGTACTGGTTCTCATTATGTACACCGTTTATCTTGCCGTCTGGGAGGACCTGAAGATGAAACCCGATGCCTACATTGCAGTACAGCCTCCGCACTCTTTTGATGCCCAGCAAATAGTCATTCTCCCAGTTCGCCTCTGGTCTCTCTCCAGAGATCCCCAGCACGGAGCGGGAGAAGAGGCTCTCCCATCGCTTCTCCAGTAAAGTTGTCCTGTTAGTCCTACTCGGAAGCGGACTGGAGGACACAATCCCAACTAGGAGCAATCCCAAGAGCAGAACGGCAGTCCTTGGCCAGTGTTGCACCTTGGCCTCGCAGGACATACTGATGAGGAGCCTTTGCGCAATGGCCATCGGGTTTACCTTCGGGGCACGTGGTCAAAATTAATGGCACTAAAAATACCCCTCTTCTAGTTTTTCTTCCCTCGGCATGGTGGTGCAGGCTTAATTTAGCGAGGCAGGTCAGGACTTCGGGCATGCGACGGTGGCCCAAGATGAGAGCGGCAGAAGAACGGGGAGAGAGCGCGGAGACACGACTTGAGGCGGAGAAGGTGGTGATGACCATCTTTTGCAGCTCCAAAGCCTCGGGTCGTGGAGAATGCCACAAAATCCCTATCTCACCTCAGAAGCCACCCTCATCCCTATACATGACATCATATTAGGGGAGGGGGGAGGAGAGAGAGAGTGAGCGAGTGAGAGAGAAAGAAAGAAAGTTGCGAGCGGCGACGAGAACTGGTCGGACTGATGATGATGGGACGCTGCTGTCACTCCACGTGTGAAATGGGGGTCGCATGCTGAGCCTTATTGGACGGCTTGCGCGCGATCATGGGATGCGATGGGCACTCTGGCAGCGCCCAAATCGGGACGGTGGTCATGTGTCTGACAGCCCTGCTTCCTTATTTAGAAGGATGGTGTAAAAACAGTCCACTTGTCACCGGAGAGCAATGGCACCCCTGTCTGTCACATCCCAGGCTGTTTGTGCAGGAAGTTTATACAACGACCTGATTCCGGAATATTGCGCTCCCACGATGCGTGCCGATCATAACGTTCCCCGTCTCATGCACCGCGCACCGTGATGTTTTCATCTTCCGGGAGGCTGCCTGCCTGCCTCTCTGGACCTCGCCGCGGTGATGCTGAGCAAAACGCACCTTCAAGAATGCTCGGAGCGCGTGCAATGTCCGGACGCAATGTCAGCAGACGCTGCGCGTCGTTACGCGGATCTCCAGGTGCGCAGAGCGAGCACAGCGAAGTCGGACTGTTGGTAGTGACGCTTGGGGAGGCGCTGTTGTTGGCAGCGTGAAAAGCGCCAATCACATAATTTCAGCAGTTGCCTGGCTCCTCTGGAATATGGAACAAAAATTAATTATTAATTCTAAATCAGCATAATTCAGGACCTGAACCATATCACAAAAATGATCATTCACATTACTAACATTACTTAAAATATAACAATATATAATTTTACTATATCATCTTTACACTTTTGCTATAATTTTACTTACTTTCCAAATAAATAAAAATAAAAATAAACAAATAAAAATGTTAATTTATTTTAATTTAAAACTACTTAACTTCATATGCATTTAAATATTTTTATTTTACACGCACACACATAATAAGCATTCAAATAAACTAACTGAGATATATACACATTATGTAATCTTTGATCATCTGAAAGCTGAATAAATAAGCTTTTTATTGATGCATGATTTGTTTGGAGATAGGACAATATCTGGCCAATATAAAGCTGTTTTAAAATCTGAGGGTGCAAAAAAAAATCAAAATACTAAGAAAATCACCTTTAAAATGATCCAAATGAAGTTGTTAGCAATGCATATTACTAATCAAAAATTAAGTTTGATATATTTACAGTAGGAAATGTACAAAATATCTTTAAAAAAAAAACTAGTTGTTCAACGTTGTTCAACCAAGTATCCCCTTTTAGGATTGACAGCTGTCATTCAGGTTCACTGAAGAGCTGCAGTGTAGAGCAATAAAATTAAAAGTCATGACTTGAACATTTGTAGCTGAGTAGTCATCAGCTGTCTTTAAAATGCTTACAGCTCTTGCTAAACGGTGACAGTCTAATTAGCAAAGAAATCTCAAATCAGTAGCAAAATACCTGAACCCTTCTGACCCTTCAGCGCCAGCATGAGCAGCATTATCAGTATCACTGACGTCGCTGCAGGGCCTTCATACCTCAGGATGTTTTAACACATAGTGTATTAAAAAAGTAGGCCAGTTTTGCTGATGTTGTTTTAATTGCGCACATAAGTCCAGTTGCACACATTAAAGCTGATGCACAGAACAGCAAATCCACCCCGTGGCATAATTCATATGATTTCCACACGTCCATGTTGATAACAGAGGAAAAATAAGATCAAAGTAGACATTTCACATTCAGCTGTCATTGCATCTCAAGTTCAGACAGATTACGGCACACCCAAACATCTGCTGCACATCACTTCAGTTTACCTGAGATAGGATTCAACAGCCTGTGATTTGCTCAGTCATCTATCTGAGGAAAAGCAGAAGCTTTGATTAATAAATTAAACAGCTTCTAATGTTGTACGTGAATACGTTACGTGTTTAGAACTGATTTTTGAGGTTAGAGGCAGAACATTTAGCATTAGCACATTATAGTTTTGAAGGATATCATCATTCCATGGGGCTTCGTGCAAGGCGGGGTTGTCACAAACCACGTAACTGGATCCATTGCGGTTTCAAACCCTTTCAATTAGATTTTTATTAACGTGGGTTTAGGCGGTATAGAAACGACAGCTGAGGAGAGCTGCTGAAATCCAGGAGAGAATTACTCACACATGACATCAGGAGCATCAGTGGACGTTTAACATTTAACACAGCGCACAAATGGCATTCTCTATGGGAGAGCAGCTGCGTGGCGGTACCCATCCACATCTTACTGAAGAAAACCCTATAGCTTATGTTCTATTTTAACTTGCATTCATTAAAAACAAGTTGTGTGCTCAAGCACTAGAACAATCTGCATGATGGCACTTTGGGGGAAATAAAGCTGGCAGTCCGGGTGTAAAAGTGTCTAGTAGAATGGCAGAGATGGATATGAGTCAGACCCTGTGATCTTGCTGACACAGCTGATCAATAATTCAACACTGAAAAGTGGCAAGACAGCCCTCAGTTCACATTTTATTTTTCGTAAAAAGCGCAAAAAAGAGAATTAGTATGTGAAACAATGAATTTTATCACATTGGAGATATTGGAGATATTTTTATGAATATTAATTGACAAATCACTTAAAATTGGCAGCTACATAAATTGAAAATATATACACACACACACACACACACACACACATATATATATATATATATATATATACACATACATACATACATAGTTTTGAAAGGATGTACCAGTAGTGATGTAAAGTGGTTTCTGCAGTGGTGAAGTTCCTGTCGTGGCAGGGATTTTGTGTGCCAGGCTGAGCTGCAAGAACAGCACTAAAGCACAGTGTGTTCATGAGCTGACAAGAACTCAAGAGAGAACATCTGACCCCTGCAGAGAGCAGAACTCTGCGCACACTATTAGCACAGCTCAAATTCAAAGCACAATGACTCAGGTAAAAATTCTGTCCACCTTAAAAACAAAGGTCACTTTATTTTTGCTGATTGAGTTCAGAATCCTGATTATTTTCCTGGGTTTAAGCTTTTTGTGCTTTTGTTTCTCTGTTTGAGAACAGCCTGATGCTGTCTGCTTCTTTTGCTTGTGAGCTGAAAAGTGCACAGTCATTTTAAATTAAATCTCACCTCTCAACAGTCGTTATATGAGTCACTGTTTCTCAGCGCGACATCAGCCGTGGAGTATGGATCGTCCTCATATGCACTCTCATCTAGTCAGACGATATTTTGTTATACAGTCATAAAGACTCAGTCTATCACAAAAAAGGGCAACTGCCATCACCTTTACCAGAACTGCTGCTACTTGGTTCACAGATAAATTTTTTGGCACAGAAGTTTAGCATCACTTGCTCACCAATGGATCCTCTGCAGTAAATAGGTGCTGTCAGAATGAGAGTCCAAACAGCTGATAAAAACATAACAATAATCCGCAAGAAATCTACACAACTCCAGTCCATAAATCTTCTGGAGTGAAAAGCTGCATGCATGTAAGAAACAAATCCATCAATAAGACATTTTAAGGCATTTTAGCCAAAATACAAGTCCATAATCCATAAAATTCCTTTACCAGTGAAAAAGTCCATGCCCTGTTGTCCTCTCACACCATATTTATTTAAAACTGTTTGTAAACTGTGCTTGATCTGTGTATATTTCTCTCCTTATATATATTTCTCACGACTTTTTCACTGAAGAAAGCTATATTTTAGAAAGAGCACTTGTATTTTAGCTGGAACCAACGTTTAAAGGTAAAACGTCTTGTGGTGGATTTGTTTCATTATAAATATGCAGTTTTTCATTTCAATTTATTGTTTGTACTGGAGTGGTGTGGATTACTTCTGGATTATTGTGATGTTTTTATCAGCTATTTGGACCCTCATTTTGATGGCACCCATTCACTGCAGAGGATTCATTGATGAGCAAGTGATTAAATGATAAATTTCTCTGCCAAAAAGTTAATCTGTGAACTGAGTAGCAGCAGTTCTGGTTAAGATGATGCCCTTCTTGTGGTAGATTGTGTCTTTATGACGGCACCCATTCACTGCAGAGGATCCATTGGTGAGCAAGTGATGTAATTCAATATTTCTCAAAATCTGTTCTGATGAAGCAACAAACTCATGTACATCTCAGACAGCCTGAGTGGGAGTAAATTGTCAGCATTTGGGGTTTAAACTGTTCTTTTAAAGCACAAACATCACTAAGTATTAGAAATTAGTTTGTAATGATTTTAGTTTATCTCAAAATGTCAGAGGGCAGTAACAACTGAAATCAAGAGATATCTGAGAGATCTGTCTTATAAATTTACAAAAAAGTGCAACTATCTTCATGTGTTCACATGTCCCACCAGAAAAACTTGTTTGCACAGAGATCGGCTGCACTGAAGTGACCTGTTTTGGAGGATTCCGGTTTGACGAGAGACGACGAATGACGTCAGTGGAGAGTTTCTGCTGAGTCATCAAGACACGACCCCAGCGGTCTCCCAGCATTCACTTGAACTCTACACCAGCAACGGCTCCCTCTGCCCAGCCCTGGAATGAACGGCATTCTGTTAGACATCCTTGTGCCACTTTACACATTCTCACTCCCTACAGGCGAGAATGGTGTTACCAACTCCGATGCGGGCGTAAGGTGGGTGTATCTACTGCTTTTCATTCTGTCATTTCAGCAATGGAGGAATCAACTGCACCAGATGACAAGTGTTCGGGGCTTTGGTGGGCAGATGAGTGGATGGGGCAATTTGCTTGATGAAGACGCACACACACACACACACACACACACACACACACACACACTAATGCACTGACTCATTCACGACACCGATTCTGTCCCTGTGCCAATATAGGCACTGTAGCACCAATCATTTACATAATAAATATCTCTTTACAGAGACAGTAACTGGAATGCATTAATTAATCATGCATTAAAGCCAACAGAGAGGCAACACAATGTTCCTGTAGAGAAATAACTGTCTTTAGAAGATTTTTCAGAGTGAAGTATAGTATATTCCCTACAGCCATGAGAAGGCCATAGTGACTCTGGATGGAGAAAAAGACTTTGATATAAAAGCAACAGTTGCATCAGTTCATATTTCTAAAAGTTATTCCTTTTTGTGTTTGATATTATTTCAAAGAGAAATGCAGGTTTTCTTTTGGGGCTACTAGAAAGTCAATGACAGAATTTGTCTGCAATCTCATTCATAAGTCCTGAGGGAAGATTTACTTTAAAAAGTCAAAGTGAAGAGGGTCATTGCTATTATAAAGTACATTTAATGTCTAAAAATGAATATATGCATATAAAACCTACATAACATTAAATGTATATTAACTTATTAATATAAAGCTTTCACTCCTACGTTCATTTAACTGTGCTATTACGATAGAAAAATATATATAATAATATTTTATTTAAAATAGGATTTTTTCTTTAATAATATCACAGTTATGTGAATATAATCCTCCAGGAAACAGCTTAATTTTTGTTGAGTCAAAAGTCCAACTATGTTACCATAAAATGTATTATATGTTTAAACAATTAAAAAAAAATTATATATAAATAAAAAGGTTACTTATTTTATCATTTTAAATTATTATTTAGTCAAAATTATATTTATTATTTAATCTTTTTAAATAAATAAATAAATAAATAAGCAATGAAGATGTGCTTCAGTGGCATGTTTTCCCTCTATTTCTTCTCTCAATGTATGATATGGCATTATGGACTAACTTTGGGCCCCGGGTCCTGTCTGGGCACCTCTGCTCTAAAATATTCTATCCTTCTCGCCTGAGCTTGACCAGAGCGTATGTATGAAGATCTGATGTACCCTTGAATAGAAATATTTCGTTACAGCATAACAGGAATGATTTAGGTACCTTTCATCGCTGCTGTCGCCCTCTGCTGGTGTAAAGGCGGAGTGGCTCTGTCCGGTGGAACCGCTATTAATTTACTGCATTGCAGCACTGGGACGTTGTCACTCATTTTGGCATGGCGTCTGCACAGATCACTCCCAGCTGAAATATGGGGGGAAAAGACATGTCCTAGATGTCCCAGAAAAAAGTATTCAACATTTTTTAAAAAATTTAAACTTTCTCTGAATATAAAACTTCAGAGTTGTTTGAAAAATCAACATTCCATTAATAACTAAAAAAAAGCTCTAAAGGCAATCATGTGCTGTCTAGTCTGCTAAAAGAGTATATTTCCATCTTATTTCTTTTTTGTTTCCCTGCCAAGCAAAAAGAAGTCAGGAAATGCAAAGCAAAGGAAATTTAGATAATTAAATTAATCAGATAAATGTAGAAGCTTAAACACAATCCATAAATAAAATCAGATTATTGGCTCCTGCAGTGCTGGATGCAGTGTGTGAATCTGACACTGCAATTACTATTATAGATATAGCCTGATACTGTCAGTTAAGGGTCATATAAAACAATTGATTTTCTTTTTAATTTAAATATATAATTTGTTGTGGGCAATTCAGATGAAATTCCACCTTAAGAACTGCAAGCGAGCTAGTTCATAACTTTCACAGCTAGTGACCATCATGCATATTCATTTGTCTTAAAAAGAACAGCTTCACTTTTCATAAAAACTTACTGAATGAAAAACAAGGGTGGCTATGATTACAGGCTAATCAAAGCAAATGTTCTGAGGAAAAGCTACTCAATCAGAAACAAACGGAACACAATGAGTTGTATTTGCAACACTTTACAAATTTCAACTGATCTCCATTCCTTTTTAATGCCGTGAGAAGAAAAAAAAGAAAAATGAGAAAACAAATTAATCAAAATTAGGTCAGTTTATGTTTAAAAACAAATGTATGCCAACAGGCTCAAAAAAACCCAACTTCAATCAAAGGGAAAACATGTTTTCATACCCCATTGACAGATATTTGCTCTAGTTTAAAACATAAACTTCCTTAATTTTGTTCAATTTCTCAGAAAACAAAACATCATCTTCATTTTGCATTTCAAGGATGTTTTGTGTTGGGAGACGAAACAAAATGCAGAGGAAGATATTAATTTCAATGCATGCAACATTTAATGCCATGCCATGAATTTAACAGTTTAAGGGCTTAATTATTTGTGGAAGGGTGAATTAAGGCTTTTTAAGAGCCTGTAGAATAATCATGCAACTTAACCAACATTTTTTTTTGGAATTTTCATTTGAAATCCACTTGTTTAAAAATGTTTTACATCCTCTCGCTCCTGCACACCCACATAAATGCACAGCCTATCAAGGCAATTAGCAGACTGGCCGCCCGGCAGTGTATGTTCTGCATAAAAAGCTCTTCAAAAGCGTCCGTTTAGAGACATTGAGGAAAAATAAACTCCGGAACACAATGCACCACTAGCTTTCTCTACCCACAATGCCCCCACCAAGGTCTGTGGCACAATCCAGTGTGGTCACACTGCGGTTTGGTTCTGGGGAAAACTGACCTCGAGCCATTCCTGGGTTACAGGAGCACCGGAGCGTTCCACAGCCCTCAAAAAGCGGATATCCAAAAAGCCCGGTCCAGCCCTTGGGGCCTTTTATAGAGAGCACAGGAAGTACAATCAGTACCCACAAATTAAACACCTCTAATTATGAGCTGGAAATGTAGAGTTGAAGAGATCAGCATTAGCATGCGCGCTCTGAAAGTCGCTCTATAAATACACCTCTTCACCACCACGTACTCCATCATGCCCATGCCATCAGACAGGATGTTACCTTACATCCTTATTTTGATATTTCAAGATAAACACCGCTCACACAGCGCTGGAAATAAAACTCTTTCCATCGTTCCATCATTAACGACATTACGAATTCATATTCCAACAAAAATTGGATTCTGATATAATTAGTAGTAGCACAATGTGGTTGCCTCACGCTCCATTAGTCTTTCGGTGTGATTAATGAAGGTGCAAACCGTATTGACTGTTCATCTCATAGGGCCCATGAGAGCATTGCTGTGTCATCAAACTACGTCCCCATGAGACTCGACTATCACTATAGGCTATATGGCATTAATAGCAGAAATTATGAACTATAAACTCTGCTTTCAGAGGTGGTAATAGAGGGCCTTTACCCACAATGCAATCACAAATGTCTCTTCAGGCAAAAGCCCATATTTGTAGAAGCTCTCCATCAGATGCAAAGCAAAACACTTCAAGTGATAATTTCATTTATAATTTAGTCGTCTAAACTACAAGGGAAGTCAGTTTTGTAATACACTGGGGGGAGTAGTAGTATGTTTTTATTAAGTGCCATGTCAGCATCTTAAAATATTTTAATGGCAAAAACAATTAAAAAACACAAGTATAGCAAATACAATAAAAACCAGCAAACAAACAAACACAAGTTATATTACACAAGATTTTTTACATTAACATGATAAAAATTCTAAAACGTTTTCTGGCAAAATTATACTAAATAACTAATAAGTGTGTTCACTTCATAACAGAGTTTTCTACATACCTTAAAAGCAGGACAATCCAGTAAAATAAGTTTGACAGACAAAGGAATCTTGCAAAACATACACTGAGTAGGGTCTTCACCTTTAAGCAACAAAGCATGAGTCAGTCTTGTATGACCTATGCGACATTTAGTAAATACCACTTTACACTGGGGGGAGAAAATGGTCACTTTTTTTGATTTACTGTACAAATATCTAAACATTCTCAAATCAAGATGCATTTACCAGAAAAGCAAAATTATTTATTTTCTGAAAAAAAAAAATCTCAGAATTAAGTTTGGATGAAAAATAGCCAATTGAAAAATAAATAAATAAATAAAATAAATAAATAGGTTTATTTTCTTACCCTACTGACAGTTTTTTTTTGTATTATAATTTAACTTAATTTGTGTGTGTGTTTTTCAGATAAGACATAATATTTTTAGTCATTATACTTTTCAGATTTATCAAAATAAACTGATTTTATGATTAAATTAAGAAAAAGAAATAAAAATAATTTATTTCATTTATTTTTCTTTCCCCACAGATATTTTTTCTTGTTTTAATTATAATTCAACATTTTTGTTGACAACAAGACTTAAAGGGGTGATATTATGCTTTTTGACTTTTTGACCTTTAGTCAGTGTGTGGTGTGTATATTTGGGCATAAAAAAGATCTACAAAGTTACAAATCTCAAAGTCCACTCCAAAAGGAGATATTTCGTTTTTAAAAAAAATCCCTTTTTGAAGAACTACAACAAACGGCTCCTTTGGACTACAACATTTGTTTTCTGCATGCAATGATGTCACAACGCGGTCTATTAGAATATTATTAAAATAAATCCCGCCCACGGAAATTTGAATTGTTGGAGGTAGGGACCATGTGGGGGATTAGCCTAACTATAGCGTTGCAGCGCGGAGAACCGCTTCAACGAGCCGCAGCGCGGCGGGTATAAACACAAGCATTGACTAGAGAGGCCACTTTAGAGCTGTAACGCGCCGCAGACGTGTGCAGTACATCCATATCCATATTTAAAACATAAGAATCAGTTTAATCAAGCTTGCGCTAACAGTTGTACATGGAACTTGCTTCTTCGACAAGGGGCGCGCCAATCGCAACGCGGTGGGACAGCTAACCAATCACAACACATTTTGTTTTTCAGTAGGCGGGGCTTCATTAAACCCGAACTAATCGAGCCTTATGTGCCAGGCTGGGTAATGTATGATGTATTGTAATAATGTAAAATTATGTTAAAAATAATGCGTTTTTCGAACCACCAAGCATGAAAGCATGTTCTAGTACACCCCCAAAACAAAGTCAAGATTTTGTAAAAGAGCATAATAGGACCCCTTTAACATCTATATAAGTCATTTTGCTTTTTAAATTGATGAATGATTTATGATTAAAACAAGAAAAAAAAATCAGGTTTAATTTCTAACTGACAGATATGTTTTTCTTGTTTTAGTTATAATGAAACTTAATTTTGGTACTTTTTAACCCACTTAACTTTGAGATATATATATATATATATATATATTTTTTCAGAAAACAAACCCAAGTAAGTATGTCTTGATTTTAGAATTTTTAGAAATTTGTAATATAATAAAAAATACTTTGCAGATTAGTTAATGAAATAATATTTTAATATATATTGATGTCATATAAAAAGTAGAACAAATAACGCAAGTTACGCAATCAAGTTTTGTCTGGAATAAGCGATTAAAATAACGTAAATTCTAGGGTTACCCAGCTGAAAAAAGATCCTATCTGGTTTTCACTGGTCTGGTTTGATGGTTAAATTTGCTTTTGGGCCATCAGACTGACCAGATGAATACCAGCTTGGCAAAAACAGACCGGCAAACCAACTGATCAAGTGGGTTAAGTGGGACAACAGCAGAACAAAACATTGAGCATGTGACTTTGTTTGGGTGTCTAAACGGCATGGAAACTAAATAAAACCGCTGGTTTTATATAGCAGTGGCATTTTCCTGTCTATAGAAACAACAGCCGTTTTGCACCAATCAATGTCATGGGATGTGGATGTGTATAAACAAATTGCACAATAAAACACCTGAAGCTGCTGCAGCGCTTTGATGGGTCACAATGACTCTTGGCATGTGTGTATGTGCAAGAAATGTAAATGTGATTTGTCTGAGCAGATATTTTAGGAGCGTCTGTAGGAGTTGAAGAATGTGTGGCCACAGACTAGTCTATCGTCTGCTTGGATTGCAGGAGTCAGTTCATTCGAGCCGTCCAGGTCCCCTGCGTGACCAAGTCAACCCAACTGCCGCCCACTTACCGGCAGGAAAATGACAAGCCTTAGAAGATCACTGAGTTTCCTTTGCCGGTCGGCACAGAGAAAATGAGGGACCAAAGATGGTGATTGTTTCCTGTTGGAGTGGGCGGCAGCGGAGACGTGTCCCGTTCTTCTCTCCATCAGCAGGTTGGCCCCTTTCTCCTCCAGAGGTCAGTAGCACAGCGCCACCTACTGGACGAGACCACTATCCAATTAGACAAAACAACAGGACCAAATGAAAAATTCAACACAAACACGATCTCAAAATGGCCTTTGAGCGTGTGCGGTATTTTCTTCCTGTTGTGTTCAAAAACTGGGTACTTATGTGTTGGCGTTGTTATTTCTATTTCTATTATGATCATTTTTGTACATATTTTATATTCAAAATTAGCTGCACAAACACATAATTTAAAAAAAAAAAGTTTTTGATTCCAACACAACAGGAGGGTTGAAGTGCATGAGATATTTTGTCAAATTGTTAATCACAGCAACAGGTTTACATACCTCTCTGTGTCTCACATTTAACACCGACTTAACCTGGAGATAAAACCCAATACAAGAATGAACAATTAACAAAATGTGAAACTGTAAATGATAAAACATGCATTTAAGGTGAAGCATGACCTTTTCCCGTTTAGGAAAACATTCAAATATGGCAGTTTGCAAATAAAAAACCAAAACTATTTTGGATTTACGTTTCTCTGAATGTCTTTATTGCATACACATAAATACGTATATACAGTATGTGTGAATACTTCAGTGTTTTAAAGGCCAAAACCGCAGTAGTGTGAGTATAAAGTGCTGATATAACGGACAACATCAAAAAGACGTCTTACGACTGTTTGCATTCAGTCAGCTGACAGGATGAATAAAATGCATCAACAACACTGCAGATCATTACTGTTTCAAAGCAGTTTTCAGTATCTTAAGTCACTGTGCTTCTCAAATTGATCAACATTAAGTGAGTTGATGATTTAAACAAGAAATAAAATAGTTTTAATCTAGTTTTAATCAAACTTACTTAATTTTGATACATTTTGAAAAACAAGACTTAATATCTTAATAGCTTTTCAAATGGATCAACACCAAGTCAGTTAATGAGGAACACAAGAAATCAATCAAACTCACTTAATTTTGATTCAGTATCGATTGAGTATTTGAATACTGAATTACAGATTTGATTGAGTATCGAAAGATGTAACATCTTGGTTCATTTTTTTTTTTCTTATTAAGTGAATGCATTTTTACAAATTAGATATTTGTAAAGGGAAATGAGACCAAAATACTAAGTGTGAAAATATTTTTTGCAGTGTACTTGAAAAAATGAAAATTCAGTCCTCAGTTATTCATCCTTAAGCTGTTCCAAAACTTTGTAAGGTTCTTTGTGGTAGCCATTGATTTCCACAGTATTTGATAATATGGAAGTCAATGGCTACCGTCAGCTGTTTGGATACCAAAATTTTCAAATATCTTCTTTTGTGTTCAACAGAAGAAAGAAACTCCACAGATTTGGACTAACTCAAGGGTGACTAAATGATGACAAAATCCCTTTAATGCAATTATACATTTTTTAAATGCATAACAGTTAAATAATTTACACAATAAAATCAACCACACAGACTTGTATGTGCTTCAGTCGTTGAGTTTGTAAAGAGCAATAAATACAAACACTGGCCATGGCAGATAAACCAACCAGTCTTAGATACACCTCATAACACTGTCAATCAGAGTTTTTGACATCATCCAGGTGGTCTTTCCGGTTGATAAAGACACATTGGATGCGGGAGGCCCGCGGGCCGCTCTCCTCTCTGCAGAGGGTGATGATGAACCTGCTAATGCCTGTGTTTGGACACGGGGAAAAAACCTGGTTCATCTTTAGGCCTGCAGGTAAACAGCACTGCAGGTCCTCTACTAGGTGGCGCACAGACACACGGATAAACGCCCCGTGACTGACGATCAGAGCGTGGACGGGTACATTCTGGGCTCCATCGTTAGCTAGTCCAGCAATCACAGGTTGTTCTGGTTCTGATGGTCCAGAGGTGGACGCAGAACACTGGTCGGCTGAGCCGTGCTCCTCTAACATGCGCTGATACAAGGATTTGAGGAACTTCTTAAAGCGTGTCTTTACCTGGATAAACATAAACAGTGTCTTGTGTGTGAGCATTTCATCTGATAAACCAATAGCAACTACAATTGTAACTATATGTAAAGTTTGGAATAATTACGATTTTTAATATTTTTAGAAAAGATGTCTCTTTTGCACTTTAAGGCTGCATTTATTTGATTGAAAATACAGTATAAACAGAACTTTTTAGAAAAATGATTGCAGTTAAAATATCTGCTGTCTATTTTAATAGATTTTAAAATGTAATTTATTTCTGTGATGCAAAGCTGAACTTTCAGCATCATTACTGCAGACTCCAGAAATCATTCTAATATGCTGATTCGCTGCTCAAGAAACATTTCTTACGTTGAATACAGTTTTTGCTGCATAATATATTTGTAGAAGAAATTCAGAAGTTTGAGATAAGTAAGTGCATTTATACTTTTATTCAGCAATGATGTTATTCTGAACTTTCTATTCATCATATATATATATATATATATATATATATATTTATTTATATAAACAGCAAACCAACATTGGTAATATTAAGATTGTTGACTATTGTTAATAATTCAGTACCAATAATAACTGAGCATCACATTAGCATATTAAAATGATTTCCTAAGGATCATGTGACACTGAAGACTAAAATAATGATGAAAATTCAGTTTTGCATAACAGGAATAAATTTTAAAATATATTAAAGTAGGAAACAGTTATTTGAAATTGTAATAATATTTCACAATTTTACTGTTTTTAATAGACTTTTAATTAAGTAAATGCAGCCTTGATGAACATATGAGACATCTTTTAAACATCTTAACTATTCCAGACTTACTTATACTTAAGGTACTTTTGCAATCTAGCTGCATCAATTTCAGTGTAAAAGCTACTTCAATTTCCATCTGGATTTAAGTAGCATCCTATTTTGCAACATTCAAGACTTATTTTCCTTGAAAGAAACCTCAATTTCTACCTGTTCCAGTGTTTCTCCGCCAGGCGGTGTATAATCTCGGCACGCCTGACCCGCTGCATTCGCCATGTTCTTCAGATGTTCCTTTGGTCTTCCCTCTGCCACCCCAAAACCCTGTCCAATACATCACACATGTGCATTTAAACCGACACAACAGCAATTCTTATAGGGGATGCCAAATTATTATTTTTTTTAAATCATACTTGTCTTAAAGCTATTTTCTTTTTTTATTATTATTACTTATTTTTTTATCACTATTTCTAATGGTCATCTTATCTTACAGTTTTATGTATTATTTATATATTGCACAGTCTAAGCAGCTGCAGATGGACTGCTTGGGGAAACTCACCCTCTCTCTGAGTAATGGATCCAATATCATCTCGGTTGCAGAAGAATGAAGGTTGTTTCCTAAAATGATTTCAGCTGTCTTGAGAAGGAGAAGTTACATTTTATTTGAGGGGTGATTCACTTAAAAAATGAACACAGTTGCAGTCTCACACACCTGGACGGCTCTTTGCAGGTTACTGACGAAGACATTGGTGAAGTGCAGATCATTCAGGTACCGGCCAGCTGCTGCTGCCTGCAGATGTCCCGTGTCTGACAGCGGGGTGTCAATGCCCTGACCTACACATGTGAGAAAAAAATAATCATCCACACACTGAAAAGGTCAACAGCACACGTTAGAGGTCAGCATACACATATACATACCTTGAAGCAGTTTATCTCTGTTGTATTGTGTTTCCCCACTAGGAGGCAGAGCACATAATATTATACAATAAATAAATGACTTTAGAATGGACAGTTCACATCCTAGGACATCTATATATTTAGAGGTCATTGTAATCAGCTACAGACAAAACACGTTAACAGTTAAGTAAATACAATATAAAGCGTTCCTGTAAACATTTGCTGATGTGCTTTGTTTATGAACACACATGCAGATTATGTGCATGTCCTCTCTCTGTCCCTACAACATCAACAAATAATATTTAAGTTAGAACCGAATTATCGCCCTTCTTATGCATGGAAAACAAAAGCAAACAGACAGAAGACACACACGCTCACTTACTGCCGAACGATAGTCAATGCAAATGTTAGCATAATACAGATTCGTAAGAGTGGTTGAAATGTATGACCGGCAGCTCTTCCTGGTTCATGAGTCAACGTGTTGCGGAAAAATGACGTCAACTAAGGGAATGGAAGTCTGTCGCCCTCCTGTGGTGATTTTTGGGAAGTGACTTGAGTTGCTTTATTAGCATGTTTCCTGCTTTACTAATTTTTCTGTAAATTATTTTTTGTTTTGTTTTGTATATCCCGGACACTTTGCATTTAAATATAAAAAATATAACATGTTTAACGTTTCCTTTAAGCACTGAACCAAATTAAAATCCTGGCGCTTAGAAAAGTCAAACGTTCTACGTTGAAAACGTCGTATAGATAATATCTCAATATTTTTTAATTTAAATTGTAATTCTATAATTCAAATTTGTGTAACTGACAAAATTCGCCACATGAGGGCGGAAGTATACCGCGTGTTGCAGTAAATCTGGCGGCAAGAAGAGCTTCCGTCACTCATCGTTATATTTTTGTATTTTTAGTATTGCAGTCAACTAAGGTTTTATTATAGGTATAGGTTATTATAGGTAACTACGCTAAAACTTAAACCATAAAAACGTACTTGAAATAACTGAATTACCGTGAACTTATTTTATTTCAGCTAGTTGCCAAAAAAACATAGCCTACTAAAATAACTATACCTAAAACTGAAATAAAATGAATAACACACACACACACACACACACACACACACATTTTATATATACTTTTTATATACTTGAATTAGTTGTTTTTTAAAACATTTTACAATAAGACTCATTAGTTAACATTTGTTAACAATACTTCTACAGCATTTATTAATAGTTAATGTTAATTTCAGTATTTACTAAAGCATTATTAAAATCACAAGTTGTGTTTGTTAGCATTCGTTAATGTACTGTGAACTAACATGGACCAACAATGAACGACTATTTTATTAACTAACATTAACAAAGATTAATAAATAGTGCAATAAATGTATTGTTCATTGCTCGTTCATGTTAGTTTACACATTAACTAATGTTAACAAATGACACATTGTAGAGTGTTACCTTTTTTATATACATATTTTCCACTATATTTTCATTTTTGATTAAAGTTTTAGTAGTTACATATAAATAAAATAGACAATTAGTTTTGTCTCTCCAGACACTTAAGTGTTTTTTTGGAATTGTACTAAAAAAGCAGAGAGAATCTTCTTTCGAGAAATAGGCCTCAGGAAAGCAGACAGTTGCAATCTCACTGGACACTGTCCTTCATCACGCTTTGATATCTGATGATGTTTGATCATACGGCTCACTGCCTAGAGCAGGATGGCCCAACACCCGTTCAGGATGCACATGGCTGCTAATATAGGATTAACCCAGTATTCAAGCACTGACGTCTTGAGCTCTGGAAGCAATGATTTTTAGTCTTTCTAGCAAAGTTTGTTGCATAATCTTGACAGTGCAGGTAAGCCAATCATCTGGATCTCATCTGTAATCGGTTACAGCACAGTCAGGAGGGCGTGTGTGTGCGATGACATCATACGCGTCTTAGTTCTTGCCTCCGTAATTGGCCCGTTTCCTCCAGCGGCGCAGAACACACAAGTGGAGCCAGACACATGCTCACAGGGATTTTCCAGAAAGACGAGGGGCCCTGTTTTAGGGACGCTGAGGGGCTGAAACCACTGTAAATGTCACAAATGAATGAAGGGCCTCAACCCAAAACGCAATCTGATCCAGAGTGCCCCTGGGCAGCGCCGTTTGATCTGCTTCACATTCCACCTCCGAGAACCAAGACAACAGACATTACAGCTTCTCCATGTTATGACATTATCAAAACTGGCTTCACATGTATATTGTTAAGAGCTGCTCGGGTTTGTTTGTGTATGTGTGTGCATTTTGAACGTTTAGCTTATGCTTCCCAACATAATCATCCGACTGATCGGCAGCCAAGCGCTAATTTCACAATCAGAAGCTTCTTGAGTTAACATACACACCCTTAAGATCTCTGGCATGAAATGGGGATGGGTTTTTTTCCAGAAATCTTCTGCAGAGTGATTTGCATGATCCCAGCTAATAGGGAATGTTCTCACAACTTTCACAAAGTTGTTTAAAAGGTATATACATGTCAGGACAAAACAGTCTTCTTCTATTTCTGAGACTACATTTCTAAGTCCTAGAGTTTTCAAGCTACAACCATCAAACTCATGTCAGATCTTCAGACTGTTCTAGATCTAGCGACTTGCTATAAATATGATGAAAACAAAGCAATATGTTAAAACATGCTAGCAAAGTGTTAAATCATGCTGGAAACATGCTAGCAACATGATAAAACATGCTTGCAATGAGCTTAATCATGCTATAAACATGCTAGCAACATAAGTCATGTTAGCAACACAGAATTGACTTCAAGTAAAATCTTCAAAGCTTTTTAAAGAGATTTAATATTTTCAGACAAATTTCTCTTCAAACTTTACTCATCCAGTATTTGATATATGCTCTCATAAAGTTAAAAATGAAAATGTTCTTAGAACTTTTTTCGAAAATAGTGCTTGATGAATCTTCTAAGAAATGTTTATGTAACCTTTAAATAACGCTCTAATCATATTTTAACATTCTTAGATTATTAAAAATAAGCATTCAACATTATGGATGAAAATAAAGTTGTTGTAAGAAACGTTTTGTTTTTTGTTTTTTAACTTGAAGTTATAAACATGACACGAAAACTGGACATTTCATAATTTCATAAACATTGTTTTTATTACCTAAATTTGTTACCTGGTAAGGTCTAAACTGCGTTTGGATGATCATTTGTCTTTATAGAGCTGTCACTGTGTAATTGAAAGGCATCTGTGTGCTTTTTCCTCAAGATTAGTCTTGCATGCCAACACTGTGATGAATTTCTAACTATGCTTCCATGACTTGTGCCAAAACAGACGTGTGTAACTCTGACAGAGCTGCTAATATTTCACGACGATTTGACTGCTGCACTGTATTTATTATACAACATTTGCCAGTGTCTCTATCTGCATCTGTGGGTTTGTTTAGCAGATACTGTGATGTCATTCATGTTACCATGGGAAAAAGCAGAATAAGCTTTGCAAATTTGCTCCTAATTACTAAATATTGCCGTTGACAACTGCTAACTTGTCCTTTAACCATGTCCCAGAATTCCATGCAGGGCTGTGAAACTGATGATGCAGTGAACGCAGTGCCATTGCGGAATATGCAGTCAAAATTAGATTCTAATCTAAATGAACATACCATTAACCCTTATCGTCCAAAAAGTTGTATGATTAACAAATTCTGAATGGAACTGAATATGCTGACATGTCTGAAATATAATGCAAACGTGCATATTATGTTGTTTACACAAATATCTACCACAGGGCTGTCAGCTAAACGATGAGCATGTGTTTATACATGAAACTCAATCTTGACCTCATTCACACAGAGCTATTTTTAAAACAGACTGATTCATCGCTTCTCTTCCTTGATTGATAATGAGGCTTGCCAACTGATACATTTAAACAATTTCTAATAAGTGATTTTAAATTGGAGAGAGCGAGCGAGAGAGAGAGATATTCAGTATGACATCTAACCTGACTACAGTCAGCTGAAATTTACTAACTTTCTGAGTAAAAAATGTTTCCTACACCATTTTTTTCCAGTTTATATATTTGTTGAGGATGCGATGATATATTTCCTGATAAGGAACTTGTGTCCGGAACTGGAGGGAGAAATTGATCCCTTTGGGCCACTGCAGTCCTGGGAAGATCTGTGTCAAGATCAGGGACATCTCTCGTTATTGCTATCCTTCCCTCTCTTCCTCTCATGTCCAGTGTGAGTAGGTCATTTCATGCCTGTTTTCACAAACTTTCAAATAACAGCATTATTAACAATGGAAGAACATCTCTGCTACTCCTCACTGAATTAGTGGCTGCTGGGAAGGGTCAAGAACCTCCTCTGGCTTGACCTTGTGGAGAAGGTCGACAGAGATTTTCCAGGGGGCATCAGTTATTCTTAGACTATCTGCGAAGATAAACTCAAGCAGTCTGTGTGGGAATGGATTATTTGAACTTGATGAGTCTTAGGAAGTGGTCATTCTCATCAGCTCTCCAGAACACATACCATTTATGCTGGTCATTATGCTTCAGCAGTCAGAGAGCAATACTGTAATGCTGTGGAGAACATGTATTTCTCTATGCCAGAAACATTGCAGTATTTTTTCACTGAATCATGGGAAAATCAGATCTGCCCATTTTGGTATGGGAAATCTATTCTCGGAGTGCGGGATGGGCAAAGAACATCAAGTTATTTTTCTGGTCTTATGAGTTTTTGAAGTGAGACTTTTGGATGTTTTTGCTGGTTATGCCACACACTCAGAGACCAGAAGAGATGTGCATACTAGTGCATACGTGTCTTTTTTTATTTTCTCCAAAACATGAATCCACCAGCCATTTACATAATAAAGATCTGAGGATATGATCATCACCTTATTCTTGTAATGCCATTTCCTGCTGATAAGGCTGGAATGTTTAAATAGAATGAAAGATTATGTAATCTTTGACAAAGGCCGATACAGAGATAGGAACTGGAATGAATGTGGGCAAATAATGGAAATAAACAGGTAAAGGCCATTGCCAGTGTTCTAGAAGGAAAATCTCTCAATCGACAAAAGAAAAAGAGTTCAATAACAGGGTGTATCTTAATCTCCAATGTATTTTGATTTATTGGAGTGGGAAAGTTGTGTTCTGTATTTTCTGTATATGAAGAGAAGAAATAGTCTGAAATATGCAGCCAAAGTCAGTGTGAAGATGTTCAAAAGTAACACTCTTCTTCCTTATTTGGTAGAAACAGCACATAAGTCAGAATATGCTCCACCATGCCTTGATGCGAAATGTTCTCTTGAAGCTACATGCATGGGAGCGATGACGGCTTCTTCTGGTTTGTGGCTGCCGTCAGCACAATCCAAAGTTTCTGCAGTAGAATTCAATAAAGCAATAAGCCAATCAGGAGAATTAGAAGCTAAAGCTGTAGCTGTCTCACAGAGGACCCTTTATGTGGCGGAAGGCTGGGGGGACGCGGCAGCAACACAGCGCCGGGCTGAGAAACATCTACCCTCTGTATCAACCTCTGCTGTTTCGCATTGACTAGCTTGATGTCTGTGACTAATCAGAGGTCTGCTTTGATCCGAGCGCTGTTTAGAAAACAACTGCTGATTTTTGTCTTGGTGTTTGAATGTCAGTCTCTTCCTGGTCATTTCCTTTTGTCCTTTAGTCAAGTGCTGTTTATTGTGAGACTAAATTCCAAAGTGGTGTATATAACCAATCAGCTTCCTCGCTACAATGGGACCACACCCACATAGAAGTCTGTGACTAATCAAATCTTTCCAGCTGTACTGTATCCTTCATGTCCTGGACACGAGTGGGGCCTCTGCTTAGAAAGTGAACTTTACATGAGTGCAATCCTGAGACTTCATTTTCAGTTTGTTTGGTCTGGGTGGAAAGTGAATGCTTAAATTGTTATAATATTGTCTAAGTGTATTGAAAAAAATGGCAGATGGCAAATGTACACACTCACTCAAGTGCTATCTAACTCACATTGTAGTGTTTCCTCATAACGTGTGAGTTTCTGCTGATCTTCCTCTGTTTGGGGATGTGATTGAGGATGTGATCTCACTCTCCAGAAATCCAGCCTATGTGACTCTTTGCTTATGACTGAAGCCAGGCTTGCCTTTATACTGGACACCCCACCCAGTTGCTCTCCCTCTTTCTCTCTCTCTCTCTTTCTCTCTCTCTCTCTCTCTCTGTCTCTTTTATCTCATGTAGAACAAGTCAGTAGAGGCGTGTAATGTCCATCCATACTCCAGATGGCATCCCGGTGTGGTTTTATCCCATGAGTGAGTATGAGAGCATCATCTCCAAAAACAAAACTCTTTTGTCCCTAAATATTGTTTTAATCATTTACTTAATATAAACTGTTGAAGTTCTTTTTTATTTCAAACATTCATAAAATGTATAGTTATATTTTTCATTTTGTAAAACAAAAATATTTTAATGCATTTTCATAAAACTATAGTTATTTGAAAAACATAGACAGACAGATAGATAGATAGATCGATCGATAGATAGATAGATAGATAGATAGATAGATAGATAGATAGATCGGTTGAGTGAATAATTCAATGACTCAGTCATGAAGACACTTGTCACTTGTTTCGATCATGATTGAACCAGTGTGTTTGCACAAATTGGTTGAGTAAATGATGCAATGACTCACTCATAAAGACAGTTACTTGTTTCAATCCTGATTGAATTAGTGTGTTTAAAGGAATTGGCTGAGTGAATGATTCCTTGACTCTATTATAAAGACAGTTACTCATAAAGACAGTTACACTCATTAAGACACTATGCATCCAAAATCGTGTACTGTAGGTACTACATTTGAATTTGAACATACTTCACAACCATTAAAAAAGTTTTAATATACTAGAGGGAAGTATTTAATTTCGGATCAGTGACCATCACTTGTTTCAATCCTGATTGAATTAGGATGGTTAAATTATTCATTGACTCTTATAAAGGCAGTTACTTGTTGCCAAATATAGCATTATGATGTACTCTATTGAAAGGGTCAGTATAAAATAAAATAAAATAAAATAAAATAATCATTTATAGTTGTATGCATGCTTACATATTTCTCTGTTTCTCAGGATGTTTTTGTTATTCTCAAAAACAGAAATGCATTTAATCCCACCTGCTTTGCACAGCTGCATGCCATGTCATGTTTGGGATATTCATATAGGCAGCCAGGTCTACATCTAAATGAAGAGTTTGTAAAAGAATAATAACTTAATCACATACACAACATTATACATTTAGGTTAGTAAACAAATTGCTTTATTAGATGTCTTCATCAAACTGTGAATTTCACTGTTTGCTGTTGCATTGTTTCTGTCTAATACAGGCCATCAATCTGAATTTGCCAGCTGTTAATGTGATAAGACCATAATAAAGTAATATCTACGTTACATTTAGCCTGCCTCAGACAAGAGACAAACAGTCTGTCTCTGTCTGTCTCTGTGGTCTACTGGCATGCAGAACCGGTATGCAGCAGGAATCTTTGGATCAAGGTAATTTCATGCTTCTACACATTTTCCCAGGCGGCTGAGCATGCTTTTACCTTTGTGAGTGTGATGTGGGCTGACAGTTGTCATAAGACACACACATACACACAATGAACACTCAGAAAGCACTCTGACAGGGACAAATGCATACATCTCACTATAAAGTGGGTCATGTAAATATTTATGCTTTTATATAGTTTAAGCAGTAATTTTAACTTTTGATTTTTGTTTACCTTTTTAATGTCATTTTTAGATCTGCATTTGTTGAGAGGTTTCATTACAAATCTCTGATTTAAAAGATCCTCTTTATAATGAGTCTGTATGATAATAAAAAGAATAGTTCACACAAAAATGAAAATTTTCTCACCCTAATGCCATCCAAAATGTAGATACAACAGTTTTAAAAGTTTAACATTACGTCACATGTTCACCAATGGATCCTTTTAAGTGAGTGAGTGCCGTCAAAGACAGTCCAAACTGCTGATAAAACATCACAATAATCCACAAGTAATCCACACCACTCCAGTCCATCAGTTATTGGTTCATCATGATATTTTAACTTAAAATCATTGCTTCCTCTATCCACAGCATTGCTTTCTGCAGTGAAAAAATCATTTTGTCTGAATCAGGAGAGAAATATGCACAGATCAAGTACCATTTACGAATAATAACAGTCCAAAATAGTTCTAAAACAAATATGTTGGTGGATTTTGATATGAGAGACAACAGGGGATGGACTTTTTCACTAGAGAAAGCATTATTATGGATTATGGATTTGTTTTTGGCCAGAAGTGACAGTTTAAACACATCTTTACGATGGATTTGTTTCCTACAATTGTTTCCAAATCTGTTCGGATGAAGAAACAAACTCTTGGATGGCCTGAGGGTGAGTACATTTTCAGCAAATTTTATTTTTGTGTGAACTATTCTTTTAACGTCCGGCATTCCTCTTCCTGTCAATGTCTTGTAGAATGCTACTGAATTAGCATCTCTAATTAATTCACAAGATGGATGCTTTTGGGTTAGAATGAAATTCCAGTATGTGGTTTAGACCCACTGCTTGGCCAAAACAATTTGTGACTCATTCAGTTGGCACGTTAGTTCCTGACAGAGGAATATTTCAGTCATTTATCAACTGTATGCATGTCTGTTGAAATACATATGTTTCGTGCGTTAGTTTGTATTCTTCCATATTTTTGTGTTGTTTGTCTACAGCTAAGTCAAACAAAAGGTTTTGGCCTAGTGCTTATAAAAAAGCACACAGAAGTTCAAGCAAAGATGTATTTTTTCATGAATGGAATATGTCAGACAACACAACAGTCCCTGTTATCTTTACATCTGTGCACCATTATGGCTCTTTTCAGAGATACTGTAGGTTCTGCTCTATTTACAACGCATATTTCATACTAACTCCAACATAAACACAAAAGACACCTTTTTAGCTATTCATTAGAATAATGAGAGTGTTACTCAAGACGCCATTTCACAATTGACTTTCACCTTCATCACCTGTCACAGACTGTTATGATCAAATAATTAATGAATGTTTGTTGGTTTGTGGGTTGGCAGGGCAGCCTATCATTTAATTGTCGTTTCATCTCTCAGGGCTTTAACACATGGTTAATTCGTCAGTTATTTCTTACCGACCAACATCTGCTTTAGGAAGAACAGACAGACAGACAAACAGGTGCAGGAAAATATTATTATCTGGATGACCAGGCATTTTAGATGAAGGAAAGCATGTCATATGTTTTCATCAACCTAGTCTTGGGCATGGCAATGATGTCTTTGATATCCTGTAAAAGTTGTTAATTCAAGCTATTTTCTTGCTTTCTTATTGGCTATTCGTATTACACTGTTATGTAACCCAACAAGCCCAACTTGTCACTTCCCCTTTTGAAGACTCTGTCATTAAAGTTTTTGTGTGCTTTATTGTTCAATATCATGAACAATTGCGCACTCTTGTAAGTCATTCTGTGATAATGTAAGTTAATGTAGGTTCTATATTTTATGGGGATTTCCACTGTGCATGAATAAGAACTGCTTAGCGAGACTTGACTTAAGTGCATTTAACCCATTTATTACAGGCTTCGGTTGTGAATAATGTAAAATCATGCACTTGAATTGTGCATGAAATGCAGCACTAGCAGTAAGTTTACAGATGGGGTATTTAAAAGAATGCAATGGCAAATGGCAGCAGTGAAAAAAAATGAGTTCATTGGACATGTGCATCTGCACGTGAGGGGAAATAATAACCAGGAAAAAAAAATCATATCATGTGTCATGTAGGCTATGTCATGCATGTAAAAATCTGTACTTATCCCGTCCGGAACTTGTTTCAAAGTGCACTAAATGTATTTTAGAGGGGTTGTGAGTAGAGGTTTACTTAGGGATTAGCTAGAATGCCATGCATGTGCAATGACTGGGCAGGAAGGGAAAAAAATTGAGCATTTTTGCAACGTGAATTGAGCAGGAGGAGGGACTGACATTGCCTTTTGGGTGGTCATGCAGTCAGAAGAGCTGATCTACTTCATCTGTGTCTGCAGTTCAGAAGGAAAGACTCATGCCTGGGATTGCAGCCTCCGTGATGTAAAAAGTGAAAGTTTAAACAGTGCAAACGAGTTCTATTGATGCCCAAGGCAACAACACTATCGTTCTTTTTGCATAGGCACAGCCACATGCAGCTGGCACTGTGAGGTGGTAATATTAGTTAGCAACAGCGAGAAAAGCCCAAACATGGAACTTTTTTGCTTGGAAAAGGACGCAATCATGCGAGCTCAGAGAGATCCCAATATCTTCTGCGATGAAAGAGTATTGCAAAGTCTTCTAACAGTGGAGGATCGATATGTTCCACAGGGACCCTATTTTAAATGTGTCCAGAAGGATATTCAGCCTTTTATGAGGCGGATGGTCGCGACGTGGATGCTGGAGGTTTGTAGTTGTAGTTTTGCTTTTGTAAACTGTTTGCTTTAACTGTTTTAGAAGTATTATGTAATGTAGAATATGTTGGGAAGTACCTAAAGTATAGCTGTAACTTCGCTTGCATTCAGTGCAGACAATCAAACAAGAAAGAAAACATTTGTTCACACCTGTATGCAATATGCATAGCTTATATATGAAATCAGTTTGCAAAAGAAGGGTTTGATCTAGAAATCAGCAGGAAATGCTACGCTAAAACCTCCACACTTCATGTTAGTGTATGCTATAAATGTTCATTTAATAGCAAACGCTTTAGTATTTGTCTTCAAGGCATGCTTTATTAGATAGATGAGGTTTTGTGCTTTATTTACATGTATCTTATGAATGGTTTTATGCATTCGTGTAATTTTTGCTAATTTTTGAAACAGATGCAGCCTTGGAGTTGCCCGGTGCGAAAGTGCAGCCATATTAAAAAAACGCCGTTTTAAATGTATTTCAGTTCATCCAAGCAACATAATAATTGTCGGATATAGTTGCATTAGAGCTATACATATGCATGCTATTATATGCTGTCATTGACACTACTTGCTGTTAGATCATATTTTTTTAACGTGACGAATCACCAAAGCAGTCATGTGTGGGCGTCGTTGGGTTTCACAGCACACCCTTGAAATGAATGAAGATCTTTACCACTGGAAAGTTCCTCTTTCTCATGAAATGAGTTTCTAACAGTAAGCACATAATGTACAAGCTGCAAATAGAAAAATTATATATATAGCCCTCAAAAAGCGTGGTAGTCTATATAGTCTAGGAAAATAACGTGAAATATCCCATGTCTGTTGACCTTGCATACATTAAGAGCAGTGGGCTAACAAAAAAAGTTGTAGCAAGAACAAACAAATGTTAAGTGAAGAGTAATTATTGAACAGCCTTGATTATCAAATTGTGAATTAATTCTGTCCATGTCCCTGTAGGTTTGTGAAGAGGAGAAATGTGAAGAGGATGTCTTTCCCCTGGCTATGAACTACCTGGACCGATTTTTAGCTGCAGTTCCTACAAGAAAATGTTATTTGCAGCTCTTGGGGGCTGTGTGTCTCTTCCTGGCTTCAAAATTAAAAGCATGCCAACCGCTGTCGGCCAGGAAGCTCTGCATGTACACAGACAACTCCATTACATCTCAACAACTGCTGGTAAGAGCTGATGGCCTTGATGACAAGAAGAAGCCTTTCATCTGTTGTGTAATTCTATATCATTCAGACCCTGGATTATATATTTTAGATTATATATGGCCCTAGCTTTGTGATCTGCTGATTCATCATTTTTTTTATCATTGTGAAATATATCTGTTGAGGAAGTGAATTTAGCCTGCTTTGCCCCCTATTGGTTGTTTTTGATGTTGAACAGTCTTCTGGGTTGAGCTGTGATGAAATGCTCTTTTGATTTTATCCTCTCTGATCAGCGTGAGAACAGTTTTGATGATTTGATACAGTTCCTACAAATTGGCAGAGACTCTCTACTTACATCATACACTCTGTTCTAATCAAGCATGAGCTGAAAACCCTGGTAATGTCTGAAGTTAAATGATCTCTAGAGCTTTTGGATATTATGTGAGTTTAATGACAGGGAGAGAGTGATAACAGGTAAGACAACTGGTCCAAATGAGTGAACACAAAAAAAATTGTCATAGATTGCAGCAGGGATTCTTGTATAAAACAGATGCTTCAGCGGACTGGAGACTCCAGGTGGAGGTGGCTTAAGGAGTCTTGACCTTAATCATTCAGTGTCACTTGTCAGGGACTGTCCCTGCCTGACTGAGCCTTCACTAACTTCGAATCTTTAACGCACTCACCAGCACACACATAAAAAGGGTGTAGAGCTTCTCATTTTAGGCTGGTTTTCCCCTCGTGTCTCTGTTCTTTAGAGTTTCTCAGAAAGCAGCTTCAGTAGGCGAAACAAAGCCAGCCGGGCACGTGCGAGGAAGGAAGTCGAGCGTGTGCATGGAATGCAGCATCTGGTTGGTGGAGATCAAAGACAAGGGGGCGGAGCTTTACATGATAACCTGATTTATTTTACAACTATGATCAGGGACCGAAATTAAGTTTTTGACACACCGGCCAAGTTGGCCGGTGGATTAAAAAATCAACCGGCCAAGCTTATTTTTTACCTGCCAAAATTCTGAACGATTTATATCTAACATACACCAACTCCTCCTCTTTCACAGAACTGTCTGTGGAGCCATCAGTGGTTATAGAGAGAAAATTTGTGTTTTTAAGTTTCTCTTTGATGTTGTGTCATTCTACTTCAGCTATATAGTGCATAAACACTTTGGCCTGCTTTTCATTCCTGTATGTTGATCCCACAGAAATTCCCTTTTGTTCATCCAGTCTGCAAAGAATAAAAATATAATTAATTAAAAATAGAATAATATTTGTATATTAGAATTTTGTAAATATATAATAATCTTACTAAATATATCTTGCCTTTTTGGTGATAACATTTTGTATTATAGTTAATTAGCCATATTTCAACATTTCAAAGAAGCAAGGTTTTACTTACTCGCACATCCACTCAAAATCCGAAAATGGCCTTGCCTTCTTCCCAATGGCATGTACGGTGCGAAACAGTGCCTTCATTTTTGAACTTGTTTGCTCTGACATAGCCATCAACGCAGACACTGTGGGTGTCGCTAGCAGAGACTCAGACTGAGCCCGGGACACGTTTGTGCAGGCAATATGGCATCTGCTTCTCTCATGTTCTCGAATAGTCTCAAGCTTCATAGTCTTATTTCCTACGACAAACGAGTTGTTACGGTTCTTCTCTTTAGCATACTGGCGGCAAACTGTGCAGCTCATTCGAGCAGATTCTGGTTCAAAATGCAGCCAGTTTCTCACGACACCGCCATCTCCAGTTCGCCACTTTTCGTTGAATTTTCTGGTGTGCCCTGATTCTGGTGGTGGCTTTTCTTCCAGTTCACCAAGCTTTCTTTTTGAAGGCTGGCTGGCTCCAGTTAAAAACCGCCACATCTCGCCACTAGCACGAAACTACCGCTACGTTGAGTGTGGGATAGACGGAAATGACGTGAGTGCGGCGCTCGCGTTTCACTTACGCTTCGGTACGTCGCATGCAGACAGGGGCGGGGGAGCATCACAGAGATCCGCGAGACTGATACTGATTAACATTACTGGTGAAAAGATTTACTCGCCATGTGGCGGATGGCGAGTGGCGAGTGTTAATTTCGGACCCTGACTATGATGTCCCTTTGGGCAAGACAGATTTGTATTTAAAGAGCAATTTGACTCCCTGTTTCCCCCCTGTTTTGAAGAATCACATGTTGAAGAAAGTGTTGAGTGACACAGAAATGCAGCCTTTTTTAAATGCCAGTGTCAGTAGAGCCTAATATTTTATGTCACAACTTGTGTTTTAAGGCAATTCAGGTCTTTTCATTTTTAAACACTATAGTGTGGAGCGAGTGCGGCTTTACCACACTTTGCACACATGGAACACTAGGGGGCAATAAAATAGACTGCAGATTAGAGTGATAAAAGTAGAAGTTCACTTCCAGAACTAAAATTTACAGGTAATGAACTCACCCCCATGTCATCCAAGATGTTCATGTCTTCCTTTCTTCAGTCGTAAAAAAATTGTTTTTTAAGAAAAACGTTTCAGGATTTTTCTCTATATAGTGGATTTCTATGGTGCCCCGAGTTTGAATTTCCAAAATGCAGTTTAAATGCGGCTTCAAACGATCCCAAATGCTGTTGTAAATGATTCCAGCCGAGGAAGAAGGGTCTTATTTAGGGAAATGATTGGTTATTTTCATAAAGATAATACAATTTATATACTTATTAATGTCAAATGCTCCTCTTTGCTGTGCCTGAGCTCTGTGTTTTTCCGGTTCAATACATTCGAGTTATGTCGAAAAACTCCCATCTCATGTTCTCCCTCAAATTCAAAATCGCCCTATATCGCTGTTTTACCTTTTTAGTTAAGGGTGTTTGATCATCTTTGCATGTTCACTTTGCAAAGACTGGGTTGGTACTTCTGCAGCGATATAGGATGGTTTTGAAATATTTTTGAAGTTGAGGGAGAAAATACGTATTTTTCGACATTCCCTAACTGTCTTAAACCAGAATACACAGAGTTCAGGCAAAGCAACACAAAACATCTGAGATCAAAAAATATTTAAAATGTATTTTTTTTTAAAGAAAATAACCGATCGTTTCGCTAGATAAGACCCTTGTTCCTTCCAAAAGAATACGCATTCAGTTTGTTATCTGTCATCCAGCGAGCTGTTTAAATTTCTACGTAGACAGCTAGCTATTTGAATAAGACCATCTTTGAGCCATATATGGAGTCCAAGCAATTCATGTGTCTTGTGGTTGAGTGAGCAGTAGCTCATAATCATTTAAAGAGACATGCACCCGAAATGGGTTGCTATGAAAAAAGTGTTTTTTGACATGCTAAAAAGGGTGTTGTTTTACACGACCATTAAGGAATTTTAACCGAAGTATGTTACAGATAATTCATGAAGAATCATACCAACTTGTGGAAAATGGGCATCTGATGTCCCATTTAAATGTTGAGCAAGCAGTATCATTGGCTGCAAAATCAGCCAATCAGCTTGTGCTATGTAGTAAATGATGTGATCGCTAGCAGACTGCATGTAAAGAAGCTTGCATCTACATGTATATTTAATCAGTTCCACCAGCCAAAATCTTCACTGAAAATGTGAAAGGCTATCCTCAGGTCATTCGGGGCTCTCTGTTACCAACATAATAACCAAATCAAAACCAAAAATGTGTATTGTGGGTAACATAGTCACTGTAGTTTATATGTGGTCCTGCCATGCATATTCATCATCTTTTGCTCTGTTTCTGTCTTTCTCTGTCTCTCTGTTGGAGTGGGAGTTGGTGGTTCTTAGCAAATTGAAATGGAACCTGGCTGCCATTACCCCACTTGACTTTATCGAACACATCCTGTACAAACTGCCCTTCTCCGAAGACAGACTGATGCTGATCCGCAAACACACGCAAACCTTCATCGCCCTCTGTGCAACAGGTAAATCATGAGATGAGTGACAGTGCACTGACATTTATGAGAAATGTGTCTGCATAAGCTAAAACATAGCCATTACTGTGCTAAAGATGTATGATGTGAATGTGTTATGATGCTTTCTGCCTTGTTATTTGTGTCTATATAAAAGTTTTGTATATTTAACTGGGTGTGTTTCTGCGGCCCTGCATCTGTTCAAGAGGCTGAGGCCTGAATGCGAGCCAAGACAGACGAGCTTTTTTGAGCTGTTGCAAATGTTTTTGGTGTTTCTGTCATTGCCTTTAACAATTTTCTCAAGTTAGGAATGTTGGTTTTCTGCACAGCTGCTTTACTGTGGCAGACAGTTGAAAGTAGGGTGTTTATTCAAGGATGACTGTTGCGTCCTGAAATAAGCAGCACGCTAACACCAACAAAGCAGATGAAACGTACGACTTCCAGCACGGAATAGCAGAGGCTTTCCTCCCCGACTGAAAACCCAGGGCCCGTTCTCAGGATCTCAAGGCAGAAGAAGAGGGGGAGTAGTTCCTGGAAACCTCAAAGCCCTTTGAGAGATGAAGGGAGGGAGTGGGAGGAGAAGGAAGGCTCTCCTGACTTTTCATTCGCAGCTGTAGGACGATTTAAGGGAGGTAGTGAAAACAGGTCTGAAAACAGGTCTGAAACCGGAGAGCGTGTGAACGTCAGGTTCAGGTTTGCGAGGAATCCAAAACAGATGTAAAATGCAGGAAGACTCCTCAATCAGATTGCATTATCGCAACTGTTTCCTGGGAAGTTGTTTTGAAGTTTCTCACAGGTGAGTAATGTTCTAGGGAACGTACTGACCAGGTCAATGATGTTTCGGGATGTGTGTGTGCTTGTTTTTTCCTCAGATCACAGCTTCACCATGTACCCTCCCTCCATGATCGCCACAGGATGTGTGGGGGCAGCAGTATGTGGCCTCCAGCCTGACCAGAGCAACCAAAATTTGTGGGGGGACAATCTGACGGAGCTTTTGGCTAAAATCACCCACACTGAGGTGGTAAGTGTCCAGTTCCTACTGTAAATAAAGTAAAAGAAAATCTCAAACTTTATATAGCACATTACCTTTCAAGTTAGGGTTTAACCCAGGATTAGCTCTAGTTCACTTGTTAGTTGTACAGTGATCCATTTATTCTGTGACATTTTATGAAAGAACAGCTTCCTGATGATCCTGATGGATTTATCTGTTTCCTATTGAAAAAGGAAGCTGGGGCGGGACGCATCTCAGGGCTCATCTGTTTTTTAAAAGCTTTACTTCAAGCAGTGTTGAAGCTGTTTTGTAACACTTTGTTTGTATTAATATTTTTTTATTAATTTAAAAATTAATGTTTTAGTAACTGTGCTGTTTTTGTCATTTTATTAGGTTTTTTTTATATGGCTGTATAGTTTTTATTCATTTTATATTTTAGTTTTAGTTATTTTAATACATTAAGTTAAACTAAATGAAAATGAGAAATGTTGCCTTGGCAATCAGATGAAATAAAATACTTTTTTTTTTTAATTTCAGTTAAAAAAATCTGTATATATATATATATATATATATTTCAGATAACAAAACTGTTTTTTTATGGTTTTAGTTTTAGTTAACTAAAGTAACCCTCATTTCAAGGCACAGCTATTTCCTGTTTTTGTATTGTCACATTTGTCACAGACATAATTTATTACTTTAAACACTTTAAATTTTTTATTTATCTATTTTCTATTGAAAAAGGAAGCTGGGACAGAACACCACATCTCAGGGCTCATCTGTTTTTTTAAAAGCTTTATTTCAAGTAGTGTTGTTTTAATATCACTGAAATGCTGTTTTGTTTTTATTAATAAATATATTTGTTATTTTTTGTCATTTTATTAGTTTGTATATATATATATATATATATATTTGTATATATATAATTTTACTTTTTTCAGATAACAGATTTACTATTTTTCACATTAAAGACAAAAAAGATAAATGAATTAACCACAAATAATTTTCTAATTCCAGATGTTTCTAGAGCTGTATATTTTTTTCAGTCTAAATTTTATTTATTTATTTATTTTTATATAATTTTAATATACTACTAATAATTTATTATTTTCAACACTTGTAAGTTTGCTAAGGCCCCCTGGTTGAGAAACACCGTTCTAGAGAATGAGAGCATTTATTAAACGATAGTTTAGTAATGTCAATTTTTCAGTTCAGTTTTACTGTGACAAATGGTGGACATAGCGTACATGTGCGTGTGCAGGACATTCATGCATGACTGTATGGAAATGGAGAAATGTGTCATTTTATGAATGAGTGTTTGTGTGTGTTCACTCCAGCAATGGTGGTGTGTTTTCAGAGCTGCATACTTGTGGCGAGACACAGGCCTCTCAACCACATCTGTGGAATAAAGTGCAATGTTACACACACACACACACACACACACACACACACACACACACACTCAGACTCTCACACAAACATACACATCTTGGCTTCAGGCTGTTTTGAAAGTCTCACAGTAAAACTTTTTTGAATTGGACCCAGAGAGTGAACGCCCCATTTAAACTCCTCACATACACTCATAAGGTTTAACACATTCTTTTCTCTCTCCTCAGTGTGATGTGTTAAGTTTTTTCTCCACCTTCAGTTCTGGAAAAAACACCACATGCCGCCATTAACAACCATTATTTCCTGTGCCTGTAGTTGTCAGGACAACAAAGGCCTGTTGTGGCCGTCTCATTCGGTCTAGGGAAAGAACAGGTTTTAATTATCCTGAGAAAAAGATGAGAGTTTGATACGGCATCATTCCGTCAGACCTTTCACAATTCTGCAGAAAGAGACAGACACAGGAATCAATGTTTTATTGTTTGAAAAATAAAGGTTGCGCAGGGGGTTTTTGCAGCGATGCCAACTAAAAGAACCATTTTTGGTTTCCAAAAGAACCTTTCAGTGAACATTTCTTAGAAGAACCATATTTCTTGGCGTAAAAAGCATTTTTAAAAACTTGAAAGGTTCTATGGATGTTAAAGGTTCTTTATGGAGTACATAGTCCTGTGTAGCATAAAGCATAAAATCCGAACCAGTTTGCAGTTTCATTTTGGCTGAGAACTGCCCGCTTAGACAGGAAAAAATCTGTCTGACTGACATGAGAAAAACAAGTTTGTTTCATTTTATGTGGTGCTTAGGGGCGGGTGAATCTGAAACAAACTGTAAACATGATTTGTGAAAACAACAAAGATTATTGGAGTAAAAGTACTATTTCAGTCTTTATACTTCAAAAATTTTTATGGTTGCTTGCTGTTCCTTTATAATTAATTGTGAAAATGACTAGTAGTTTCTGAGAGAAAAATGTTTCAAAGGAAAGCCTACACTCATTTTTTTCAGTCTAGTTACCACAATAATCATGGACAAATCATTGAAGTAAATGCACAACAGCATAATTGTTGTATTTGAACAATTATGCACATCTTTTGTGCAGAATCTCATAAAAATAACAGTTCCAAAAGTGGGGGTTTGTAGCAATGCAACCATTTTTTTGTCTGAGAACATTTTAATAATCAAAAGAAAGAACCTTTTGTGTAATGGGGAAAGGTTCCATGGATGTTAAAGGTTCTTCATGGAATCATCCATGCAAGTAAAGAACCTTTATTTTTAAGTGTAAACAACTTTGAAATGTTCCAAAATCTGTGGTTCCAATAGAGAATGTTACACTAAGAAAGAAAATGGTTCTTTTAAAAACTGTTAACTGAAAGGTTCATTGGGGAACCAAAAGTGATTCTTTTATAGAATGACTGCAAAAACTCCCTTTTGTAATCTTGATTTTTAAGAGTCAGTATGCAGTGTCATGAGGCTGACATTAGTGCACATAGTGCTTACCTTGGTTTCTTCTTCTTCTCGTTCTTTCTTCTAGGACTGTCTGAAATCATGTCAAGAGCAGATCGAGCAGTTGCTGACCAACAGCCTGAAGGAAAGTCAACAACAGCATCAACAGCAACAGGAGGGCAGAGCCAGCAACAAAGGGACGCAATCTCAAAACCTGTCCTGCACCCCGACAGATGTCCGTGATGTCAACTTATGATGACGGTTCCTGTTCCTATCCACCTCCTCAGCCTACAAAAGATTCAATTACTATTATATTACTGTATTTAAGTTTTATTTCAAAGCCACATTAGATGGTCATACACGTATAATATAAGAACGCAAGCTTGATGTTTTATAACGGAGCAAAACAGCTGCTGCTGCCGTCTCATATCCGCAGGCGGTGGCGTTTTACATACTTGAATTTAATTGAATTGGCCTCAAACCATGATTGAATAATGCAGTATATTGTATATTACTTAACAAAGAGCATACATCTGTTTTGGCTGTCATATGCAACTGTATTATTATCATTCTAATTTATATGGTTATTTAATAATTATAATAATAATACCTATTATTACTAAAAATATTATGCTTTTTATCTTATAAAATATGTATTTACTTAGTCATTCCCACAGGCGTTTTTTTTATATAATATATGGTGTATGTGATCCCACAAAAATGCTATTGAATGGATAGAAACATTCATCAGTCCCTTCAGTGGGATCTGTTTGCTTAACATAGAGATATTAATACAATGATCTGATGAGTTGCTTCTCAAGTAACTCTTCTTTTAGGGACTATTTACAGTGAATGTTGTTGCATGCATTAAGCATATATGAATATGTTAAAAGGTTTCTATCCATGCATGGTGACCATCACGGCTTTATGAGCACGTAGGACAGTTTCAGATGGACACTAAGTATGTAATGAAAGTAGTGTAACGGTGAGGTAGGGAAGGAAGGAAAGAAAGAGGCGAATTGAAGAATGCACATTGAAAGATTTTGCACGTGATTGAAATATTAGGTGGTTTCTGGAATGCTCTATAATGTTGATAATGAATGCATCAAATGTAATGCTGTTCGCTCATCAAACCTGTTTAAACACCGTCAGATGTGGGTCAGAGACTATGCTGGAAGGATTTGATCATTTGGGAGTCTTAAAATCCTTCTTAGCAAAGACACGATACAAATGCACTTTCAGATATCACCTCTCGCTGGTTATCCGTGGTATACAAGAGGAGGGCGACTTATTTCTAAGGGTTTTTTTTTTTTTTTTTGCATTGTTTTTCCTAAGTTATTTTTGTTTTGGGGCTGGTTTCCCATATTAGGTGTGCTTGCGGGTTATAGTTTTAAATTTAGACCAATAAATTTAGACCGAAAACTGATCTAACAGTCAAATGGTGAGGTTTGACATGCAAAGATTGGTTGCGTTTTACTTTAGTTGTGTTAAATTTATGTCAGCATAGATAGGACATCATCAAATTTCATTAAATCACTTTATTTTATTAGTCTATTTTATGTTCTTTTCTCAAAATATCAGTCATCTACTTGAACTTTTCTCATATATAGGAAAAAGATATTTTGAAACATTATGCCATTTTCTTCTCTTTCTTCATTCGTTTGTTCTTGCACTTTTGAAAATTGATTTCTCAAATCAGTTCTCTTTATATTAGAGCAGTTAAAAGTAACTCAGAGGTCTGAGATGCTTGAGATGTTTACTTGGAATATATTACGTGTTGTAATGACACTAGCGTGCCATTCCAACACATCTATGCAAATGAACTCCATGTTATGAGTGTTTTTCAAACAATGTTCATTTTCATTTTCAATGTTCACCCATTTCCCCACATTTACGTTTTGAGTGTGTTTGTGTGCTGTTAGATCCTTTAGTTCATTTTGTATTCTTCCCATTCCTTTATTTCTGTGTAAATGTTTGAACTTGTGTTCCAGTGCTGCTAAAAGAAAAAGAAAAATGAAAAAAGAGCTATTGCATACCTTCATTTCGGTTTCCGTGTTGCTGCTATATCAGAATTATTGAACATGTTTTCGTGGTGGCTGCATGTCTGTTTTCTGTTTGCATTTACACTGTCAATTATTTTCATGCATGAAGTGCCGTGGCGGTTACTTGCAGATATTTGCATGAACAAGTCTTGCCTCATTTGTGTTTAATGTTATCTGACTTAACTGTTGTCTGACTTTTTTTTTCTAGCTATTATACTAATTTGTGTTATGAAACGCCTTTATTGTTTTCAAATAATGTTCCTGCCCAAAGTCACAATACCTCACAGTACTTCAGCCAGGTAGTTTATAAAAGAGTAGTAGGACTAGTTTGTTACCCTACAGGATATAGCCTGAAAACTTTTTTTTTCTTTTATTAACTTATCAGATACACACTCACCAAACAGCTATAAATGTATTGTCTTATGAGGTGGTATATGTAAGACTGGGGCAACGTGTCGTTTAGATACAAAATATTGTTTTAAATTGTGTTTGAATTATGTTGAAGCAGCCACCTTTTGTTAAAAGTTCCACCTCCACATCCACAAAAATAAAAATAAGACATGGCATTTCAGCAATACCTTATTTTTTATTTTTGCCCTTGGACACTTACCTCATTTGGACCTATCAGACATTAAATTCAATAAATCTAAATTTGAGAAATAAAAACTGTGTTCAGGTTTTTTTTTTGTTGTTGGAATAAATTCAGAAACCACTGTAAGATATGTGGGAACTGAATGGCGCTCTTCTTTAGTGATTCATATGAATTGGGCCTAATGGTCTCCATCTTTCACACAGCTGTGGCCTCACACAAGAAGTTATACTTATTCTCATATAGGAATAATGGGTTGAACAGTGTCTTGCTGACACCTGGTGCTTAGAAAAGGGGTTGACATTATATCAGGCAGATTTAGCCTGTAACATCCCGTAATTAGCTATTTATATCGTATTGAATAATTATATTTTTTATTTTATTATTATTTTAAACAACTTGTTTTTTTATTACACTCCTGTAAATAAAATCAGTTGTACCTTTATGACAAATTTGAGTGTCCACACACACGCAAATTGTTTTTCGATATAAAAATATCAATAATCACGAATAAAAATCCACATCTATATGCAAAACATGTCTATGTAAGCCGTTATCGATAACATTTAATATCATTTTTTTAGTTTATGCATGTTTAGCCCACATTGTGCGGGTTAGCGCGTGAGGGACTTTTATTTTGAAACGGCATTCGACAGCAATTTATTTGCTGCTCCATTCACTCGTGTTGAAATTCTGTAGTGTTTCTGACTTCACACCTCATACTTTACCGCGTTCATGGAGGACTGATGCAGTGGAAGTATGTATCAAATCACGTTTTGAACGAATTTGTGTAGAGATATGCTGTTTACCCCCTAAAAACTTATATATTCCTTCGTGTTTTGTTTATTTGTCGTGCGACTTCTCCAGCTGTCTCAGTGCAGAGTTTGCCTTTTGAAGTAAGTTATTTCACAAGTGCACATGCATGAAAGACCCATATAGTGTACTTGAACGTTACAGCTGGCTAACTTGGATTGTAATACTACTGCTGTCACAATAACAACTGAATGTTGTATAGTATTCCTTCACTTTAGACACAAAAGCGTTGCAATCTTATTGGAGTCTTATAGATGCTTTGGAATTCATTATGCGGCTGCTGATATTGTTTGTTTATACTTTCTGTTTTATTTTGAAAGCTTATGGTTTGGTAGAGGATCAAGTGCAGATATGACACCATCAAAAGAAGGCATGTCCTCCCTCATCGAAAAGACCATAAAGCTGAGGAAGGAGGAACAGGCACGGCAGGTTGTCCTGGCATGGGCTGTGCTGAATATGTCTTTGGCTGGGATGATCTATACTGAGATGTGAGTTCAAACATACCCCTAATGTGATTTTTAGTGTCTTTTGAACCACGGGTAACCAAGTCACCTTGTGTTTTAGGTCTGGGAAGCTTCTTAGCAGATACTATAACATAACCTACTGGCCCATCTGGTATATTGGTAAGTGTATAATAAGACCTCAAAGCATGTCTGTAATCTAGTATGTTGTTTTTCATCTGACTGGTTTTGTTGGACAGAGCTTGCCTTGGCTTCCCTGTTCAGTCTCAATGCGCTTTTTGACTTCTGGAAGTATTTCAAGTACACCATGGCCCCGTCCACGATCTCCATCAGTCCAGAGCAACATCAACTTCTTGGACTCAAGGGCTCAGGTGAGTTAGTGTTTTGGGTAAAAGCAATTATGCAAAATGCAATTTCTCGAGGCAAAGACAATTCTTGCATGCTTTTATTGTATAATATTGCCCTGCATCAAATTTGCTGGATGAAATCAAGTACTTGCTTCTTACTAATTTTGGGGTGATGATTACATAAATAGTTGCTGTTTTGCTCAAGTATGTCACACTTTAGTACTAAATAGGATGCATTTTTGTAGCATTTTTGCTCTCAACAACTATTCGTATGGTGAAGATGTCTTGTATTATCTGTTAATCACCAGAAAGACACAATTATTCACAAAAACATGATTCTTGACTTCATCTGAGCTGAGTGTTTAATAGAATAATAAAATAAATAGAATAATAAATAAACACTGAAACAAACCATAACAAATAAATAAATATATAAAAGGATTCATCTATCAACACTAACAGTCACTACATGATTTTTCAAGATGCTACTTTGTACTTTGTAATTTTATCAGATTTGCTTTAAAATTATTTAGATTGTTGCTTTGGTAATGGTGGAAACTAATCTGTCATTGCTGTGTTAACAGGGATTCAAGCCTCTCCACCTCAGAAACAAGAAAAGAAAGAAGCTCCAGTCTCAGTCCAGTCGTCGCCCCTGCAGGGACAGAATGTACTCAGTTTTAGCCCTGCACGACCTTCAAGCACCAGCCCCAAGTTTTCCCCCAGCTGTGTGTCTGGGTTCAGTCCACCTCTGAGCAGCACTTCTTCAGCAGGAGGACCCTTCTCACCCTCCATGGCATTTGGCAAGGTTGCATATTCAGAAATGCTTCTTTAGAATCGTATTTTCAGTATTCTGTTCACACACGCACTGCATTTGCTTCCTTGGTTTGTATGTCTGCAGGTAATGAACTATAGTCCATCTCCAAGCTCTTCTCCATACCCAAGCAATCTTGGACCGGCAGAGGGCACTAGTCTCCGTGCTCGTTACCGCACATCCCCGTCTGTCTTTAATTCGCCCGGAGGTAAGGAGGACTACATTGATGACCTGAAGACTTTGGAGAAGTTTTTAAGCACGGAAGAGGAGAAAAGCCACCGCAGTCAATTGGGTAAGAGTCCTGCATGAACATGAAGGTGTTGAATCAAACTGTGGCTGTGGCTTCATCACTGCAACATCTCATTTAGGGAGTCCAGAGTCAACATCTCCAAGACACAGTCCATCATTCTGGAACTACAGTCGTTCAGTAGGAGATTATGCCCAGAGCCTAAGGAAGTTTCAGTATCAGCCGGCCTGCCGTTCACAGGCACCATCTGCCCATAAAGACGACACAGAGCTGGGCTCTAAACAAGCTGCTGAAGAGGTGAGGATAAAATTAATAGCAAGATTTCAAGTTATCTTTGTTTACTTTGTATTAATTCCTAAGTTTTCTTTCTTTAGAGTATTTTAAAGTAAAGAGATTTTCCAATTTACTACAGGTCTGGGCAAGAATCACAACGAGTCGAGTGGTGACGGATAGTATTGACAGCTGGACTGCTAAACTGAGAAATGTGAGTATTATTACTATTATTATCATTATTATTATTATTATTATTATTATTATTATTATTATGTATGTATGTATGTTTTAGTAGTTTAAGTTTTAGTATTAATTGTAGTATTAATTTAGTATTTAATAATGGTAATAAAGAATTAAATAAATTATTATTGTAACTTAATAAAAATATTTTTTTTAGTATTTATTCATTCTTATTAATTTATTGAATAATAATAATAATAATAATAAATAATATAATAATAATAATAATGATTATTTTATATAAATTATTATACACTGTTAGTTTTTAATTTTATTATTTATTTTAGTTTTATATTTATTAATTGTTGTTTTTGTTTATTTAGTATCTATTTATTCTTTAAGAATAAAATAATACATCTCATTTAATTATTGTTATTAATAGTACTATTTTTTTTTTCTCTCTCTCTTTTTTTTTTTTCCACTTTCTTTTCCAGTGGATAAATGACACCATTCTAGTTCATCTGGTCCGAGAGATAGACTCAGTCAACAGTCAGCTCAGGAGGATGGGCTGCCCTGAGCTCCAGATCGGAGGTAATAGTCTTTTCTGCCAAAGATATTTACTTGTAAAAGTTTCCATTAAGTCTCACTTTTGTTGTCTTTGTTTCATGAAGAGGCCAGTATCAGCAGTCTCAAACAAGCTGCTGTGGTCAAAGCTTCTGCAATCCCCACCCTCAATGCTATCGTACAATATCTGGATGTCACACCAAACCAGGAGTATCTTGTGGAGAGAATTAAGGGTGAGCAGAATGTACAATTGGGATTAAACAATAAATATTTAGACTTGCTATAGTCCTATATCATGAACAGAGATAATGCTATTGTGTGTTCATTTGTATCAATGCTTTTGTCTTGCAGAACTAGCCCACAGTGGCTGCATGAGCTCTTTCCGCTGGAATGGAGGAGGAGACCTGAAAAACCGGAAATGGGACACAGACCTTCCGACAGACTCTGCGGTGTGTTCTTCCAAACATTTGCAGCATTTAAATGCCACATTGCCAATGCATTGCAGTTTAGAGGAGAGCATAAAAAATTATTGCTGCATTACATTTATTTTGCCTCTATATCAACACAAACACAGATCCTGATGCATGTGCTGTGTACATACCTGGACTCACGACTTCCTCCACATCCTAAGTATCCTGATGGAAAAACCTTTACATCTCAGCATTTCATACAGACACCTGACAAACCAGGTATGCATAGACAGTGTGTTGCATTGAGTTTTATACCAGTGGTGTTTTAGCATAATTGAGATAATTATTGTAGTTTTTATTAAGATTTTTTTTTTTAAAGATTTTTTTTCCCTGTCTGTGAAACCAGGCCTGAGTTCGTTTTTATATTTTAGTTTTTATTTTAGTTGTTTAGTTGTGCATTTTTGATATTTTTAAGCTAAAATGTTACCTTGGCAACAACTGGAATGTTTCTTATTTTTATGTTTTTAGTTTTAGATAATTATAATTATTTTTATAAAGCCTGTTTAATATATTACTGTCATTTTATGTGTGAATTTCAACAGACATGTCCAATGAGAACCTGTTTTGCATTCATCAAAGTAGCACAAACCCTCCTCATTATCAGCTCGTCTACCAGGGCCACATCTACAGCTTGCCTAAGGTAAGAACATACTCTCCAACAATAATTACAGTGGAGTAGCTTTCCTGTGACTAATGCTTGACTGTGTTTCCACAGGGCAGAAATAACTTATTTCATACCATCCTGATGTTTCTCTACATTATCAAAACCAAGGAGTCTGGCATGTTGGGGTGAGTGCAGATCTATCATGTTATCCTTGATCTGCTTGGTTTTAAGACATTTTTTGGGGCTAGTTTCTATTTTTGGTTTGTTATTTGGATCCTGAAAGTATGTTACACATTAAAATACGAAATAGATGAAACCTTTCCCCCCTTTTTTTGTACCAGGAGAGTGAATCTAGGCCTTTCAGGAGTGAATGTACTCTGGATCTTCGGGGACTGAGATTGCCATGTTATCAGAGGAAAATACTGCACAAGCCTTGGGATGTGATAAAGACTGTTTTTTACCTTTACATTCTTGAGATGTTGCATGTTTTTGAGATGCATTGTACTGTCACATTACTTGCAACCTTAATGCAAATACAGATTATAGCACACAGTCAAGTCATTTTTAGCTGAAAAATGTTTTAATTCCAATACCAAGATATTTATGACTTGAAACAGTGTCAAAATGGACCTTGTTCCACTAGATTTTGTATACAATTTTTGTATTTCATTCATACAAGGAAAAACAATGTAGTTATACATGAATGTAACTTCCTTATGTTTAGTTTGGATGAGGGGACACTGCAGGAATTATGATTTTTTTTGTTATGAAGCTTGTTATTGTTACTGGTAGTTTTTCATCATGCACTTGTAATGACATGCAACCATGAACAAGCATAAGTCATACTTAATTTGTAAAAACAGTTTGGTGTAGGAATATTAATTTACTTGGTTTCAGTGACTGGTTTTTCTTATTTTGGCAATATACACAAGAGCTGGGATGACAGATGATCCCTAACACTGAATGCCAAATTACACATTTAACAAAAGTTTGTTATTTGTATTTTATATAATGTCTGAAATGAAACTTGAAATGGAATGAACTTCCACTTTTGTCTTTGGTTTTCAAATGAATAAATGCTCAGCATTGTTCTTAAATATTTTTTACTCGAAAGTCTTGACTTCTATTCCCAGTTTTATCCACTGGATGGTGGTGCTGCACACCTAGAAATGGTTATAAACTGTAAGAATATATTTCTGTTATTTTAATATTTTATAAAAGCGCTTATAGCAGCTTTACCTGTAACGTTACTACAATTTATATTTCCTAGAACGCCAGTTAAAATTGATTTATGTTTATGCACAGGGTGTGAGAGAATATAAGATTTTTTTTAAAGTCGTCTTCCATATTTACCACAAGGTAATTATTCGGTACCATGGTATTACCGTCTGTTGCCTCTGCTGTACCATTGTACTTTTTGTGAGGTAAAAGTTACGTAAGTGTTTGGTAAAAAGGAATCATAATAATTTTATTATATGAAAATGATAGAATTTAGTGTTTGAAAGATGTCTCTTACATTTAAGAAGTTTGAATAAGAGAAAAAAAAATCAATATTCGTTTGCTATTATTATCCATGCATAACGTGATGCGTCAAATACGCTCTCGTAACATGAACTGCATGTCCCATGGTGCCTTGCGCCGCGCGTCATCCCGCCGTGCGTATCCGTTCGTGTGTCGCTTCTCTCTGTGTTGGAAAAAGCAGCACCGTGCGGTTCGCAGCTATGTCAGTCCAAGCTGTGGCAGCGAAAATGGCCGAGGTCGACTTAAAAGACGTGGCCGGTAAAGACGCTTCCCCCGCCATATCTCCGCTGACACCCAAGGCAGAGGAGAAGAAGAGTGAAAATAACTCTAGTTCGACATCAGTAGCAGCAGCGGCCGCGGCGGTGGAGCCGAGCCCGGTGACCACCGCTCCGAACCCCGTGAAGATGCCGCAGGCGTCCGCGATGAAGCGGCCGGATCAGCAGCAGAACGGCGGCGAGGCGTTTGTCAACTGCGATGGCACCGTGGCTGAGGCGCCGCGAATGAAAAAGGTAACGTGGACTGATTGTGGAGAGATCCGTGAAATATGTGACGGAGCTCGTTTTGAACAGTTCATCCGCTGTCGTGTGTCATTGTGCGGCGATGATTCCTGGCCTATCGAACCTTTACTAGCAACGTAACAGCTGTAAATTTACATCCGTTTACCTCCAGCTGTCAGGGGATGATCGGTGACAGATCTACCGAGTGCTTTCACGGGGTTTTTGATCGGATCACGTTGATTTCGAGCGCCTGAGTGATTCTTACCAATGATTGAAAGAGACCCGCAGTGCGCGTGTCGTGGCGCTGCATGCGTTTATCCGGGTCGAAACATACAGTTCCAAAACACATCGTGCTTGATACTGTAACACTTTTATAACAACTTTAATGATGAATTCGTAAGCACATTATGTAATGCTTTCAATAAGCAACTGTATGTATTTAATTTTGTTGCACTTTCATGGTAATTGTTTGATTTGTGATTTAAGCAATGCTTAATATAATCACGTTTGATATTGATAATAATGACAGTTGTTGTAAAGTAGCCCAAGTTTTTTTTTTTAATATAATTTAATTTAAAGTGTGCTGTAGTCCTATTTGTGATATGATCTTCTGGATAAAAAAAACAATATAAGAAGCCTACAAAGACTGTGATTAGCTGTGAAATGATATTTCAGTGTTTATGATTATCATTCGTTTCAGTTGCAGTTTTCCTCTTATAGCATTATTAGCACACAAGTCAGTACTTCCTCTGCATGTAAGTATAAATATCTAGTTTAGCTTTTCACTTTCAAATCAGAGAAAGGTGTTCAAATCAGAGTGTACGTAGGTCAGTTTTGTGGCATTTGTTGAAGTTAACATTATTGGAGCAAGGCCGGTGAAATGGTTGCGGCTGATTGTTTGAGTATTTTTCCAGTTCTCTCTTATGATTAGGTTGCTTTGTCCGTGTGTACTGATTGACGATGTGGTCATTTAAAACCCTGCCATTTGACTTTCCGAAATAAATGTAATTTCTGTTCCCTATTCAAATGCAAGGTCAGATTTTATGTGAGGGAACAGACTTTGTATCGCTTGATATAACTTGAGAAATGTCACTCTTCTATTATGTGTCATTGTGAATAACACTCTGGTTGTGACACCTCTCTCTATAGTGGACTTTGTGTGTCCAGGGCTAGATTGGGTAATTATGGGAGTTTGCCGGTTCACTCCACGGGTCTCTAAGGTTTGACTCTTATCTGGCTTGACTGTTTCTTGGAAGGACTTCACAGAGACTGTGGTCTCAATGAATCTCTTATCAATAAGAGAATATCTGCTTATCTTATCTTAGATGACAAAATTAAGATGGTATACAGTTCAAGGATAAAAGATAAAGAAATGTGTTTTTATTGTTATTGTTAGCCAAGGATTAGATGCAAAACGAGCCATAACGTGACATTTGGATATGGCCTTGTGTATTTAATTTTTGACGTAATTATTCTTTTTTCAAGCATTAGTGCATAATTCGGCCTTGAAAAAAAAAATGTGTGTATATAAATCTAAAATATTATAAAATAAATATATGTATATATGTACTGTATTTATTTTAGTTCTTAATTAATTCTTTCTTTTTAAGGCAAAGTGTATAGTTTTTATTTTTATATTTTCTGTTTTCAATTGAAGTAATGGTTGTAGTAATTTTGTAGTAAAATTGTAGTAATTTTGTTATGTGCTTTTGTCATTTTTATTAGTTTTTCTATATTTAGCATATATATATATATATATATATACACATATATATATATGCTTTATGGTCTTAGTTTTAGATAACTAAAATAACCCTGCTTTTAAGTGTGGGCTATGTCTGTTGAATATCAACAGGTTACGTTCTTAGCAGGCTAACTCTGGACCTTTTCTGTGGACAGTCACAGATGATGAACTGTAGTGGATTTAGATGATCTGTAGTGGGGTTGGTGATGGCCCAGAAATTGTTTTGACACATACACTCTTTTATATCTATCCTGAAGGTGCTGTTGTATTGCACTGTGGCTTTATCTTCCTTGTTTCTAAGAAATAAACTCAAGTCTATTTAGTCACTCATAAAACATGTTTACAGTGTTGCATCATGCCAGTGTTGCTCCTGAAAAGTGGCCGAGAGGAGAGGAAGGCAGTGACATGTCCCACAGTGGGATCTCTGATCCAGGCCTATCCGTGTCATCACATCATGTAGGTGCAAATGGCCTGAAGTTTGACTAAGGATTGTTGTGACCTGTTGTGAACATTCGCACGACTGGTTTTGAGGGTGTAGAGGGGAAGTGAGGTGCTGATAGACGTGTTCACACTGCTGTTTGGGATCAGGCATGAGCTTTGTGCATACCTTGCACTGTTGTGACGTTATGTCACTAAGCTTTGGTTTCCAGGATGCTTAGACCTAACAGGCTTATGACGCGATGCAGATAATATGGGGGAAGCCCTGTACGTGACAAATGTGGAGAATGTTCGAGTTATTAATATATAGGCAGGTTTATTTTTTTTTATAGTGTATGTTAACAATATGAACTAATAATGCAGTCTAAATGATTGTTAGAGGTTGGTGATAATGATATGATAAGATAAGGAAAAGTTTTTTTAGAGCAATATAAATGTAAGCGATTTCCCAGTTGACCTGTGCTTTTAACAGAAAGTAGGCCTCATATTTATCGTATGTAGCCTAGTGGTCAGGATGGGGTCTGTAGAGCGCAGCTGCTGTTAGTTTCTACAGATAAAAAAGTAACAACTGTAGTAAGCAGTGGTGTTATTTTTGGCAAAAAATATTAAAGTGATTTTCATTAATGTTTTTAGTTGAAGTTAAGATAAAGTAAAATATAAATGCAAGATGAAAAAGCCTAAAATTTAAATGGTTAAATGGAAATTAGAAAACCAATGGAAAAAAAAATACAAATATAAAAAAATTTGTACAAATATTTTTTTTTAAAAGTTTTGGTTTAAGTACTAAATTTACTAAAACTGAAATAAAATTAATTTAAGCTAAATATATATAAATATAAAAATACAAAAGCACATAATAAAATTACTAAAACTAAAATGAAAACTGAAAATCTAAGAAAATAAATAAATAAAATGTATTAATATTCATGTAATAAATAATAGTATGTAAATAATAGCACTGGTAGTAAGATGTGGAGAGATGGTGAGTCATTTACATTCACTTTAAAAGTTAAATAAATTAAAAATCCTGCCTTTGGCAACTAAATAATAGTTTAAGTTGAAGTACTACACTTAAACAAACTATAAAAAGTACTAAAAGTAAAATAAATTAAAGTTAAATAGAAAAAAACTAAAAGAGCACATAATTATTAAAATTAAAATGTAACATGAAAATATGAAAATAATATGCAAGGCTAATTTAAAATATTTAGAAATATTATAAAATAACACTGGCAGTCAGTTGTGGAGAAATGGTGAGATGTTGACAACATTAAATGAAAATTAGACGTTGCCAACAATAAAAAAATAAGTTTTTGTTTAAGCACTAAATTTACAAAACTAAACTAAAATAAAAGTAAATTAAAGCCAAAAAAAATGCACAATAACACAATTACTAAAATAAAAGCTTATTGAAAATATTTATGAAAATAAAATACTGGTAGTAATTATCTACTGGAGGTTGTTTGCGTGCACTTTAAAAGTTTGACCTAAGTCAGACTACAGTAATAATTAGTTTTTTTTTTTTTATGATGTCATTTAACATGTTAGTCTGGCTAAAATTGTCAGAGGTTGAGTCGACTAACAAACCTAGATGTAGCTCGGCTTCATTCAACATGTGCATGTGTAAATCAACAGATGTACGTCAGGTCAACAACCACTATTCAACTAACTTGTTCCAACTCTTATATTTTTTGACCTATAATCATGTTTACCCCTCTGTTTCTCCTTTGGGAGTGTTTGGAAATTTTTGCTTTGAAATCAGGGTCAAGGAGACCTGCGGTACACACTGTGTTTGGGTCCGTGTCTCCGTTCAAGTTTGCTCTGTACCAAGTTCCTCGTTGCTCACATGATGTGTGCTAAGATTTCAGTGAGCAGTTGACAGGAAAATATTTCTCACCATGGTGTGAAGTTTGGAGACTTTGATTGATGGTGGAACGGAACCAGAGAGACTGACCTATACGTTGAACCTGCCTGTGTTTATCTGCACTTGTAGGGGGCTCATGTGTGAATGATAGCATACCTCCGGGAAGGCCATATTCTGTTCGTGCCACTTATTGTCTTAAGAGCTTAAGGAAAAAGGACCACACATGTGTGATTAAACACAACTAGACGTGCTCTCAGGTAAATGGTGGTCATGGAGACTAAAGCTTTGAGGGAGTGATGCACTGAACTGAACGGCACGTTTTGTACTGAAGCTTACTGATAACAGTGCACTCACTGAATCATCTTCTCTTGCTCTCAAACACTCATCCATGACTCGGTGTCCTTGGCAGCAACCCTAATGGTGCACTTCAACACTTTAAAGGGCACAGCTGAGATTTTGCTTTCCCTCAGGCAGCTGCAACCACACCGCAGCAGGACTGGTTCACCTGAAATCACCCAGAGTCTTCTTGAGTGCCTTAATGACTTGTGTATTGCAGAGGCAACGGTGAGAGTGAGCCAGCCAAACAAACACAAATGTGCCAGCTCAATGCTGGAGAGGATGTGTGACAGACTTCTCTCTCATGCTCTCTTGCCTAGAACTCTTATTTTTTTTTTCTCAAATTCCATTTACATTTTGGTGTATTCTTTTTTTTTTTTTTTTTCATTTAAATTTTTTTGGAATCCATTTTAATGGTTAGATTAGATTTCAGTTGTAAAAAACATGTCTAATTAATTGAAACAATGAAATGTATACAATTTCACTATTTATTAAACGTTTGGAAAAATAAAGAATACAATTTTTTAGGGCCCTATGAAATCTGTTTTATTTTTTTCCTGAATTCTATTTTAATATTTTCCCAAATTCTATTAGAATTTTTCTGGATTCTTTATTTTCTCCATTTTTATTTTATTTTTTTTCCTGGATTCCATTTTAACAGATTAGATTCAATTTGTCAAAACATGTTTAATTAATTAAAATAATGATATTTATACAATTTCCCAATTTAGTAAATGTTTAACAAATAAATAAAATTTTTAGGGCCCTATGAAATGTGTTTTATTTTTCTCCCCGAATATTTTCCAAATTCAATTAGAATTTTTCTGGATTCATTTTTTTTTTCTTTCCCATTTAATGGTTCGATTAGATTTCAGTTGTAATAATGCATGCCTAATTAATCAAAATTATGAAATTTATGTAATTTCACAATTTATTAAGTGCTTAACAAAAATGTAATTTTTACAGCCCTGTTTAATTTGTTTTTGTTTTTTTCCCCCCAAATTCTGTTTACTGTTATTTTTCAGGAATATTTTTAATGGTTTAAATTTTAACCAACTAGTTTATAAACATTTACAATAATAGGGCTCTTTTACCTTTTTTCCAGAAATTCTTTTGTTAATCAGTTACAATGTAATAAATGCAAATGCAATCCATTTTATTTAATTAAAAAATAAACATGGATTATTAATTGTTCGATATTCCTTAAAAAATAGAAAAAAAAAGTTTCAGTCATTTTAACATTTATTTTAATTACTTTGAGAAGTACGTTCCACTGTGTAATAGTAAAATATTTGTCACAATTTCATAAAATCAAGATCTTTTATTTTGATATTTTGGTTGCCATGAAGACCCTTGAGTTTCAAATTTGCCATATTCCATGACATTCCATGTTATTCTGTGAATTCCATTATTATGACTGGAATCCACAGTTCTGTCCATGTGTTCCGCATTGTGGAAATCACAGGGCCCTGTTTACTTTCTCTGATCCTCTCCTTCTCCTGTTCTTTTTTTGGGCATAAAAGCATTTTTAGTTTTACTCTCTCTGTGCTTTTGAAGATGTGCTGCCATATGTTGCTCCCATTTCCCAACTTACCTGCGTAAGTGATGGCAGTTTCAGTACCATGGCTTGATAAGCCGCTGGTTTGCAATCTGTGACTTGCTTGTCGTGCTTTTTCATGAGTAAGCTCTATAATAGCAGGGCTAGAAGAGTGAAAATAAGAATCAAGAAGGCAAATCTGTTGGAAGCAGCCAGCTGTTGTCGGATTGTACGGCTGGTTGTATGATACAGGAACACCAGGTCCAAGCTGTGTACATGGCAGTTGGTTATTTGCTCTCGCTCTTTGCTCAATATTATATGTTAAGCTTTTCTTTAGAGAGATTGGGAAATAAAATCCTATGAGAACATTTTAATCCTGTTGGTTTATACATTTGCTCACTGAGTAAATTCAGGTTTCTGGCGATGTTGAGCGAAGGAGTGAATTCACATCAGTTGTGCATGTGAAGGATTAAACCACCGGTCAGGCGTTAGCCAGGAATGTGCTCCTGACTGAATGAACAAAAGCTTTTCCACTGACCAAATTGTCCTTCTGTTCACAAGTGACGCTTCGATTGATTTATGCTGCTGGAAATTAAGCAGATGATTTCTGATGGCGTTTGTATTGCATTGGAGCCTCAGGTTTTTCAATTAGTTAACCGTGGAACAGACACATATGCAGGATCCACGTCTCAGGAATGCACTCTAGACCCCTGCACTAGCCCCTCACAAAGAACCTTCATTGTGTTCAAAAACTGCTGCATCACAAAAGACTCTCACAAAAGGGTAAGAAAAGCCACCCTCGTTTCTCTTCCTTTTCCTTTCTACCAGCTCAAAAAAAAAATACAAACCTCAAGACCACAGCTGCTGAAATGCATGGCTTAAGTGTGACCTTTACCTTGATTTTTAGTGGTATGGCTCACCTCAAACTTCATAACATTGTGTTGAATTTACCAGAAAACAACCTGAGGATAACCTTTCTGACAACAATTTTAGTGTTTTCCACTGAAAATAAAGGTTCCAAAAATGTTTCAAAAGCAACGACATGGGAGAACTATTTTTGTGTTCCCCAAAGAAGCTTCTTACATTTATCTTGCGTTTCAAAATGAAAAAGAACCTTTTTTTTCACTATAAGAAACTTTTTGTGCAATGGAAAGTTTCCATGGATGTTAATCTTAATAATCTTAATTATATATTGGCCAAATGCCTTGTGCTGTAGCTTTACTTGAATGTTGATTTGCATTAAAGAGAAGTTCACTTCCAGAACAAAAAATTACAGGTAATGTACTCACCCCGATGTCATCCAAGATGTTAGTGTCTTTCTTTCTTCAGTCGTAAAGAAATTGTTTCTTGAGGAAAACATTCCAGAATTTTTCTCCATGTAGTGGACTTCTATGGTGCCTGTGAGTTTGAACTTCCAAAATGCAGATTCAGTGCAGCTTCAAAAGGCTCTAAGATCTCATCCGAGGAAGAAGGGTTGTATCTAGCAAAACAAACTTACAATTTATATACTACTTAACCTCAGACGCTCGTCTTGTCTATTCTCTGCGATGCACATGCGAACTCTGTAATCCGGGTCAATACAGTTAGAGTAGGTAGAAAAACTAATTTTCTCCTCCAACTTCAAAATCGTCTTACATTGCTGCAGAAGTACTGACCCAGTGTTTACAAAGTGAATGTGCAAAGAAGATCAAATGCCTTTTACAAAAATGCCTTTTTTTGGAAAATAACTGATTGTTTCACTAGATAAGACCCTTCGTCCTCAGCTGGGATCGCTTGGAGCCCTTTAAAGCTGCATTGAAACTTGCGTGGACCATAGAAGCCCACTATATGGAGATAAATTCTGGAATGTTTTCCTCAAGAAACATAATTTCTTTACGACTGAAGAAAGAAAGACACGAACATCTTGGATGACAAGGGGGTGAGTAAATGATCTGTAAATTTTTGTTCTGGAAGTGAACTTCTCCTTTAACTTGTCTCCCGTATTTGAATTGAAGTAAATGGATGTCAGAAGCGCAGACAAACAGTTCTGTCTCTTAATAATTTAACGTGAGCCAGAAATGAGGCAAACCTAAAAATGACCTTTATGGCAAAGTGTAGTGTTCTTAATTACATATTTGGTTGAGTAAAATATCTATTTGCAGCAGTCTGTCCACACAAACCTACAATTTCAGCGTACCCTAGACTTTCTTCGTAGTGTGTACGTATTCCTAAATTGCAGTCCATCATTTTTCTTTCAGACCACAACCACCTCTGCAGATCAAAGAAGTGGAGTCCAGTTACTGTAATGCTTCTGATCTGGTACAAGGTTGAAAATACTTTAGTGTTTCTGTGGCTTGCTGCTACTCTTTAAGGGGTCACAATTTTGTTACTGAACATCTCTGATTGGACAGCTCACGACAGAGCGGTCATTTTGATTGCATGGTGTTCATGAAACTTGCTCTGAAAGCGTTTCAGCTTTTAGAGTGTGTGGCTTCATTGACTTTAGTCGACCAATGACCCAGAACATCACTTCTGAGCTAAATGTGTGGGTCGATTGACTAGTTGATTGTTCATTCACTCAGGATGAACGTCACTGGGTGTGATGTCATCCTTTATTCTGGCCCTTCCCTATTCAGCAGTGCAGTGCATTATGGGAAAAACTGCAGTGAGATTTCTTGCCCTTCTGACTCAGCATACCAGTAACAAGCTTAATTCTGCTAATGCTAAACCGTGACATTTGTTTCTCCTCATGCCAGTCATTGCATCAAGCCTGTTTTTTGCACATTAAATGCAGTTAGCCAAACACTGTCTGTAATTGTTGCATGTACTGCTCATATGCCAGAGTCAATAAATCAGTGCAGCAAGGCATCGCTTTCATAGTATTTCTGCTTCAGGGACTTGCTGTGCTTTCACGCTCATCTTGTGTCCCAGTAGCTTCATTGGCCAACATAAAAGCGAATAGGGTTTCTTCCTCTTCTGCTTCACTGCAGTTTGGATGCATTCTTCCTCCTCTTAGAGAACAAGATAAGATAATGCAGCGGATGGATCTGAATGAAATGCATGCTTCTGTAAACATTAGTGACAATTATAAAGCATGTCTGCTGCGTACATTTCGTAGCGCTTTTATTTTTGATGTTGCTATATTTGACTTGAGAGCGGAGACGAGGCCTTCTTAGGGTCGTCTTGCTCTCTTTGAAGTCGGTCTTGCTGTCCTCTTATGAATTAGGAATCAGTAACTGGCTTGAGTAATAAGATCCTTCTCATTTTCTTCTCTCTCTCTCTCTCTCTCTCTCTCTCTCTCTCTCTCTCTCTCTCTCTCTCTCTCTCTCACGTCTCTGAAATCCTGAACTGCTATTTGTTCCTTATGTGGAGCAACAGGAATGATTGAGCGTCAGACACACTGATGATTCTAAAAAGGCTACAGCCATCTGCTCTCAAGCCAAAATTAGCAAGGCGGAGGCCCTGATACATTGAAAGCATTGAGCTTTAGCTGAAGATATTACAAATTGGCTAGAAGTCAGTATTAAAATACAATTAATACTTCCTAAAATTACCAGTGGATGTAATTTAATGGTCCTTAGATGCGTCCTGATTATAAGTTTAGACTTGAAAAGCCTTTGTGCATTCCCTTTTTATCACAAAATTGACAGCATAGACTAAAACTGATAAACCATTTTAGTTTGCTATAAAATTGCAACATTATGCATGGCGAGTAATTCTTGGATCGTTGTTTTTCCTGCACCTGCTGTAGTTAATGATGCACTCAATTTAGGATAAGTTTAACAGGATAAGTTGAATACCTAACAAGCTCAGAGTGGATTTGTGCATCTGTGTTTGTGTCCACCAAACTCAAACTGTTTCCCTTCACCGGTTGGAGTGAAGTCAGATGCGTGGCGTTTGCTGATGGTAGTCTAGGGGACCTTTATTTATTCTATTCATGGCTGTTGTTGAACAGTGGAGCCAGGCAGATGTTATCTCATCAGTAAATTGCTTGTTTCTTTGTCTTGGTCTTTATTAATGGATAACAGATGACAATGGGAGAGTGGTTTGTGTATGGTTAAATATCATGTTCCCTATCTGTCGTACACTCCGAGTTGTGTCGAGTAGTGTACGACACTAGGGGTCGCTCTTGAGAGCCCAAACACCTCTGACAGTATAGAAAACAGGCCAATGAAATTGGGTGTGCAGATTTCACAGCTGGCCACGCCCCGGCCATCCGGGTACAAGTAGGGCAGCCTGTGCATCTGCTCACTCGTTCTGTTCTTCGGAGCCGAATGCAGCGTCTCTGCGTGAGAAGCGGCAACATTCACCTCTTTCGTCGTTGGATCAGCAGCACAGGCAGCGGTCTCTCCCTCTCATACACAGATAAGTGTTGTGAGAGTTCCCCTGCGTGCGTCGCCGGCGATCTTGAGGAGGAATCTTCCTTCTAAGAAGGTATTTCTCTGAAAGAGCTAGCGCGGTGGGATTGTGTGTTGGTTAACATATCTTTCCCTCCGTGCCATCCTGGTTGCGGCTTACCTTCCCGTACGATCAAACACGACGGTTGTGTTCAGTCTGAAGTTATGCTCACGCTGATACAGCCTTTGTTGTTGATTCATGTTTTGCTGGCGAGAACATGATCATGGACGCGCTTGCTCGCGAGCCGTGTGCTTTTCACGAAGCCGCGGCTCACCCTGACTGCTTTCCGCTACGGTCCTTCTATCTCCGGGTACGAGGCCGTTGCTAGGGGCGTCAGTGGCGAGTATTAGGAAGCACGGATGGTTTCGCCGGGTGAAAACCCCGCGAACCTCTCGCTCCTCGCGTCCCGCGGTCGAGCTTTCGGACGAGTTTGTTAGTCTGTCTCAGTACAGCTGACTTTCTTATTCGGAGCTTCTAAATGGGCGGAAAAGGTTAGCGGCAGCATCGCTAGGAGGGCGTGTACTGTTTAAAGCTGAAGCTTCAGCTGAGCAAACCTCTGTGGAGCGTTGATTCTCAGTTGGAGGCAGACGCTAATATGGCGGTCATGGAAGGGCTGGTTAATAGACATCTGGGTAACGACCGGTATGCTCGTTTCCAGTGCCTGTTTTCCGAAGGTGCACGAGAGGTTGATGGTATCGCAGAAAGTCCGTTTAAAAAAGAGAAAACGGGTGGGACGTGATAGTCCAACTTCTCCTCCTACACCATCCTCGATGGGGGTCCAGCGAGGGGGTTTCAGAGGTTCACAGGGCGGAGGGAGCGATTGAGGGGCACTGCCCTCAATACGCCGCCGCTTGTTGGGTTCCTCCCATGACCCCCGTCCAGAGTCTGTAAGTTCTTCCGGGCAAGGCTTGCATGGCTTCTGGCCAAGCTGCGTCCACCTGCTGCGATTCGATACGAGGGTGGTGCCAACCTAGAGCTGCGGGAACTGCGTACGATACCGATTACGCTCGGTAAGCTATGAGGTCGTGGCGCACGCTCTGGGGAGGGCGATGTCCACTTTGTTGGTCCAGGAACGCCACCTGTGGCTTCACCTGTCGGAAATGCGGGAAATTGGAAGTTCGCTCCCCCCCCATTTCCCAGGTCGGTCCTTCTGGCAACACCGTGATAGCATTTGTGCGCAAGTCCTTCACGGTGGTTAAGGAGCAGCTGTGGGTCAGGCTTCGGCCCTGTCCCCCGACTACTCCTGTCTGTCGTCGCCACGGACGGCCCCCTATAGAACTCCTGAGGCCCCGCGACAGCCGGGCCTCCGGCCAGACCCGCCCAACGGTCAAAGTTCTTGTGGGAAGGTGGCAACGCCAGCTTGTCAGTAGGCTAGCTAGAACCCTCGTTAGGCTTCTAGCTTGTCCTCAGACAAGCAATGCAGAGCAGGCGGCCTAACTGACCCACCCAGATCCACTCTCGACCCGGGGATGAGAGGTGGATTCGGCACAACGGTTCTGACTGTCTGTCTCCACAGTCAGTCACGGCCGGGTCAGTATATAGGCCCGGTTATCCCGGTGATTTTGCAGCAATAGCCCTCCATTGACGGCTAGGTGCTGAGTCTGCAGACCAGGGTGGTTGGGCACTTACCTGGTTTCTGCGTGTTGGCAAAGACACACCGTGTCCTTGGGGCTTCTTCTCCAAGCACGATGCTCCTTGCCTTATTCAGCGACATCCCCATTCCTGGTACATCGGGTATAGTTCACTGAGACTGCTAGCTGAGTCCCTACGTGGGTGCGATCCCTCCCTTAGCTTCTCAAGAACTAACTGACTTGGCTAAGCAACTCAGGTTGCAAGGCACCCGCTGAAGTCTATGGCATTCTCTCAATATCGTCTCAGAGAAGGGCGAGAATGTTGTGGTTCTTAAGCAGGAATCGCAGCCCCCCTGGGAAGGGTGCGATAGAGCCTACCCCGGCAGCCAAAATGAGGGTAGGGGTTCTAGCCCCTACTTCGTTATACCAGGATGGGTGGTCAACGCATGCCAATCTGAAACAAGAGTTTTTGAATCATCATTCAAATGTTAGCCCTGGATATAGGGCTGGCATAGCTCTTGTGTGGTCAGGGTTTAAGATTGGTCGGTGGCGTTGGACCTGAAGGACGCATACTGTTATGCCTTTCCCTCCAAGACTCTGTCTTCAAGGGCGGGCTCATCAGTACAAGGTTCCCCCTGCAGCCTATCCCTATCGTCCCGCACCTTTACGAAGGTCAGGGGGCTGCCCTCGCCCCCCCCCCCTCCGGGGTAGAGGGCATGTGCATTCTCAGTTATCTCTGTGACTGGCTGTCTTAGCACACTCACGAGGTGCGGTTTGCACTCTCAGGGATGTGGTTCTCAACCACCTGGCTGGATTGGGACTTCAGGTCTTCTGGGATGGCGTCCACCCAAGTTCCGTGGTGTTCTCACTATGTCGGTTCAGGGCCCCAACACCACGGTTCTTCGAGCAAAAAAATCGCAGTCCTTCTGGCGAAGGGTGCGATAGAGGCTGTCCCCTCAGCCGAGATGAAGAAGGGGTTCTACAGCCCCTACTTCATTGTACCCAAGAAAGGTGGCGGTCTCAGACCAATCTTGGATCTGAGGGTCTTGAATCGGGCCCTGCTCAAGCTCCCGTTCAGGATGTTAACCCTCAAGCACATTCTCACGTGTGTCAGAGTTCAAGGTTGGTTTGTGGCCAGAGACCTGAAGGACGCGGGTTGCCTTTTTCTCCATATAGACTCGGTCACTGTTCTACGCATTTGCCTAGGACTGTGTACAGTCAGTGCTGTTGTGCGTGGGTGCACTCTGGGTTCACCACAGCGGTCTCCCTCATGTACCAGGGCTCCTGGGACATATGGCAGCTTCAGCCGCAGTTACGCCGCTGACCTGATCCATATGAAACCGCGGTAGCACTGACTTCATACCGAGTCCCGAGATGGACGCGGCACTAAGCTCACATCGTGTGTACGTCACACTTTGTGTTGCAAACCTTCAGCCCTTGGGGACAAGCTCGTCCTGCGGGCAGGTTGCCCCTGGGACAGGTGTCTAGACGCGCTGTGTCGCAACAGTTGCTTCCAAGTCAAGCTGGGGTGCCGTGTGCAACGGGTTTGCAGCCTCAGGGTTCGGTTGGGCCCTCGGCTGCTTGGGCATTTTATCGCCTGGAGTTGTTGACAATACTTGGGCCCTGAAGGGATTCGGCCTCGGTCATGACAAACGTGTGTTGGTCGGCGCTGACAACACAGTGACTGTGGCATACACTAGGAAGGTGTACGCTACTTTCACATATCACAACTCACCCGCCATCTCTTACCCTGGAGCCTCAGGCTGTGGTGCGCCACTCACTGTCCGGGTGACAGGTTCGCCCCGAGGTGAGTGGGGAGCTCCACCCTCAGACGGACCGGCTGTTTTAGAGTCGATTCGGCCAGGCACAGGGGTTCTGTGTCTCACCGGAATCCACTCATTGCAGTAGGGTATACGGCCTGACCAAGGACTCCCTCGGTTCAGGTCCGTTAATACTCAGCAGACCGTACGGCTTACTCCCCAGTAAGCCTTGTTGCACAGACACGGTGCAATGTCAGGAAGGTTTCGAAATGGATTCTCTTGGTAGCTCGGTGTGGCCCAACGGAACTTGGTTTTCGGAGCGCGTGCTCCTACCATCGTTGCCTTCCTGACACACCCCCCTGAGAAGGAACCTCCTTCCTCAGGGGAGGGGCACAATCTGGCACCTGCGCCCAGATTTCTGGAGCTTCTTCTTTGGTCCCTAAATGCGACCAGAAAGCCTCCAGAAACCTTCCACCCACAGTGGGAAGCACCCTATACGGGATTGAGCCAGACGGTGGCATGCCCCGGGGTTGGCGCAGAGGTTCTTCCTAAGGGTAGAACCCACGGAGTTGCGGCATCAAATCTGTGCTATCCCTCCTCCAAGGAGGCCTGAATAGGCACCTTTCTGCTTCTATATCAGGGTCCGTGTACAGCCACCATGACTTGGTAGAAGGCAGATCGGTGGGGCACGCTTGGTAACACCACATCCCCTCTTGGTCTATCTGTGGTCCTCGGGCCTACAGTAAGACCCGTTGAGCCCTCAGCTGGGTGATTCGGTGCCCTCTCTGTGAGACGGCCCCCCCCCGGTAGTGCTCACCCCTGTTAAGAGCGGGAAAACCTTCAAGCCCTCTCCATCAACGTTCGTGCCTGGAATTCGGGCCGGTGAACTCTCACGTTGTCCTGGGAACCCGGCCTGGATACATGCCCGTGGTAACCACCACTCCCTCTGAGCAGGTGGTAACCCTGCAAGCTATTCCTTACCAAGGGAATACCCCAACCTGATCCTATCATGCCCGGTCCGTGTCCCACGCATTACCTGGAACGTTCTCAGCACTTCAGACGTCCTGGTCAGCTCTTGTCTGTTATGGAGCACAGCGAAGGGGAAGGCTGTCTCCAAACCAGGATCTCCCACAAAAAAAAAAAGGTGGATGCGATCTGTACGGCCTACCAGGCCGGGGGGCTTTCCTTGTAGCCTCATTAACAGACATCTTCAAGAGCTACAGGTTGGGCTACACCTATTACTTGCCAGTTTGCGCATGGAACCAGTGTCAGCTAGAGTTTCAGTCACAAGCTCTGGTCGGGTGTAGAGCTTGCTTAAGCGCTTCCCCTAAAATGGTGATTACGCTTCTAAGTTCAGTAGGTTTCCTGACGCGAACCCTGGACACCTTCTCCATCACTTGGCACTTCTGGACGTGGCGGAGTTCGGCGGAGGAACTCGCTGCAAAATCCCAACACAAGGTATGGTTACTTTACTAACTCTTGGTCGGATTTGTGCCCCGTATGTAGTGGCTCCTTATGTGGCCCCATATGTGTAATTCCACCTATAACTCTCTATGGTGCGGTGTTTCCCCTAATGACAGGTTTGTCTCTAGGATCTGAATTTGGTAGTCTCCCCTAGCGTGAGACCCACATCAGGTCCCATATCTAATGATATTCACTTTATACCCCCCCTCTGGGCAGGTTGTGAGCTCCGTAGTGCCTTTTTTCCTTCGGGAAATAGTCACTTCCCCAACGTCCGCCAAGACACTCAGCCGCTCCACTGAGGCAGGCCCGGCTGCAGGACACTGCTGTAACAGGTCAGTTCTTGGACGTTGGAAGGTCACGAAGAGGTGAGTCGCACTTATGTTAACACGCTGGCCTGTTACTATCTGCGCCCGGTCACTCGTGACGCGGCCAGACTTGTGGCGTGATTTGACGGGGACCCCTAGTGTCGTACACTACTCGACACAACTCGGAGTGTACGACAGATAGGGAACGTCTCGGTTACGTATGGTAACCCTCGTTCCCTGATGGAGGGAACGGAGACGTTGTGTCTCCCATGCCACAACTCTGGACCGCCTCTGAGTGAGTTGAGACGCTCGGCTCCTCAGATCAGAACGAGTGAGCAGATGCACAGGCTGCCCTACTTGTACCCGGATGGCCGGGGCGTGGCCAGCTGTGAAATCTGCACACCCAATTTCATTGGCCTGTTTTCTATACTGTCAGAGGTGTTTGGGCTCTCAAGAGCGACCCCTAGTGTCGTACACTACTCGACACAACGTCTCCGTTCCCTCCATCAGGGAACGAGGGTTACCATACGTAACCGAGACGTTATACATTCTGTGTTTGGCCAGCAAGGCTATACTTCAGCAATAATATCAGAGTCAGGGAGAACAGATAATGTGTGCCGCTGAGAAAACCCAAACATGCATTGTTGCAAGGAGGTCTATAATGACTGGGGAAAGTTAGCGTTCCCATGCATTTCATTGGCTGTTGCTTGGCTGGTGCACAAGTAAAAATATTTAATTTGAAATCTGCCATTTTTGCTGTTGGCATCAAAAAAACATTTGTGACCCTGGACCACAAAGTTTGTACCAGTACCAGTTTTAAGTAGCATTTGTACCAATGGCAAAAAAAAACATTGTATGGGTCAAAATTATTGATTTTTCTTTTATGCCAAAAATCATTAGAATATTAAGTAAAGATCATGTTCCATGAAGATATTTTGTAAATTTCCTACCGCAAATATCAAAAATTAATTTTTGATTAGTAATATGCATTGCTAAGAATGCAATTTGGGCCACTTTAAAAGTGATTTTCTCAGTCTTTTGATTTTTATTTTTCAGATTCCAGATTTTCAAATAGGTGTTATCTCGGGCAATTATTGTCATATCCTAACAAACCATACATTAATGGAAAGCATATTTATTCAGCTTTCAGAAGATCTCAGTTTAAAAAAAAAATGACTGGTTTTATGGTCCAGGGTCACATTTGTACTATAATATAGTAAAATCTGTATATTGATTGAGTACATGCTAATTTTGAATGGCTGTCATTGGAGTGTAATGTTTTAACCAGATTGTGTTTAGAAATTATTAGCAGGCGCTGAATTACTGGCAAGACCTTGACCTCTTGGCATTCGTTTAGATATTAAGTTTTCAGATGTTCTGAAGGACTGTCATAGCGCCTTGAAGGATAATTTACAATGCAGTAAATAACATCTGCTCACCTTAATTAGATTTGTTTAGGATTAGATTTCTGCTACATATAAAATTCAAGGCTGTCAAATGAACTGGATGCAACAACTACTTGCTAAATAATAACTATTTTTAGTCTTCGAGATCTGATCCTACCCCTTTCCTTGCCTCTAGAGCCCACAGCAGTGAATTTTTTTTTCTTCTTCTCATTTTAGAATACTATGTGGGATGATTTTCTGCTTTTCCCTCATCTCTTCAGTATAAGCACGCTGTGAAAGAACATGCTGGCAGTCTGCGTTAAACCCAAATACGAAGAGAACGGAGAGAACATCGCACTCTCTCTCTGTTTGTGCTTAGTCAGAAGAACACCATCTGGCACATAAATAGAAGCCTTTTATCCAAGGACCTCTAGACAATGATTGCCGCTCGTCACTGGCCGTGGAACAGTGAAATTTCCAGAGTGGGCTTGCAGGAACAGGTTCATACTGGTGGAAGAACACTCAGAGAGAGCGGCTGCTTGAATTAAAGTCCAAAGGACTGCGTCTGAATACGAGCCCTACAAGTGGCCAGTCTCTGCTTTTGATATGGGCTCCTTTCATGATCTACCTTGGTGTTCCAGTTGATTTTTATGCAGTCTGATTTCCACAGCAGTTTGTAATACCAAAGCCGTGTTGGTCATAAGGGTTAAAAAGTCCTCCAACAACCACTAGTCTAAACAAAATATAGATATATCGGTAACAGAGGTTACCAGCCAATATAAAAATTTATAAATACTGTGCAATTTAGGTCAGAAGTTTAGAAGACTGCAATTATTTGATCGATAACAGTAAAAACAGTAATAGTATTACACTTTTAAAGAACTGTTTTAATATATTTTAATATAAAATATAGTTAATTTTTTTAATGGCAAAGCTGACTTTTAAGCATCGTTACGCTAGTCTTCAGTTTCACATGATCCTTTAGAAATCATTTCTCTAGTGATAAATAAATATACTAAAATGTATGTAAAATACATTTATTTTATGCTAAGTAAACTACAAATACATGTACATATGTACTTAATAAAAATACCCTGCAATTTTACTTTTAGTATACTACACTGGTATATTTAAAGTCTGCTAAATTGGAACAACTAATTTTGTGCTTAATGCTTTTTAATTGTGCAAAAGTAGTGCTAAAGTTTAACTAAAGATAGATATAACTGTACTCCACTAAAGTGGAATTATTGCAGGTATACTTTAGGTACACTTGAAATATTTTGCATTTAAGGACCGACATTATTTAATAAAGACCATAATCCTCACCAGATATCAACTGTAACATGAAAATAATTATCAACTTATCATCAGTATCCATTTGATTTTTAATATCAATGCATCTCTAGTTCTTTCACCATTCCCAGTTCCAAAAGTCAAACATTTTGAAGCAATTGAGAATCTGCTCTGTTTTAAAAATCTGTTTTTGGTCCCCACGTTTGTATTACCCTAGCATGTCTGTGAGGGTGTGTTCGCTGCAACCTCATTTTTTGGGTTTGCAATTACAACCACAACTTTCGCTGTGTGTGTTTAAGAACCGAGTCTATAGCAGAGGGCATGAGAACAACACATCTTGTAGGCTGATATTGACATTTCTGCATTTTTTTTTTTTTTTTTTTTGCCCTTCTAGTACAGCTGAAATGTCCCGAGGTGCTTTTGTTAATAGCGGGACGTGGTATCGAATGGCTCCTCCAGAAAGAGTCTGAATTGGCCATGGGGTAGCTGACCGCCCCCTAACCCTTTGCAGCTGAGCTCTTTGCGTAGGTGGATTGCTTTTATATATTCACAGAACAAGTGCAGAGTATGAAGACATTTATTAAACAGAATGAACTCTAGTTCCTGCTTTTGATATGATGAAATCATGGCAGTTTTGTCTATTAGTCATGAACTTGGAGGAGGTAGAGAGCAAGAAAACATCTTTACGATGAGTAAGACTACTATAGTACTCTGTAAATTTCCATTAAAGTCCTTTAGACTGATTTCCGTTTACCAATACTGGCAAAGTCCGAACAGACCCTTCAACTACAGCTACCCTTGGTTCTTCAGAGCGGAAAAATCCACATCAAAGTTCAGATGCTTTGCACTGCTTGAGTGCTTTTCAACACTTCATTGTAGGAAAGGTCAAACTCCTTGCCAAGCCCAGTGATATATTGGGCTTGTAGGAATACAATCCTATTATTTTGTGTCTGAAGGATACGAAGAAAAAAGGAAGGGCTGAATTTCAAGAAATGGTAATCAAATCTGTCAGGTACATTACGTGTTGGACGGCGAACACTTGAGCGCACATGTCCCACAATGTGAGCCGTCATCCGAGCAGGAAGCAAATTACCTGTCACGCCTTCCAGTGTTCTTTGCCACACTATTGCTAGTGTTGGATCGGCCATATGAATTATGGATATTCTCCATATACCTTCTGTTAAGCCTATGCATCAAATTAAAACGTCTAGGTGGAAGAAGATTCCCAAGCGCCCATACTTTGACTTTAGCCTGGAGCTAATTTGTCTGATTTACTATCCGAGTGAATGGTTGTCGCAAAAGCTCTTTCTCCGGTTAAGTGCCCTGAGATGATCCTCGGTGTCTGTTGCAACGGGCTCTCTCATTTCTGGTGCCGTCATTAGTCAGAGCGGACCGCCGTGTTGTATCACATTACCCACGCTACCCACCATACCCCGAACCCTATCTGTTCTGACTGTGAAGTGTAGTTGCTATGGGAGTCACTTTGTGGCTTAGAAGTGAAAATGCCCTGAATAGTTGAAGCGTATGCAAAAGATCAGTTGTCTTTAAGCTATTAAGATATTTGTCTTTTAGTGGTGCCTGACGGCAACAAATATTAGTTTAGTTAATTTTTCTTTTTTCCTTGCAGACCAAAGGCTTTTAAAATAAGGAATCTAAGGCTGAATGATTTTTCTCTTATTTTTAATATTTAGTATTTCACTATATTACTGATCCTTGGTGATAAGTAATATACTAGAATTCTGAGAAGAAAAATTAAAATTGGAAGATGTAAACTCAGAATTCTGAGGAAAAAATTAGAATTTTGAGGAAAAAATTCAAATATTTGAGATGTAAACTCAAAATTTTGAGGGGGAAAAAGACTGAATAATGAAATTCAAAATTCTGAAGAAAAAACACTTTTTTTTTCACCTTTTTTATCTTTTATATTTTTATTTCATGGCAGAAATAAGCTTCCATATGTTATAGTGTATATTGTTGATAAAATTCATGAACATAAATGTATGATTTTGATTATATAAAATTAAGCAACACTTTTGTTACATCTATCCATTTGGCGGACGTTTATGCATACTCTTAGTTAAAAGTGATTTACATTGCATTCAGGTAGGCATCTTTCAGTTCATGCATATAATGCTCTGTTATAATGAGCTCTATAGCTCAGCCTTGTGCTGCACCACTTGATGCAGGTGCTACACAGGACTTGTGAATCTCTTTACGCACGTCTTTCCACAGAGAACAAATTTAATGATTCTCCAGAGATGTTCAGGACCTCAGGCTGACGTGGCTGCTGCCCTGTAATGAAAAGCTCAGGGGGTGAGAAAAAAATCATGTTTTTGTTCTCAGGATAGCTATAATTTGTTGCTCCCTTCTGCAGAAAAATGTTCGATTTTTGACACTCAAGTGACTCCATTTCTGTTATATGCTCAGAAGTGAAGTATGTCGGGCGGTTACAATTACGTTACATTTTTTTTCTACTGTTTGGCCCACAGTTTTTGTATGGTTCTGTCATTTGTTGTCTGGAGGAAATGTTTTTCCTCTTATCTTGTACAGTTATTCTCCTCTTCTCCTCTCCTGTTGGTATGCGATCTGCGTAGAACAAGCCTATCTATACATTGGTTCTGACATCCCTGGTGATAAATGTTCTTGTTCCGTACCACGCTTATGTAAGATTGTGTGCGCATGTGCAACCTTTTGTCCTGGAGTGAATTCCAGACTATCATATCTCATGAAATTTCCATTACAAGTGTCCTTGTTTATTGTCTCAGAGCTCAGCGTGATGATAGGAGCTTTCTGAACCGTTGTTTGCAGCTCTACCCTGCAGAGAGTTCTGCGTTTCAAGTCTAGAAGATCTACAACTTATTAATGTAGGCCTAAACTCAAGTCTCATCTAGAGTAAACCAAAGCAATGCAAAATGCTGGTTTTGAATTCTCCGCTGCCCAGTGCCACCACCCGCAAGTGCGATTACCAATTTGTACCACAGCAGTCTAAATAAACAATAGCCCTGGCACACCAACCCTTGGCTTTCATCATTGTGACAGGAATTTAAAAGACGAGGTCTTGCATGAGCCGGCTTCTATTTTAGCTCCTGTTCTGCGCCCACTCTTCACCAGGACAGGAAGCGGAGATTTAAGCTGTTGCTTTGCATTCATTATTCATTTTTTCTTTGCTTCTAAATCAGCACACATCCATAGTGTAAAGAGCAGTATAGAACAGTAGTTGAGGAAACAATATGTATACTGTGAGTGTTTGTGAGTCTTTGTTAGACGCTGTAGATTTTCATTGTGATGTGTAATAATGTGGAAGGAAACTCGCATTGATATTGTGCCACAGTGTCAGTTACTGATTATTCTTCAGCTTTGTGACAAAACTTTTGAAAGCTGCCTTACTGTCTACATACACTACCTTTCAACAAGGATATTTATACTGTATATACGCATTTTAAGACTAAAAAGACTTTACACTGTCATTCTTTTTTTTATAATGTTTACATTTTCTTATGATACATGGTTAATGTCATCTTGGCAGGCAGCTCACTAGGGTTTTAAACAAAGCTGCAGTCTAATGATTATCCTTAAGTAACATTAGAAAAAGGATTCAACGTTTCAGCAAATGACCGATGAAGTCATCGGCATCCTGCAGCATGGCTGTGTTTGCATTTATTGCGGAAGCTCTCAACGTGAAAAACATACTAGAGCTGGACTATGAACACTTGGACATCCGTTTGCAGGAAATACGAGTGTTCTTTAATCATCAGCTCACAGCCGTGTCACTGAAATGTACCGTTAATGTGATGCGAGCGTCTCTCTCTTTCTCTAGTTCTTTCTCTCTTTCTTACATAAGTGATCTTTTTTCATGGAAGCGCTGCTCATGTGGCCTGAATCTCTCCTCCGGTAACATACGGCCTTTGTGTCATTCTCAGAAATGGAGCTTTTTGCCTCCTGTTTAATACATAAATCCATTCATATTACCTTTGGAAGATTAAAATACCTCATTCTCTTTTGGCAAAATGTTCAGCATCATTTTAAAAGAGGACATAATAGCACAAAATGCTTTGTTTCAGTATAAGATTATCCTCGTCTTTTCATTTTGGATGATGACCTTTTCATGTTGCATAAGTTTTTTTTTGTTTTTTTTTAGACTACTTTTCTTAGATATTAATAAAACCAAAGGAATTTCTATTTATTTTTCCCCTGAATGAACTAGCTGTGGTTTTGTATTAACAAACTTAATGCAAAACCACAAATGGTGATGTCAGTAAGTTTATTAGTACACATGCAAAATCTTAAACAGGACTGTCTGCTAGGACAACTGTATAATGCAATGCAGGTTGCGACATGTGGCACAGCAGCAGGCCTTAACATTTACATTTATGCATTTGGCAGACACTTTTATCCAAAGTGGATAACATTACGTTGCACTCAGGGTATACTTGTAGAATTGTTTACGCGTTTTCTGGGAATTGAACCCATGACCTTGGCGTTGCTAATCCCATGCTTTACTGTTTTAACTAAAGGAATACATAAACATAAACTAAAGCATCTTTTATAGACACTTTAATCTTTCAGTTCTACTACATAACTAATCTTGTTAAGTTAGTTAATACTTACATGTTTATAGCAAGCTCCTGTACATCACATTTGGTTTAATGCCACAAAGATTTGAAAGTAACACGTTTAGTTTAAAACCGCACATTTGCAGTGCTGGCCAAACATTTGCATTTGTATTTACATACACGTTTCTGACCTTAAAATAAATGTGCGGCATGGTCTGAACATTTATATTTCTGCATTTGCCAGACACTATTATACAAAATGAGTTAAATTGCATTGAAGGTACACATTTATTCAGTTCTCTGGGAATCAAACCCATGACCTTGACATCAGGCTGTACTGTTTGAATTACATTAAGGCTTTAAGTGTACTAGTCCGTTTTGTTGTGCAAATTACATCAGCAGAATGCACAAACCCACAAAACACTGATAATAGTTCTCAAATATTTGACTTTGTAAACTCCCTAGATAAAGTAATGTGTGATCCAGGTCCATGGGAAAGGTATGAAGTCATACTGGGAAAAGTTTTCAAACCACACCTCTAATACATTTCACAAGAGGTTCACAGGAGATGTGGACCACCAAATTCTTACAGGATGACCACCAGCTTATTAGCTCTGCTTTCAAGATTGGGCTATGGTAAAACATCCCTCAGCAATTTGTGTGTTTTACGATGTTGAAGTGTTTGTAAAGTCTTAGGAAATTTTACTTGTTAAAGGCCAACATTTGATAATCAACTAGCTGCGACTGTGATGCTGATGTTCGTCATAAAGGTGAGGTTAATGAACTCAAGAACATGTCAGAGTAATTATCCCTTGGTACTTCCAATCTGTCCCCTTCTGCGTGTGTATTCTAGGACCAGAAAAACACAAAGAACCCTTTGTCAGGGTCAGTGGTGGCAGTGTGTGAGTGTATGTGTCCTTGGCATGTTTCATTATCTTAAGCATGGGACGCAGTAATCACCTCCTAAACCACCACTCCTAAAACCCTCCGCACACACATACGCGTGTTTTGCCAACTTCAACCAGAATTGTTCCAGCCACTAAACAATTAACAATTAAAAGACAGATGCACAAAAAACCCCAAAGGGAAACAGTCTAGCATTGTGCTGCAAAGGCCTTGGGATCAGTTCAGACTGACCACGTGTAAAGCTGGTATAAAAGTCCACTTCCTCTACGCCGGTCCCTTCCCTTTTGGTGCTTGGTTTCTTTCTGTCTCTCTTCGCTTTCCTGTGTGTCATGCTGAAGAAAAAGAAGGATGGAGAGATCGCAGAGCCCTCAGTTAAGAAGGTAAGAGGGGAGACAGTGACAGGGTGGTCTTCGGGCTTCCCTGTGGGCTCAAAGCTTAACCTTCTGGAATGAAAATAGTCCAGAGCCATCTGTGTGCTCAGCATGGATTAGCAGGGGGCACTGTGTGTCTTCTGCCATAGAGAGCGAGAGGGGGTCCAATGCAATGTCTTTCCGCCATCGTTGACCTCTGTTGGACTTGATCTGTCAGCCTGGTGCAAATACAAATTCAGGGTGTTTTCACACCTGGCTCATTTCGATTTTTTTTTTTGTTTTGTTTTTTTTGTTTTGTTTCAGAACTTGGTGCATTTGCTCCCTTAGTTTGGTTCTTATAGGCAAACATGAACTTGCCAGTCACGCTCAATTCTGCACCAAAATAATTGTTCTGAGATCAACTAAACAATTCAGCCAATTGAAAAGAAACTATGGGATGATTTGGTTGTCCCACTCAATAGACAAAACAAACTCTGGAGCGGTTTGGTTGTCCAGTCCAATGGGCAAAAATTCTAGAGTGGTTTACTTGTCAGACCCAATGGACAAATATTTTGGAGTGGTTTGGTTGTCCGTCCCAGTGTACAAAACAACTCTGGAGTTTGGTTGTCTGACCCAATGGACAAAACAAATTCTGGAGTGGTTTGGTTTGTTGTCCCACCCACTGGACAAAAATTCTTGGTTTTGTTGTCGACCCACTGGACAAAAATTCTGGAGTGGTTTGTTTGTCTGACCCAGTGGACAGAACAAACTCTGGAGTGGTTTAGTTGTCCAACCCAATGGAAAAAACGAACTCTGGACTGGTTTGGTTGTCCGATCTAATGGACAAAACTAACTCTGGAGTGGTTTGGTTGTCCGACTCAAAGGACAAAGTGAACTCTGGACTGTTATGGTTGTCCGACCTAATGGACAAACTAATTCTGGAGTGGTTTGGTTGTCTGACCCAAAAATCCAATAAACCAAGCTGTTTCACAATTCATAATGGAAAATGTGTTGCATAAAAGCACAGTGGTGGTGCCTTTTCATCTTAATGTTGCATACTTTTCATCTTAAAATGTTGTATATATGCATTGCAAGAATGCTGTCTTGAAGCCTTGATTCCTGCTCAACCTTGAAATAGAGGAAAAAACATTCTACAGGTCTGACAAGGCCAATAATATCTCGGTTAAACACAGATTCTGGTATTATTTACCCATTTGCATGTGCAATATGTTTTTATACTTGGAGTGCCATGCTGTTATCTTAACAACATTAAACTCTGTTGGTATCAATTGTGAGTTAAGTCTCTTTTGCATATTTTGTGTCTTTTGTAGAGTTGAACACTTGCAATTTTAAGCAATTTTGGACCAGAGTAGTATTTTTAGATGGTGAATCGTGGAAATTTGGTTCATTCTGAGCTTTTTCTTATCAGATTAGTATTATTTTTTTTTTCCTGTAAGTATGTGATTTGGGATATAGTGTTTCCTGTACAGTGAAACATTTCCAGTAGTCCTTCGGCCATTTGTGCCAAGCAATAAGGAATGAACAGGTGCCAAGTTGAAGTTCACAGAGTCTACGGGTGTTTGTTTCTCTGTAGCGCTATTGTTGCAAAACCACTGCGAGTGACAATTGCTCAAGTGCTTTTGGGCACAGCGGTATGTTTGTGTGAATAAAGGTCTCTGTAAGTCAGGGTCTTATACTTGTCTGCATAACTGTGTGTTTTTCTCACGGTCTAAAAGCCAGCCATCCATCCTGAAAACAGCACCTCCTATAGCTTCAACCTAATGCCTGAAGATTAATCACAGTGATCACGCCGTACATGGTTGATTGAACACCGATATGGCACAGGGTTATGTAATAGTCATGCTTTTAAAAATCTCTTGATGGAGGGGGGGGATTTGAGGCTCGCTGTTGACTCAGATAATAACGTCAGCAGGGATGACTGCACCGCGCCGTAATCCTCTCACGATTCACGCAGCGCGTTCTTCTCTGCAGGCAACAGCTGTCAAGCCATTAATAGTAGCGCAGTTTACCGACACGTCTACGAAGAGCTCTCAATGGTTTCCGCTCCAGACTTTCATTGAGAGCAGATTAGTGGTGGCCGACTGCATTTATAAAGGATTATGATGGAGTTATCAAGTTTATGAAATCAAAATTATCACGGTCAAATCTGCCTAACTGTAAAGGCTTGTTCCTGATATTCAGCTTAACATGTAAGTTGTAGCACTGTACTGGGACCTGTCATTGTTTACATACTCGGTTGTCACTTCCTGTGGTAATAGGCACACTGAGCATTATCTGCTCCGAAAAATGGAAAACAGTTCAAAGGTCATTTGGGGTGTAAAATCCAACCTCAGCAAGTATGCACAAGTTTAAGATATTGTTCATAAAATATATTATTTAATTATTCAGAAAATCACCTTTGCTCGTTCAGCCCTGGTGCTTGTGTGTTATTTATTTAAATAATTGCCTTTTCAAGTTGAATAATCATTAATTCTGTATTGCTGTTTTTTCAATAATCAAACCAAAGACCTCCTGAAATAAGAAGACATCTGTTAGACCATTTAGGAAACTTCATTAACATCTATTTTTTGCCACAAATGTTCTGGCTAATTTTTTTTGGACTGTTATCCTTGCGGGTATATGTGCCTATAATTCTTGTCTCTATCTAGGTACATGCATCTATGAGAGATTGCGCCCTATACTGTACAAAGTCTAGTTATTACTAATAACTATATAAAAATGTATTGTTTTAAGTAACAGTTTACCTTAATATTGTTTTTAAATTTCATATAGCCTCGTTTGTGTTGCTATTTAATCCTTAAAGACTTAAATTAAACCAGATATTTTACTGTTCATTGACCTAGCCCAACCCAGCTTTGCCATATTTCCATTCATTGTGTAAACGGCAAAGGAAAACATAATAACCTGAATTTACAACTTAACAGATGTAAATTATTACAGTTAATTATTAAATATGCTGCTTACAAGCTTTAAATTATAAATGACCTCAAAGAACAGCAGTGTTTTTCTTCACTATACTGACGAGGTGAAGTGGCTTTCTGTGTAATTTAACATCAAATTAATTCATTTAACACCCTTTCAATTAGTTTCATGAAAGAGAAGAAAGTGAAAACAAAATAAAATATATTTTTAAACTACCAGCCTTGGTGAACATGAGACTTCTTTCTTTCTTTTTCTCACTGTAAGGTTTCTCATTATGGTCTTTTCTTGACCTCTCACCCTTTTTCATGACAGATCCAGTTTGCAGACCAGAAGCAGGAGTTCAACAAACGTCCCACCAAGATCGGCCGCAGGTCTTTGTCTCGCTCCATCTCACAGTCTTCTACAGACAGTTACAGCTCAGGTATGGCGTTCTGCAAGCACCAGTACATACTGTACAGTCACATGCGCACGTCCTGTTAAACCTCAGTCAGGTGGGCTACATAATGTGTTGCCATACGTCAGGGGTCTAATGTGGAGTGTCAGGTGTGTCATGTGAACAAAGGCTTTCCTGTGTGGGTTCTCTGGCAGGCCTCTTTAAGAGGATTACATTGATAAATGAGAGTAGATTTTAGGTGGGGAAGTAAAATCTACATTCCTGCAGGGCTCTTTTAGGACTGTGTTCATGGAGAAACAGATACACACATTTACATAATTTTTGTTTCTTTATTATTCCTTTTTTCAGCCGCTTCGTACACTGACAGCTCCGATGACGAAACCTCTCCCCGCGACAAGCAGCAGAAGAACTCCAAGGGCAATGCAGACTTCTGCATCAAAAACATCAAACAGGCCGACTTCGGACGCAGGGAGATTGAGATTGCCGAGCAAGGTTGGAAGGGCCCCTTGTGTCTTAATGTTTATGTGCCGACAAGCCATAACTGTTTACGAGGATGACTGCTGATTGTGCAATGCCGTTCACTCTTTGTTGTCAACATATTAAGCCACTGGTATTTGTTTATGTGTGAGGTAAAAGTGTTTGTGTGAGATCAAGCGAAGCATGTTTTGATGTTCTTCCTGTGCTGCTGAGGGGCCATATGTTCAGTGTGCGCTGTGAGACAGCAGGGCGCCCCCTTCAGCCCCTCGTAACCACATGGCCAAATACTCCAGTGTGCACTTACACACAGCCTGTGTCTGTTTATCAGCTTTAAAACGGTCTTTCATGTTTAAAGTTACATTTTGCGACTCATTTGTTAACAAAAGTAAAAATTAACAATTTAAATGAGCGAGTACATCATAAAACCAGTTATTTCTATTTATAAAGAGCTGTTGGGATGGATTTCTCAGGAAACGGCATACTTTAATCATTTGGATGTGTGTTTATACCACATCTGTAAATAAAGGAATAGTCAGGCTACTGGTAGATGCAGTGTTAGTAGCTTGAAGCTACAACAAAACTTGAGCTGAAAAGAGTTTACAAGCAGTAAAAACAAAGTTTATCCTGCCATGTGATAAAGTAAAAATAAAAATGTAAATGGGACTTTTATCTCTCAATTTTGACTTTCCTGAAAAAGATAGCTTCAAGTCATGAGAAAAAAAGTCAGAGTTGTAAGATATGAATTTGCAATTCTGAAAAAAAAAAAAATCTGTTTTTTTTTTTTTTTTGTTTCACAATCCTGGGATTATAACTTGCAATTCTGAGTTTATATCTCGCATTTGTCAATTTATATCTTGTAATTATGAGTTTATATATTGCCGTTGTAAGATATGAACTCAGAATTGCAAGAGAAAAAAGTCTAAGAGAAAGATGCAGCTACCTTTTTATCCCTTGGCAGAAACAAGCTTCCATAAGCGAGTACCTGTAATAAATCACAAATCACATTTACCATTGCCGCACATTTGCTGTGCACTGACTGGGTTTATAAAATCGTGATAACAATGTCAATCTCTAACCAGTTACTGTTTTGGTCCATTTGTCTATAAATAATCTTTCCAAGTTATAGTTTCAACCATTATTTGATATGAATAGCAATCGTCATATATAGTGTGACTGTTGCTAGACCTTTTTTACGTTATAAAACAACAACAAAATGTAAGTTCCTTACTTTTTTTTTTTTAGATATGTCGTTTGTTATAGTGAGATTTTCAGTGTTATTAGTGACATTCGCACTGGTAATGTGATCATTTGTAACCATGAGCACAGTGATGTGCCTCAAGCCATCGGAGTCATTCATGAAGCACAACTCGCATAATTACCAAAACCATGTTGTTGCGCAAGTAACATTTAGTTATAATTATGCTTCATCCACTAAAACTTACAGTTTTGCTTTAAGTCAAGGATGTGCAAGCAAAAAATGCTGTTTATTTACACATTACAGGCATGCATTAATGTCTTTTGTGTATTTGTGCACTGTAGAGATGCCTGCTCTCATGGCTTTGAGGAAGAGAGCTCAGGGAGAGAAGCCATTGGCTGGAGCCAAAATTGTGGGTTGCACCCACATCACTGCACAGACTGCTGTGAGTTTCTGTACACACACAAAAATACACTTGTATACCTAATATTAACTTAATTTGTTCTCAAATTAAGAAAATGAAATTAAATTACGCTATAATTCCAACACCCTAATCCCACCCAGCACCTTTTTGGAACATTATTTAGTCCATTTAGGAACTTATTTACTGTCCTACTATATTTGTGAGGATGTTTTCAAAAATTATGCTCATTTTGATGGCACGCTGACATCTGTATTTCAGTAATGCATCATCAAGTGTTTGTTTTTGTGTGTGTGTTTGCAGGTGTTGATGGAGACCCTCTCTGCTCTGGGCGCTCAGTGCAGGTGGGCCGCCTGTAACATCTACTCCACTCAGAACGAGGTAGCAGCCGCTCTGGCCGAGGGAGGTAAATATTTTTTCTTTCTTATTCTTACTTGTTTATATGCTTTCATATTTTTCTGCCTTGATGAACTCCCGTGTATCATCTCTGGCAGGTTTCTCAGTGTTTGCCTGGAAGGGTGAATCAGAGGATGATTTCTGGTGGTGTATCGATCGCTGTGTTAACGTGGAGGGCTGGCAGCCCAATATGGTAACAGACTATATACACCTAGACTTCTGAAGTGGCATATTATGACTGTTCAGTGTCTCAACAGCTTATGTCTTGTAGATTTTAGATGATGGAGGAGATCTTACCCACTGGATCTATAAGAAATATCCCAACATGTTCAAAAAGATCAAAGGCATCGTAGAGGAGAGCGTGACTGGAGTTCACAGGTGATTATAGTTTGTAAAGGGTTTTAGTTTGTGAAATGCATTAAGTCGTGTTACATTTTCAGCATTTAATGTGGATTAAGTGAGAGCTTTAGACTTAGAATGTAATTTGACACGATAATGTGGGCACTGCAGTTGTTTCTCATATTAAATGGGAATGTCTCCATCTAGTGGCAAGTCCTGGAACTGTCAAATGTGATTTAAAGGAGAAGAACAATTTACAAATAATTTACTCACCCCCTTGTCATCCAAGATGTTCATGTCTTTCTTTCTTCAGTTGTAAAGAAATTCTGTTTTTTGAGGGAAAACATTTCAGCATTTTTCTCCATATAATAAACTGATATAGCGCCCCGATTTTGAACTTCCAAAATGCAGTTTAAATGCGGCTTCAAACGATCCCAAATGTGGTTGTAAATAATACCAGCCGAGAAAGAAGGGTCTTATCTAGCGTAACGATCTGTTATTTTAATTTTAAAAAAAAACAATTGATATACTTTTTAATGCCAAATGCTTGTCTTGCCTTACTCTGCATGGACTGTTTTTGTTCCGGTTCATGACAGTTAGGGTATGTCGAAAAACCTAATGTTCTCATGTTTTCCCTCAACTTCGAAATAGTCCTATATCGCTGTTTTACCTTTTTTGTTCAGGGTATTTAATCTTCTTTGCATGTTCGCTTTGCAAAGACTTCTGCAGCGATGTTGGATGATTTTGAAATGATTTTTGAAGTTAAGGGATTTTTGAAGTTAAGGGAGAAAATGCAATTGGAGTTTTTCAACATACCCTAACTGTCTTGAACCAGAATACACAGAGTTCATGGAGAGAAAGGCAAGACGAGTGTATGAGATTAAAAAGTATTTAAATTGTACTTTTTTAATGAAAACAACCGACCGTTTCACTAAATAAGATAAGGGATAAGGGATCGTTTACAACCGCATTTGGGATCGTTTGAAGCCGCATTTAAACTGCATTTTGAAAGTTCAAAATCAGGGCACCATATCAGTCCATTATATGGAGAAAAATGCTGAAATGTTTTCCTCAAAAAACAATTTCTTCACGACTGAAGAAAGAAAGACATGAACATCTTGGATGACAAGGGGGTGAGTACATATATTTGAATCTTAGTTTTGGAAGTGGACTTCTCCTTTAAGTATAATATTTGAGAGAATATACTCTACCAGGCAGATATTTGAAAAAAAAAACCTTAAAATTTAGCTTTGCATCACAGAAATAAAGTTACAGTTTTCTATTAAGAATTCTGTTTCTTGCTTTTTTTTTTCTTTGAATTCTGAGGTTACATCTCACAAATGTAATTTTTTGTCTCAGAATTCTGAGTTTACATTTCACAAATGTAAAATATATTGAAATAGAAAACAGTTATTTTAAATTGTAATAATATTTATTGTATTTTCACTAAATCAGTACAATCTTGGTGAACATAAGAGAAAAAATTAAAAAGCTTAAAAAATCTTAATTATTCCAAACATTTGACCTGCAGTGTGTGTATTATATAATATAATATAATATATATATATACATACATATATACATTATATTGTATATTACTACATATTATAGTGATTATCGACATTAATCCTAATAAATTTGTCTTTGTGTTGTGTGTGTGTGTGTGTGTGTGGTTTTGTTTTTGTTTTTTTGGGGGGGTAAACATCTGTCATATTTTATTTTCTAGGCTATACCAGCTGTCAAAGGCTGGCAAGTTGTGTGTGCCCGCGATGAACGTTAACGATTCAGTGACCAAGCAGAAATTTGACAACCTGTACTGCTGCCGGGAGTCCATCTTGGATGGGTATGTCTCTTATAAAGGCACTTAAAATAGGTATTTTGTGGTTAGGTATTATGTGGTTAATATCGGCCTGTGGTTTTACTGAGCATGTTTGTGTTTGTTTTTTGTTTTCAAGTCTAAAGAGGACCACAGATGTGATGTTTGGAGGGAAGCAGGTGGTGGTGTGTGGATATGGAGAGGTGAGCAAATGTTGCCAGCTAACATAGTTTCCTGTGAAAACCTCTAGAGACTTGAATTTAGGTTTTCAGGATGTACTTGGCCTTATATAAGCATACACTCATTTAAATATAGGCACAATAATTTCATATCTACACCTCCACTGCACTGCTGCATTACTGCATTACCAAACAGATACCAGATATGGCCACTAGAGGACAGAAAACCTCAGGAAATACCTCTACATGTATTTGTTTGATTTAAAAAAAAAAATGAAGTCTAATAGAATGTTTTTACAGGAACAACAAAGGATCTTCATCTTGCCCTGTTTGTGTCAATCACATTGTGTGCTGCATACAGTATATATTTTCACATGTACATTTAACCTTTTCTTTCCGTGTAATTACTGTGAATCCTGTTGTGTGTAATAAGGTGGGAAAAGGCTGCTGTGCTGCTCTCAAAGCGATGGGCTCCATTGTCTATGTCACTGAGATTGACCCCATCTGTGCCCTACAGGCCTGGTGAGTCGCAGATGCTTTCACTGATTCAGCAGCAGTGATGCCCTTTAGATGCCATGAAATTACACTTAATGTCATTCTAATGTGTTAAAACATTATGAACCAGCATTTGAGCAGTGAATGATTCTCCAGGACTGTGTGTTCAGTATTTTTCCGCACCTGAATCAAATTATCATAGTACTTTCCTAATTGTTGTAAATGTTAGTCAGTTCTCTATGTTGAATAACTGCAAGCTTTTTATTCAGTATTCAGTCTCATGCCATTTATTTCTACTGTTTAGAAAGACTAATTTATGTTTGTCATCACACAGCATGGACGGCTTCAGGCTGGTAAAACTCAACGAAGTCATCCGACAAGTCGACATTGTCATCACCTGCACAGGTATTTATGAATCTGATTTTATTGTAGTAAATTTAAAGTTTTATTCAAAGGGTTGACTCTTGATTTGAGGGAAGAAAAAGGACAATTTACCCAGAAAAAAAAATCTACTTTTTGTGTCCAATTACATTCTTTGTAATTGCCTGGGGAAAACTGACATGCTTTAAAGTTCTGTTAAATTATGACTGAATTTTTATTTTTTGGAGAATTATCTGTTTAAAATCTGCATCACCTCTTGCTAATTAAATACTGTAACCTCATTTGACTTTATTAAAAGTTATTGTTGTTTTTGTTATACATATTATATATTTTAAGTAATTACTATTTTAAAAATAAATATTATTTTTGCATTTTTTAAATTATTTTATGAAGGCTTTTAATCATGTTCATTGTTATTGCTATTATTATTATTTTTTTTAAGTAATTGCTTTAAAAATCATTATTTTTACATTTTCAAAAGAAGTTTTTTAAATAAAGTTATGAAGGCTTTTTTAGGTATCAGCTAGTGTTTAACAGGCACTGCACTGCCCTAGAATGATGCACTGTTATATAACCGAGCACAGTTTATTGCCTTTATAACTGCATTCTGACTCTCACTGCACTATGCAAATGCACTTGTCATTAGCACAGTGATTTTGGCATAGATAGCTCTTCCGAAAGTTAATTACATCTGAGACTCGTATACACTTCAAGTAATTATGCCTGAGCCGCAGCCAGTCTTGAATTTCAGTTAAATGTAGTTTGACAACAGTTCTGATCATAGACCAATTTCTTGCCGTTCCTGTAACGTATAGTATGAACAGGACAATTAAAGAACAAACCTGAATCCAAGTTCAATCTGCAGGTAGCTGTGTTGCTCATGTGGATGAAATTACTTTCGGGACTAATTGCGTTTTGACTGCTTTGGATTCATTTAATAGTTCTTCGAGATGTGGCGCTTTGAGTCATTTCTGATCAGTGTAAACCACAAAGCTTTTAGAGTTTCTCATTCGTATTCATCTCACTTTTGTTGCGTGTGGTGTCCGCAGGCAATAAAAACGTGGTTGTAAGAGAGTACATGGACCGCATGAAGAACGGCTGTATTGTCTGCAACATGGGCCACTCCAACACTGAGATTGATGTGGTGAGGAAACTGCTCTAACCGTAGTGTATTCACAGGTGTATATGTAAATAAGTGTCTGAAAGTTGACAATCTTCCAACTTCTCAGGCCAGTCTGCGAACCCCTGAATTGACCTGGGAGCGGGTGAGGTCACAGGTGGACCACGTGATCTGGCCAGATGGAAAGAGAATAGTACTGCTGGCCGAGGTTAGACACATTGGAAATTTTGCTTTAAAAATATTTAGATCAAAATCAGTCCTATCAGGATTTCACTATTTATGTTTTGTGGTAGTAATTATTATTATTATTATTTATTTTTTTTTTTTTAATTTTGTATTGTGCTGAATTGTGAAAAACTAGAGGGACTGTGAAATACATCTTTAAAATGTCTTAATTTAATCACTGTTACATTGGAGTGTTTTTTTTAGCATAAGTAAATAAACTGTAACAGTTTTTATTAATAAATTATTAATAAATTATTAATTATTAATAAAAAAGTTTTTATTTTGATACTTTCCTTTTTCAATTTATTTTTAGTTAAGGTTTTGGTCATTTTGGGGTGTGTTTTTGTAATTGTTTTTGCTGTTGTTTTGTAGTTCTGTAGTTAATATAGTTAGTTCTTACAAATTTTTATTTTGGTTTTAGATATTTTTTAAAAATACTTTTTAAACATTTTTCACTTAAATTGATGCAATTTCTTATGTTATGTTTTTTTTTTACCCTGTTACATTAGATTAAATGTCTATACATAAATGCATTTATGCATGTAAATAGTTTTGTTTTATATGTAGTGTGGCTAAATATCTGCAATATATCTTCCTGTAGGCAAGGGAAGTTTATTTATTTTACCAGTGGTAAATTACACAGGCATTATCAAAAGCAGTTAAGATTAAAATGTCTTATCCAATCTATATACTGTATATATTTCCAGGGTCGCCTCCTAAACTTGAGCTGCTCCACTGTTCCTACCTTTGTGCTGTCCATCACTGCGACTACCCAGGTGAGACTAGAGTGGAAAATTAACGAAGGCGACTTTATTAATAATGTGCTTTTGTGTGCATGCAAGGAGAATTTACTTCATAGTTCAATCACAGAATTGGTTTCTCAGTGCTGCGTGCTGTGTGAGAGTATGGACCTCAGGCACTTAAAGTGTGTGTGTGTGTGTGTGTGTGTGTGTGTGTGTGTGTGTGTGTGTGTGTGTGTGTGTGTGTGTGTCACAGCCTTGCTGTTGTCATGGTGACTGATTTTTTGCTCCTTTTTCCCCAGGCGCTGGCTCTGATAGAGCTGTACAATGCTCCTGAAGGCCGCTACAAACAGGATGTCTACCTGCTGCCTAAAAAAATGGGTATGATGCGTTGATATAAATACATGCACATGCATTAAAAATGCCTTGTCTAAATGCATTATTATGCATAACCTAAAACTAACTAATTGAGAGTTCTGTGCTGCTTATCTTCTGCTAAAACAAGCGTCACATGCAGTAAACCCAGCAACTGGGTGAAATCCTCAAATGTTGTACTAATAATCTGGCAGTCTAGGGGTGTAATGGTTGTAATTGGTTTGGTCTGCGCCATACACAGATGTTTTCAGCCTGTTGAAAGATTCAGTGTTTTCTGCGGCACACGGTGTAGAGAGTTTAGCCATGTGGGATCCTGTGCAGACCCTGAGGAGCAGCAGACAGCTGAAAATAGGTCATGCTGTCACGAACGGCTGCCACTTCTCACTGCAGACTGCACCGTTCTGTCACTTCTCCCTCCCTGATCTCTCATCCTCTCCACTGCTCTTCAGCTTTTTCTTCTAAACTTGCAGCTCACGCTCACAGATGCAAATCTGTTAATAAATGAGAGTTTGCCTATTTAAGTGACTCCCAATTTAAGAGGAAGTGGAGAGATATGAGTAATTGATTATAGTCAGTTACTGTTGCTTTGTGAAATTTTGTGGGTGTAATTGAGTCATTCCGATAGAAATCCATATAATTGGAAGTGTTGCGTGATATGAATTTGCCACGCTGACCAACAGAAAGCTGCTTGGTTTAAAAGATTTGTACTTTATACTTTGCAATGCTATTGATGTGACAGCGGACCTCTTTTTGCTGAAATATTGCTGATGTGACCATACCTTCAAAAAATAACATTGGCCAATCACTTTTCTGCATCAGAAGTAAAGTATTAATATTTTAAAGATCCTGTGTATATGTGTATATATATGTATATGTGTGTATATATATGACTTTTCATTCATATATATGAATGTTAATCTCCTTTGTCTGTAGATGAGTACGTGGCCAGCCTTCATCTCCCTACTTTTGATGCACATTTGACTGAACTGTCTGATGAACAGGCCAAATACCTTGGCCTGAACAAGAACGGACCCTTTAAGCCAAACTATTACAGGTCAGTGGCTGCTTGATAAATTTTAATGATTTAAAAACTCCTGTTTTTTGTTTAATTTAATCATTGCTTGCAATGTTTCATTTTTAGGTACTAGACCCATTCACAGGTGGGAAACGAAGACTAAAGAAATTACCAAGACTTCATAATTCATACAGACTAAGGCGAGACAGAGCTGTGTCTCACAGCCTGCAGTTGGAGGGGAGGGAAAAGCCCTGATCTGATTGGTTGGGGGTGAAGGGCGTGGCTAATTATTGCTACGGCAGTGTTTATTTATTTTATGCTAGAATAACATAGCTAACCTTTTATGAGCTGCTACTGCCAGTGGTGCAACCTAGCAACGTTTTCATGGAGATTTCACCATTTCATCTTTTCTTAGCTTCATGTGTTAGTTGTACGTAATCCATTTAGATCTTTTATTGTTTAATTATAAGTTCCGGTAAAGGAAAAAAAAAAAAGTTTGATCATACCTGATGATTTAGTCATGGACATGCCACGTTGTCCTGTTCTCTTGTTTTCTACATGTGATTTTTTTTTTCTTTATATAATATGGGGGGTGGGACAGAATTACGGTTGGGCGCAGGGGTTCAAATCGTTCTTTTAGTTGATCACACTATTCAAATTATTTTGTTGTTTGTTTGTTTTTTAAATCTTGTATTATTAATTTTTACAGCAAATTTTAACTTTTTTGCGCTCTCAGTTCTAAATAAAAGCTGTTAAAATTTAACTGGATTGTGAACGATTTGGGGGCGGGGCTTATCCCCTCCGTTCACTCAGACTGGAATCTCATTGGCTGAGGCATTAGCATTTCAAATTTCCCTTGCAAACGCGACACGCTCCTTCCACACTGTTTCCAAGAACGCCAGTATTGATGTTTGAGATCAAAAAGGCTCAAACTGTGCGCAATCTATCCACGTTATTGCTGAAACTCGTCAGGCTGTGTAATCACAGGGGTGTATATTAAGATATTTATACAATTTTTTTTTTTTTTTTTTACTTTGTCTTCTGCCATCAACTTTTGTTCCTATGAACTCATCCTCTGTCATTATAAAAATAAGCAATTAAATGTTATGAGATACTCTAGTGTAATATGAAATTTAATGAAACCCTTGTTTTATATACTGTGAAGTAGAGCCTATATCAATGAGATACCAAATGTACAGTTAATCCGGTACCAAGTTTCTTTCCAGGTCCTCTGCAAATTTAGTCTGGAACACAATGGGAGAGAAATGTGTGTGAACTGAAGCCAAGACCAACTGTGTACTCATTTCAGAGGATCGTTTTCCTGTTTGCAGGCCTGTAGAGCAAAAGCTGCCTTTGTGACTGGGATATTCAAATATAATAAAATTGGGACCTTTATTTTACTACACTTCTGAAAATCTTTATGGCAGATATTTATCTTCTCTTTGCCATCTGTGTTTGTCATAAAGGGAATCAAAATGACATTGTCCGTTTCCTGTTTAATGTGGCGTCACTTTCCTTCGCTCAGGACCGTTTCACATGGATGTCTGTGTCGTGTAGTTGTCGATTAGTCTCAAAGGTCTTTCCGTTGATCATCCTGCCCAAAGTATACTTCGTTTTTGCACGGCTGTTTGAAATACTTTATTTGACAGCATGCACAAACAAGCACACTAGAAAGATTCGTATGTCCTGTGTCTGCGGTTTTTCTCTCTAAAAGTTAAGAGCGATTAAAAATGTTTTTGCGTTTAAACTAGCCTTGTGGGTATCTTTCAGTCCCCTCACACGAGCACTCGCTCATCTTCACAGGTGTCTATTGTTTTTGCTGTAGTTTTCAATAGTTGTTCTTGTTCTGTCTCCTCCGTTTCTTTTCCAACTGTGAAACAGGGGCTCAGGAGTTTTCTAAGCCTGTTTCAGTCACGGAATAAACAAAAATAATTGATTGATATAAACTTCCAACTCATTTCAAATTTGCATCTCACAATTCAGACTTTATTTTCAGATTTTTGAGTTTTATAGTTGAATTTTTTAAATTCTGTTTTAACAGAATTGCAAGGTAATTGTGACTTTTTATTTTGAAATTCTTTTATATTTTACAATTTGGACTTTTCTTTCCAGAACTGTGAGTTCATATCTTGCAGATTTTTATACAGACCCTGTAAAGTTGCAACTGTGAGTTGACTTTTTTTTTTTTTCTTTTTCCTCAGAATTGCAATTTTCTAATAATTATGTTTATATCTTGCAACTCTCAGTTCATATTTTGCAGTTCAGATTTTTTTAGACTGGAGTTGAGTCATAATTTAATTTTATTTTTTTTAACTTACAGTTACAAGCAAGCTTCTTGTAATTGTAACTTTTGTCTTAGGATTGTGAGATAAAAGATGAAATGACCTTTTTAAGTATTTTTCTATTTATTTATCCAGTGGTGGGAACAAGCTTCCAGGGTTTCCAACTTCTGGACAGACTTCTAAAGTGCATGTGTGAGCGGCAACTATTTTACATGCATGGTTAGAAAAATTGGGCTGCGTTCTTATTGTGCTGATAATGAAATTCACGTCACTCGTACTTTACACATACCCTAGCGTATGTACAAACACCGAAGTATACTTTGGGCTCTATACCTGTCATATAATAAATTATTACTGTTCCTGGGACCCTTTTAAACTCTAGGCTGCTTACCAACTTTACAAAACCCTAAAGGCATATAACAGTGTTCAGTTTTTTCCCAAACATTTGCTTTCCCTACAAACACAAGGTCGGGTTAAATTATTGTTCCTCTTATGTTGTTAGTACGTGCTGCTCTTGTAGTGTGTGTCCAGAGAGTCTATATTAGTATTAAAAATGTAAATGTATTGATACCCCGTATCTCCTCAGTAACCCTCCTGTCACGTTTGCATTCACTGTCTTTATCTGCTTAACACACAATCTCTGTACTAAAGCACATCAATTAGTGTACGTCTTGTTCAAATGTGTTCAACCCATTGTCTTAATTTTACTTTGATTTGCGGGGGTACGTGTGTGTGTGCGTGTGCATTACAATGTGTTTGAAGGGGCTCGTGTGCACAAACGGATGGTTTTCTGCTGCTGTGTGGCAGTAGACGGTGGATCCAGGCCTGGGATTTTTCCAGATGCATTTATAACCACGTGGAGCGCATGGGATCAACACCAGCACCTCTTACGGAGAATGAGCGTGGACATAAAGAAGCTAAAACATCTGTATATTTATTGTTGTAAATCACTACAAATAAGAAAGTCTAATGATGAGTTGTCAACAATGTTTAAATATTGCAAGTGATGGTAGATGAGCAATAATCTGTAATCATGAAGAACAAAAATAAAAATCACAAATGTAAACATTTTTTGCAGGCATTACCGACTGCGGTATTATTATTATTATTATTATTATTATTATTATTTTGTCAAATCAAAAAAAAAGTAGGTATCATATGCATGTTTGACTTTTTGTAGTTTTTTTTTAATACCAGAAATAATTTACAATGAAGAGCATAAATTCCCTATTTTACAGTGGTATGTTTAAAGGTACACAAATACTAAAAGTAGGATATTTTAAATTTAAAATATTTTATTTTACATTTTTTTTAATATGTATTTCCTGTTGTTTTTTTAATTATTTGTAATTTTAGTCATTTTAGTACATCAAGTTGAACAGTAATTAAAAATTCTACATAATTTGATTTTATTTCAAGTAAGTTTGAAAAGTTGAAAATTTTTGTTTGTTTTTTAATACTTTTAGGGGACTAATAGTTAGGGAATATTCCCTAAATCCAACCTTTGAAGGTCTGGTGAGGAGACTGGCTTGTTTGTAGACAGTGATTGAGCCCTCAGCTTCTGCTGGCCTATTATTTCAGGTATAATTTAGAGTCATGAATGAAACTGTTATGATGCCTTTAGGAAAGTATCTCAAATTTAAACTTAGATAATACCTAAAATAAGATATTTTGATGCTGTTCTTGTTGAGCTTAGTCACTTTGTATATTCCTGGACACTGAGGTCATGGATCAGAGGTGTAATATGGACAGTGTAAACGGTGGGTGTTTATTCTGGACACATGATGGTTTGAGAGGGTATGTATGTATTCAAAGACAAGAACAGCTGCTGTTGCCACTCACACCTTCAGGTTACAAACACACTCAAATGCTGTGTGTTTTCTTCACTCTGACCTGTTCAATATGGCAGCCCCCAAGGGAAGTTCAAGCCTTCCCTTATGCTAAATAAGGATACTAACAATGTTTCATAATTTGCTAATAGTGTAATTTGATAAAATTGGCAGGAGTTCAGACTATATTTTCACATATTTCTATCTCAGACCTTCTGAGAATGTCTGAACAAAAAAGCGCATCTTTCACCCTTTCAAATTAAAATGTTCATTGACGTTTCCTTCCCATTTGGCTTAACTTGTATGTGAAGACACCATCATGATGAATGTGTCTTTATTTCAACAATCAATAATTCTCTGTTTTGACAATATGGTCTGTCAAAAACGTCACAATGTGGCTCTTTCTGGCTGTGGAACAGGAGAAAACTCAATTCTTTCTGTTCCTCAGTGGGAATAATAGCACTTTGTTTGTCCGTATCACAACAGAACTGACAACACTTTCTAAAAGCCATACAAGATTGACTGGTGATTTCATTTTAATATAATTATATATTTTATCTCTAAGCAATACATAAGCTGTTGCCCATATGAGGGTATTTCTTCACCTATATTTTTGGATTAACATTTTGAATTAGTTTTTATATTTTTTGTTTTAATTTTAATTTTAATTAAAGTTTTAGTAATTATGTTGTGCTTTGTCGTTTTTATTATAAGTGTGTGTTTGTTTGTTTATTTCAGTCGTTTTAGTTATTTTAGTAAATCTTATATTAAATGAAAATGAGAAATACTGACTTGCCAACTATCTGAAATAATTTTGTATTATATATAATAAAAATTTCGTACTTGTATTTGTAAGCTGTAAGAGTTTCAAAAACCAACAAAATATTTTATTTATTTATTTAAAATAAAAACAACCCCTGGGAAGCTGTATTACAGTGATTGCACATTCCTAGATATTAAAAAAGCAGAATATTAAAGTTAATTACTGCATGTTTTACAGCAATTAAAATAAACATTTATTACATTTATTATAATTAGTAGCCTACATTCGGAGAGAAATACAAGCAAATTATATGTAATAGCACCTGCATATTCGTGGTTGAGTGCGGTGTGGGCGTGGCGCGCCGCAAGCTTTACGTCAAACCACGCCCTCATCAGCGATCAGCAGCCAATCAGAACGGCGGTGCCGGATATTATTCTGAACTTGGAGTCCAGCAGCGTCGGTTCCAGTGTGACAGTGTATTTCCGTGCGGCGAGCAGATCCACAGCCTGACAGATGCAGCAGCAGACCGACGACATGGAGGTACCTTTACTTAATGATTCTAACAGTAACAGACAGAAGTCTCTGGCTCAAGAGAGAGATGGGTTCAGCCATCAGCAGAAGGATTCGGAGGTAATCCGAGCACACTGACAGTTTGCAGGGGTAGAGGGGTGTGTATATGTGTGTGTAAGGTGGGTTGTTGCTGGGGGCTTTAAATGCCTCGAGTTGTTATTTTAGAAACATGCATGGCGCTAAAAATAGCTTCTCTTTAGGAATTTGATCCAGTGCGACCGGCTGATGGTTTTATAGAGGATATAGACATGCGTTTCGTGTGCATGCCTTTGAAGGCTAAATATGAAGGATGCATTGGTTTCTGTCTTAAATTCCCACTTCTTACACAGCATATGGATATATGCACATGCGCATATGAAATGCTGGACATGCATGCATTTGGCTCATTTCATCTACATGTGTAGTCCTCACATTAACCCGTCAATGTCAGTGGGCACACATTCCTATGCATTATGATATGTTTTCAAAACCAGTTATTTGATGAGCTTGATATCAGCCTGATATTATGGAATATATTTTATGTTGTGGGTTCAGATCTATCTGTCTATCTATCTATCTATCTATCTATCTATATGTCTACTGTATCTATTTATCTATCTAATGAACTGAACTGGAGTGGTAAAGACTGCACACTGTAATGTACTCATTGCTCTCTCTAACATATGAACTTATTATTTATTCAGTCATTAAAAATAAAAGCAAGGAAATGCATATTTAATTTTCTTCTTGGCACAGCACAGCTGTGATTCAGTCTTTAAGGACAGTAACACATTGTGCTGGGAGTACATCCAACCTATTGAAGTTATGGTAATGAATTTCTCAATCGTGATCGTTGAGCATATTGAATGTTTTTTTTCTTAGAGGAATTAGAGCGTGTTTTCCTCCTGCAGCAGTTTTTTTTTTTAGGACAGTGATTGTGAAGCGGTTTGAATGTACACAAAATGCCTCAAAATTATGTGCATGGCTGGAGTTTGTAACGAGGAGTGAAACTCAAAGGTCAAATATGTGAGTGATCTGTCATTAAACCAGAATATACTGGATGTGAAGCTCTTTTAGTATGTGCAACTCTTGTTCATTTACTCCTTGTTATGGTTTGGCTGGGCTTGGAGTTTAACTTTGGACTTTGGATTTGACATTAAATTTGATGTAAATGTACTCTGTATAATGTATAGGAAACTGAAATATTAACCCAGACATATGCAGTAATAGTCTAAAAATATCATAATGCTTTCTATCATGCTTTTATGGCTCATATAGTATGATATAGGAGAATATGAAGCGCAAAAACAATTTTATTAAGGGGTGCAAACTGAGCAAAAATATGCATTTTTTATGCTGATTTATATTACAGTTTGTAACCTACAATGACTTATGTACATAACTTGCAATTTCCTCATAATAATCATATAGTGTGAAGTTATACAAAAAAAGTCTAATGAATCACTCATGGTCCATTAGACTCCAGCATTGAGTCAGTTTCTTCAGTGTATGACATGTGTGTGTGTGAGTGTGAGTAATCAGTGACATGATTCATGGCAGAAGTGTGCATTTTGTTTACAGGATGATGTTGTAGTTTATAAGTGTCATAGTTTGCCTGTGTAGCCGATGTTTTGGCCTTTGACCTGCTCTGCTTTCTCAGAAAGCATCAGTATCTGCCGCTGGTTTGGATCAGACGTGAGTGTTCTGCTTCTGGTAGATCAGAGTGGGAGTAACCTTTAGGGAAGGTGTTGGAAAAGCTGTCAGAAGGAAAGCCCATCTCTCTCTCTCTCTCTCCCACACAGCTCTCAGTTAGAGCTTCCCACCATGAGTATCAATGCCATCTGCTCCTGGGGACCAAAATAAAATGCTTCTGACTGTGCCACACATGTCTGTGAGTTAGGAGGGAGAGAGAGACAGAGAGAGGAGGGTAAATCATTAGTTTAGTGTGCACATGCATGCATAAAATCGGTGTATATGCATTATGCATAAAGTAAGTGCATTTTGATGATAATGTGCATTTATAATTTTCTCACATACATTATACAATGCATTTTTGCCCATAATCCATATACAGTGCCTGAATTATACATTACGCATTTAAACTTGGGGTTTTTGTGAACTGTTTATCATGAAGTAATTAGAAAATTTTATTTCTATTGTATTAGTTTATTGTGAGATCAGTATAATTTTTTGAACAAAATTGTGACGAGAGTATTGTTACATTCCAAATTGAAACTGAAATTTCGTTTTATTTCTAATCATAAATTTACAGATGAAAATTGATTTGTCTAATGGGAACTTACTTTAAATTTCTTCGACTTGCTGCTGCCTGTAACATTTTCACTTTAGCTTATAGCTGTCCAAAGAAAGACTATAAGCTTTCCAAATAAGTTAGAGATAGAGACAGAAACAGTATGTAGAGACAGTACGACAAAAGTATGTGCAGGCTAAATCAAACCACCCAGACATTACCTGGTAAAGGTCATCCAGCAAAATTCTCTGAGAAGGGGACTTGTTTGAGAAATAAAGAGGGGTCAACAATCACTTAAAAAAGTACACAGTTTAAGATAGGAGAACAGAGTCCACCAATATCAAGAGCTCTTTCGATATCATTGTCAAGAGCCGTGCATTATGGGTGGGTGGCAAAAGAGGCCATTACTCAAAAAGAAACCATGTGAAAGCAGATCTGAGGTTTGCCAAAAAGCATAGTAGTGGGTGACCCATTTGTGATGGTTTTGAGGTCAGATGACTCTATAATAGAGCTTTTGGGCAAAATACAGTATGTGTGGGACAAGTCTAACACTGCCCACATCTAAAAGAATAACATCATGACGTGAAATACTGCCTGCTAAAAACAAAGCTTGAGAGAAAGTCTAGTAGAACAATGAGGCCAAATTCACACAAGGTGAATGTCCTGCAGAAGTGCTTTATCACTAAATGAATTAGCACTTAAGCAAGAGAACTTGGTTCTCAGGGGGAATGAGGAAAGTTCATCTTCAATATTATGCTTCTTACGTAATTAATTCTTCAACTGACAGCACAGAGTGTGTTCCCCAGATGTTAATTGGGCCGCAATTAAATCAAAATGCCTCAGAGGACCTGACACTTCTTCATTTCAGGCAGACTGTGAAGGAAAAGCCTGGAAATCCATGTTTGGCTTAAGGTTTAAGAGGTTATTGAGGTACATTAGCATACAGTAGATTAGCACTTACGTTTTTAAAGCATTAACACTGCGTTTGAGTGTGAATGTTCACAGCTTAGTAGCACTTGAGAGAGTTGGCTAAAAGATATGTGGCTATTCTTAAGCATAAGTGCAGACTTGGCTAACAGTCAGCAGACATTTATGAAGGAAATATCCTTTTAGATGGACACACACTGGAAAGCCTGAAGCCTTGCTTCCTGTTGCTATGACACAGTGTGCGTCAGTGAAAAAATCAGTGGAATTTACTGTAAAAAATTCCCAGAACTTTGCTGAAAAAAAACAAGGTACAGTAAAAAAAAAATTACCTACTGAATTACTAATATTTGTTTTGTACCTTTATAATTCACTGACAACCACCCTTAATGAACATTAATTTATCAACTTAAGACATAAAACCCTAATGTACATACTGTAAACTTATCAATTAACAGGTTTTCAAAATAGCATTTCTACATTCTACTTTTACCATTAAAGGAACCGTATGTAAGAAATTTATTTCAGTTAATCATAAAATGGCCCTGACATGTCACTAGACATTAAGAAATCATGTTCATTTCAAATACTTATATCACTGACAACAGTGGTCCGGCCAGGATATTGTCATTTAAAAGTGAAAGTTGCAGCCCTCAACTGATGTTGATGTTGTCATGTTGTGTTTTGGTCTGAGGCGCCACCCTCCAGCTATCTACCAATCACGAAGTCAGTAGAGTTTCGTCATCCGGGTTGGCAGCTCTGCTCTAGTTACAGCTGCAGCTACGAACGTGTCGGATAAAACATGTATAAAGTTACGAAACCTAAAAGACCTCGTTATGAATCCGAAGTACGTCGTGACAAAGTCCGAAATAAAACAAGGATTTGTATAGGAGATGCCTTTGACAGATGGAGACGGCTGAAAACGGAGAAGAATTTTGTTGGTATAGGCTAAAAGCCCCGTGCTTCCGTACACAGTGGATTTTCCACGGTCGCCCGTGCTAAATGCGTTCATAAAAAGCTTTATATCGCACCACTAGCACGGTATGAAAACAATCTATGTTCCGACTGAAATGTGGTATTACAGTACATCTTTACGAAATATTTGGCTAATCGCCTTTAGTAAATTTTTGCGACACATAATTACTTCGCAAAACATCTCTCGTGAAGCATAAACATAAGTAACAGAAGAAAAAAAAACTTATTGTGTAGGACTCGTCACTTGCCATTGGAAGCTCCTTGTAGCAGCCTACGTTCCTGCGGAACCCTGCAGCTTAGCTGGCAACCTCGAGTCAGGGGGGAGGGGGAGGGGATACGCCGTTCTACAGTATTTTGAAAGTGATTGCAGTACCAGTTTTGGCCACAATCCTACATACGGTTCCTTTAAAATTACATTTTTTACAGCATCAAGTCACCCTAGACATGCTAGTTTCAGTGCTATAATGTGAAATGCATTAAACCTATTGTCACATACTATTTTAGGATGTATAGTATGCAAATTGGGTCGCATAATGTGTGAGGTGTAGTTTCTTCATATTTAGATCTTTGTACCTTCAGAGCACATGTGAGGTACTGTGGTGATAGAAATGGTAGTTAATTCACGCTGACATACTGCCATCCTTATGTTCTCTACATTTCCCACTTTATTATCGCACTAGAGTAGTGTGCTCTGGCTGGATTAGCATAATTCTGAGGAAAATCACGTGCTGCAGAAATAGTGGAAAGACCTGAAATGTGCTTGGCAAGCGCTCCAGGATGTGAGACATGTGACACTTTCGGTTGTGGCAGTGCAGTTATTGTTCGCTTCTGATCCACAGGGGTCCATGGAGTCCCCGAACCTGGAGTTTGAATATGGGGACACGGACAGCTTCACTGCAGAGCTCTCAGGTGGGTCACACACGCACACACACACACACACACTAACATATCTAGGGATGAACAAGTAGTGGGTGAGCAATGCTTGGTGGAAGCGGCGCAAGAACTGTTTTAGATCTGACAGGAGTTCAAACATAGCTTTAAAATGAAAATAAATATAAATTCATAGAATATTAGATGTGCATTATGCATATTTACTGATGTATTTTTAATGTTGTAAGATTGACTGTGACCCTGTGTGTGGTTTAGGTGTTTTGTGATATGTTTGTAGTTTTATGCCTTGGAATATATCAAATGTGGTAGTATATAAACTATTATTATACAATATTATATTTTTAAATGTTATTTGCTGTTACTGTAGCCTCTTTATATGTCTAAAGTTTATTATAGTGTGTTTTAATTTGCATTTAAGTTGCATGCCAGTTAATGTTTGATTAATCTGTTTTACTACACTCTAAAAAATGCTGGGTTGTTTCAACCCAACTTTGGGTCAAATATGGACTAACCCAACTGTTGGGTTAAATTTTTCAATTAAATTTTTAACCCAAAAGTTGGTTTGAAACAACCCAGTGTATGAAATGGCAGTGTTATGAGCTTGTTTTTATTTAACTATATGTCTGTCTGTTTCTTTCGCACAGAGCTGTACAGCTACACAGAAGAGCCGGAGTTCAGTCTAAACAGGGATTACTTTGAAGAAGACTTCAAGAATCATGGTAATGTAGCCCAACATGTTAATGATGGGTGTAATGCATTACTGAGTAATTAATTGTAATTTAATTACTTTAAAGTAAAGGAAGGGATTACTCTTACTTTTTTGTTCTTTCTGATGTAATTGCGTTAGATACAGTATAGACTATAGAACAATACTATATAAAACAATAGTGGATTTAACATCAAAATTTAAAAATCTAATGTTAAAATGTGTTTTTAATGTAACATTCTCCCTTTAAATACTACGAATAATTTATGCAATTTTATATTTTTTATTTGAAAGAATTAAAAGAGCAGTTTCATGTCTATATTTGTGTTTTTTTTAATTGGTCAAGGTTGATGAAGTAATTCAGTACTTTTTAGACAGAGTAATTAGTACAGTAATCTAATTACACTAATGATGTAATTAGTAGCTGGCTAATAGTAGTGACGTACCCTACACTGGTTGCCAATGTTATATTACAACAAAATAAATATTTTCTTAATTAGTACTTTTAGTATTAATTTCCAGTATTAATCTTACAAACATAATACATTTACTTGGAAAAACAAAAAGCAGAGAACAGGTTTATTTTTCTTACTACATTGAATTTTTTAAGCCTAGACCTCTCTGAATTCCAAATTAATATTTAGAATGAGAGAAAATCAATTCTAAAATGAAAAATGCTTGATTAAACATATGTTTTTGCTTCCAAAGTTAATTTTAGGCACATTTAGAGAATTTTTTTACCTAGAAAACAAGACAAAATATCTTTATTTGCAGTGCATCTTCACCCAACACACTAACTCATAGTGCTTCAGATCTGTTGAGTTTTGTGCTGGAATTGCATTGTGAGAAATTGTTTGGAGTCCTGTTGTCGTGGACGTGCCTCAACAGAGAGAGACGGCTGATTAACTGAATGCTCCCGGGTATAACATTTCCACCTGTGTCTGAGAGAGAACAGAAATAAACCGTCAGCAAAGTTGCACAGTTCTCTCTCTGTGAGAAAAGGAGAATTTAATGAATGTTTATGTAGTTACAGTGTGTGTTTGTATGTGTGTGTATAGCCTCAGGCTTTACCCTGCCTTCTGTGTGCACAATCTCACCTTGCCAGACCTCTCGCTCTCTCTGTGTGTTTGCCGTGGCACTGCAGCCCTACAAAATGGAGAAAAGCCAAGAGGCTAGATCACCAATATCACGTTAGCTTTTGCGTGTTTGTGTGTGTTGTATATGTGTTGCATTTGACGTGTTGATGGAGTCTCTTACAAGACATGTTTACACACTACACTTTTTGCTGCCATCCAAAGGGATCATATTTTTTGTTCATTTTCCACTTGCAATTTTCCACGCTCTCTCAGACTCTGCTGCGCCTTTTAAAAGAATTGTTCATTTAAAATGAACATTTGCTCATAGTGCACTCACCCTCAGTACTTCGTTTGGAGAAATTGAGCATTACATCACTTGCTCACCAATAGGGGGCTCTGCAGTGAATGGGTAGCTTTAGAATGAGAGCCCAGTGTCAATGTTTTACTAATATCCAGAGGGAGGACTGTACACTAATTTGCATTCATGCCCCCTCTCGTATATGTGGTTGAATAAGATTTATGACTGAAAAAGAAGAGAGGACACTGAAGTGAACGAGTTTTTTCACGTGTCGCCCCTTTGAGCAACAAAAATCCTGACTAGTCTTTCTCACGTGTGAGAAACGAACCAGAATGGGAGGTGGTAGAAGAATAGCAGAAATGATTATCATGGACACAGACATAACTCTTCTGTGTTTTGCTCTCAGTGAAGGGCCGGAGGTGGATGGAGTTGAGTATGGAGGAGCAGAGGGCGTATGTCATGAGACTGCTGGACGCTCTGGAGGTCACCGATCGAGACAAGAGGCTCAAAGTGGCCCGAGCCATCCTCTATTTGGCACAAGGTACGAATATTGTACTCACAACCAGAATACAATGGGTGAATCTCATTAAAATAGTAAACAATGTCATATTTCACCCCCAAATCAAAAGGTAGAAATAATAAAATATGTTGTAATTAAATCTGTTTTAGAATCTTTAGAATATTTTGCAACTGTGACTTAATTATTTAGTATATTTTCCTCTAGTTCTCATTACTCTTTTAATGATGTATTACATAATTTGTATTCTGCCTTTAATTAATGCAAAATAATTAAAAATAAACAAGATTGTACTCTATTTGTTTGTACTAAAATATTTTTTAGAAGAGGCTATATAACTGTTTAAAACAGTAAACTATGATTATTGCAATCATGAGAATCATCATTGAGCATTATGGTAATGAGAATTTGGACATGAACTGGCTTAACTGACTTAACTTGTGCTTAATTTTAAATGAAAATTAGGAAATGTTTTTTCTTTAATGATGTATTATTTAATTTGTAGTACTGCCTTTAATTTATGCACATTTAAATGAAAATATACTGAATTGCAGATTCACTGGCATGAAAATATTTCTTTTTCTTCAGAAAAATATAATTTTTGATTTTTTTTTCTTAATGTATTATTAAATTAAAAATACATTGTACTGCAGCATTTGGTTTTAGTAAAAATATTTTAAACATCATATAAAACAATGCAGTCTGACTATTGCAATAATGACAATCAACACTGAGTATTATGGTAATAAGATATATAATGAAAATTATCATTGTTTATTATAGTAATGAGAATTTGGACCTATACATGCTGAATTGGTATAAAAATAATAAAAAAAAAAAAAATTACAGTATTTATTGTAATATTTTTCTTACTACTATTCTAATACTTTTCTTTTTTCATGTATTCAGGTGTGTTTGATGAGTGTGACACAGAAACTGACGTCCTCTACTGGTCCCGACACAATGTCTTCCTTCTCTACGACATGGGCATCTTTACAGCTCTGCTGGAGCTCCTCAGCATGGAGATAGAGTGAGTATTTTCATTTCCCAAAATGCCTCAGTCTCTGTGTGGTGATCTTTGACTGAGGCCAGACCATCTGGTGCAGGCGAGGACAGACAGGCGAAGGGTGAGATACTGAAAGAGACAGACAGACACTGAAACTCCAGCGGAGGGAAGTGTTTAACAGTGCTGCTATTTTTATTCTCTTTCTCCTGAGGGAGCAGGTTAGAAATGGCTCAGTCATGACTGTGTGTGAGTGAAACAGTGTTTAAGAGGTTGTGTATTTCTGTGGATCTCCTGGGTGCTGTACTAATGAGACGAACGGCTTTCTCTTTTCCGTTTCTTAATGCCCGCTGTGTACGGTAGCAGCTGCCTGGGCGGCACAGCGAGTCTCTTCTGCATTTCTCTAATTACCCACATTAAGTACACTTCCATGTTAACGGATGTTTTTATCCTATACAGAGAGTGATATCAGTGCAATCAGATATTATTGCACATACTGTACCAACATAAAAATGAATGTGCTAAGAACTACTCAGAACACATTAGCAACCGCATAGCAATGGTCTAGCACCCATTCATTATACCCTACTATTGTGGTGGCAACTTCTGCATGGATAAGGGCAATTAAGAAAATGTGAAAACCTATTGTATTTTCCAGAAAATTAGTCATACCTGAATATGAAGTCACGCCAGGACAAACATTGGCATATGTAATATTTTATGATTACATTAAAAAAAAGTAAAAAAAAAATGTGAAAAACATTAAACAAAATGTTTACAAATATTAAAAACGTATTTAAATTCCATGACTACACAAGAAGTCCTTTAAGATACTGATGTTTAAGATGTTAAGCGGTCATTTTATATATATATATATACTTAAGTTAACACTTGTTTCAAGTTATTTTTTTTGGTTTTAGATTTAGTTAAATATAATAACTTAAGTGCTATTCAATATAAACAACATTTATTATAAACTACAAAACTGAAAAAGCAAAACTGAAACTACTGATGTGTGGGAAATTTATTTTTTGAAATAAACATTGCATATGTTTTCAATGCTTCACGCTAATTACATTAATGTAATTAATATAAGTCAACCATATATAAGTCACTTTGGAATATTAGTTGCTGTTGCAGATGATTAAAAACATGACTTATATTCCAGAAAATATAATAGTTTACAAAATGTGAATATTATATTTTGATTTATCATAATATTATTTTGTGTGCCTGACTTTAATTGAAATATATAAATCGCTTTGGAATATAAATCTCAGCGTGAAAAAAAAGTGACTTATATTCCAGAAAAAACAGTTAACATTTTGTATTTTGTATTTTGCTTTGTCATATTCTTAGGAAGTTAATATAAGCATCATAATTTAAAAGCAAGATCAAAAAGGCCCAGTTCTTTTGTGTATCCATCTCGTACCTGCTGTCATCTCTCCATAATAAGGCTGTTCTTTATTTCCTGCACCAGCACACTCTCTCTCCATTTCCTCCCGCTCTCTTGTGTTAAAGTGATCCACAGAGTGGTCCGTCTGTGATCTCCGCTTCAAAGACAGCCTGGCCACCATGCCTCTTCTCTTTCAAGCCCCTGCCTGGGGGATTTAATGTCTTTGTACATGGTCTCATCAGCCCACACAGCAGAACTGCTCTCAGGGAGTCCGTACCACTGCCTGTCTGCCTCTTCTGTGGTTTACTATGGCGTAATTTGCGCAATTAGCCCTCCGGCTTCTCCGAGCATTGATTCATATTCAGCTGAGCACATCTGATTCAAATGATCGAGGTTGTGGTTGACAGCTAGTATTTGTACTGAACACAAGGGATTAGACTGCTTGGCTTGTTTGCCACTTTTGTATTGTATTTTGTGGAATGATAAAAATTGACTGTTTTTAGTATATCAAGTTAAACTAAATGAGACATTTTGGCAGCTACCTGAAATACATGAAGTTTGATACGTTCTTTATTTTAGTTTACATTTATTTCAAGTAAATGTAAATGTTTTTTTTTATGGTTCAGTTTTGGTTATCTATAATAACCCTGGTCTTTTTACATGGATGTTTCATAGAAATGTCCTTGTACATATGCATATATATTTTGATTTAGTATTGTTCCCTTTTTCTCCAGTAATAACCAGGCATGCAGCAGTGCGGTGAGAAAACCAGCCATTTCTCTGGCAGACAGCACTGAACTCAGGTAAGATGCCTACTGGGACTGATTCGGATTTTTTTTTCTCTCTCAAATCATGATGACTTCACTTCATCCAACCCACAATCTACCGCTCAGATTTACATTAAAATTGGTGCAGAGGAACCCTGGGCTGACAGAGAGGCAGCCTCACCTCCTTCATGTCTTCATGCTCAGTATGACAGTTATATATGTAGCAAACATAATTGTGTTCCACTGCTGCATTAGCTGACTATAGAAGGATAATATTTACCCTTGGTCACAATACACAAAGACTTTCTCTCACTAGCAAACACACTTCCACACAATAACTCAGACTGAAAGTAAAGGCATTTGCATTATGTTCTGAAGGGTTCTTCTGAGCATCATGTATCTGATGGTTGAGACCATTCGAGTGGAAATGGAGGGTGACAGTCCTGAAAGGAAGGCAGCCAGAGAGGCCTTCAAAACAGAGTTGGGTGAGAAAGACTGTGAGAGAGAGCTGTGTGTCCTTTAGTTTTTACACATACACAGAGTATAGTGTGTGTGTGTGTGTGTATTTGCAGTGGTTGGCTGTTGACCTTCTCTATGGCGCAGTGATTAACCTCCCTCCTCCTCTCAGGTTCACCCCTTTATAACGGAGAGCCCTTTGCCCTCCTCCTCTTCACCATGGTAACCAAGTTCTGCAGCATGAATGCACCCCATTTCCCCATGAAGAAAGTGCTGCTCTTACTCTGGAAGACCATACTGGTCAGTCTCAACACACACACTCAAAATTGCTGTTCATATACTCCATTGTAGATTAATACTTTTGATTCTAGTCTGTTCCATAGATCTATTCTATTCTATTCTATTCTATTCTATTCTATTCTATTTCACAGATAATTGACTGCTTATTCTATGGTATTCTGTTATGCTACATAATATTCTGTCTTAATCCATTGAATTTTATTTACAGATTTATTCCTTAAATTAAACTTATTCTGTTCTGTTTTATTCCATATATGAATACCATTCTATTCTATTCTATTCTATTCTATTCTATTCTATTCCAGATAATTGTCTACTTATTCTTTGATATTCTGTTTTGCTACATAATATTCTATTTTAAAACATTATGTTTCATTTACATATTTATTCTTTGACTTCTTCTATGAAGTTATCTTGTCATAGCTTCATTCCATCCAGTACAATTACTGCTCTATTCTATTCTGTTCTATTCTGTTCTATTCTATTCTATTCTATTCTATTCTATTTCACAGATAATTGACTGCTTATTCTATGGTATTCTGTTATGCTACATAATATTCTGTTTGAATCCATTGAATTTTATTTACAGATTTATTCCTTAAATTAAACTTATTCTGTTCTGTTTTATTCCATATATTAATACCATTCTATTCTATTCTATTCTATTCTATTCTATTCTATTGCAGATAATTGTCTACTTATTCTTTGATATTCTGTTTTGCTACATAATATTCTATTTTAAAACATTACGTTTCATTTACATATTTATTCTTTGAATTCTTCTATGAAGTTATCTTGTCATTCTGTTTAGCTTCATTCCATCCAGTACAATTACTGCTCTATTCTATTCTATTCTATTCTATTCTATTCTATTCTATTCTATTCTAACAGATAATTGACTGCTTGTTCTATGCTATTCTGTTATAATATATAATATTCTATTTTAATCCATTCAATTTCATTTACACATTTATTAAACTTCCATTCTGTTTCATTCCATACAATGATTTCTATTCTATTCTATTCTATTCTATTCTATTCTATTCTATTCTATTCCAGATATAATTGACTTGCTTATTCTATGCTATTCTGTTATGATAAATATTATTCTATTTTAACCCATTCATTTTCAATTACACATTTATTCCTTGAATTAAACTTCTTCCATTCTGTCATTTAGTTTTGCTTAATTCTGTTCAATACATTTACTATTCTATTTTATTCTATTCTATTCTATTCTATTGTGAGGTCAGTAAGATGTGTTTTTTTTAAAGATTATTTAATATAAGAGGCTTTCAAAACATTAAAAAAATCTTACCAACCACAAACTTTTGAATGGCATTTTATTCTGGATTGATTGATAGTTTAGTTCTGTTCTATTTTCTTTCATTATGCTACTTTTAATTCCACTGAGTAATTACTGCTAATTCCATTCTGTTCTACCAGACAAAGAGAGACATTTTAGGATTTTGTTTTTTTTTAGAATGCAAACACTGTTTACCGTAGACTTTTTCTATTCTAAATCGGCCAACTCTGGTCAATACCAGACCTGTTTATGTGCCTAGAGTGCTCTGTCCATTGATTTCTGCATGTTTGTGCACCTCAGTTCACTCTGGGAGGTTTCGAGGAGCTGCAGGAGATGAAGGTGAGAATGAGAGAGCAGCTGAACCTGCCACCGCTCCCCGAGGACAGCATTAAGGTGGTGCGAAACATGCGGGCGGCCTCTCCTCCAGCCTCGGCCATGGAGCTCATCGAGCAACAGCAGCAGCAGAAAAGAGGACGCAGGAGCCGTCGGGTACGAGAAACACACGCAAATGACCACTAGCAGAAACCACGTAAAGACGAAATGCAGTAACCGTGTCTTTGCAGTAGTTTTTCTGGTGATTAAGGGATAGAACAAGACTTTTACACCTTATAAATGGTATGATATGCATCATGTTTTGTACGAAAAATTTACGTGCAAGAGCAAAACAGCAGCTATTTTTGAAATAAACACCCAAAAATTAACAAGAAACGGCATTGTGAATTTCATTATGCAAATATGATGCAGGGCAATGTTATACTAATATGACAGCCCACCCATCCTGCAGAACTTACACAAGCTTTAAAATAAACTACATGCCACACTTCTGTCCTTCTTACAATCTAACACTGCATTGGTGATGTCACAATGAGAATGAAATGTAACAGAGCACAGATTGGCCGGACAACATCGTGGACCAGTCATAGCAGGTTTCACAGTTTTTGACCTCTCTCCTTCCTGTCTCACTCTGTCTTTGTACGTTCTCTGTAACCCTTTCTCCTTATCTTTCTCTCTTTACTCCCTCTGCCATTTTTTTTCTCTGGGTTTTCGTTTTCCTGTTGGCTCATTCCCGTCTCTTCCTTGTGTCCCTACAGAGTGCCTTTGTTGATAGCTTGGAAGGAGACAGTCCATATGCCAAGAAACAGGTCTTTACCCCAAACCCCTTTTGTGCATTCTCTTTGTTGTGGGCTGGCCTTGCACTCCTCCACTCTCTTTTCCTTCACAGCAATTTGTTTTTCCTTTGAAACTTGATTTGGGGAAGGGTTCTGAGAGATACAGCTGGCCATGGACATTAGCAAGACTCTTCTCTCCTCCTATCTTTCCATTTGCACATCTTTCCACAAATTCTCAGTCAATGAGATCCACATAGACACACTCCGGCTCCCACTAGCTAGCAGAATGGCTTCTTCTCATAGGCAACCAATCACAGCTGAGTCACCTCTGCTCATGGCCTCAGTACCACCCACAGACACACTCACATTCATTGACTGCACTGGAACAAAAGATGATGCTCCACTAATGCACCTCATGCCTGATGCTTGCTCTGAATCTTGCCATTCATGCATTTGCACAACACTAGAGATGTAAAGAACTTGTTTTTTGTGCCTTTGTTGAACTGAATCTACACAGGAATGTTATAAAAGGAGCTGCAGTGTTGTATCTGGAATGTGTGAGTCCCCAAAATTGGGTTAAAAATGTTTGTGATGCTTATCATTTGCAGGTTATGGAATGGTAAGTTTCAGCACTAAACTCTGAGCAATGGATGGGGAATGTAATCTAAAGGCTAAAATACCAGGAGAACCTGCGAAAAAACCCTGATATGAGTCTTGTTTATTCAAAACCTCAAATACAGCATGTTTCAATGTGGTCAGTTCAGGAAAAAAAACCATATCATATAAATTATATTTCAAAATCTTAAAGGGATAGTCCACACAAAAATGTAAATTTTGTCATCATTTACTCACCCTCAAGTTGTTCCAAACCTGTATGAATTTCTTTCTTCTGTTGAACACAAAAGAAGATATTTTGAAGAATGTTGGTAGCCATTGACTTCCATAATATTTTTTTCCATACTATGGAAGTCAATGGCTACCAGCAGTTGGAACAGCATGAGGGTGAATAAATAATAACAGAATGTTTATTTTTGGGTGAACTAACCCTTTAATTATTAATTTGGGCCTTCTTAATGAGACTTAATATCAGGGTCCAGAGTAACTTATACATTATTTGAGATTGATCTTAAACTCTTTCTCCCTTTCTTGCAGCCTCTGGTCAAGCAGGACAGCCTGGACACTTACAACGAACGGGACCCTTTCAAAAACGATGACGCGCGGGATGAGGAAGATGACCCTGAGGATGTGGACAGTGGCATCGAGGGAGAGGTCGACCCTCTCGACAGAGATGTTATTATCCAACCGCCGCCACCGCCACCACCGCTGCGGCCGCCAACGGAGAGAGTGTCCTTCCCTAAGGGACTGCCATGGGCTCCCAAAGTCAGGTAGTGTACAAGGTCTTCATCAGATGTGATGTCCATAAACTAATCGAGTAGGACTAGGGATGTTAATTTAGGTTTATTTTTCCTAACCGACAGCCGACACTCGTTAAGCGATTAGACCGTTAACTGACAAGATTATTTTAAATTAGAATTTAGTTCTGTCTGTGACCCGTTAAAAATACCAAAATATTTTCCAGGGAATAATTTTTTACAAGCAGCAAACAACAGAACGTGAAGATTCACATGGACATGCATATGCAGTGCCTGGAGAACCTGCGAAAAATATTATTTTTCTTTTTCTGCGAACGGAGAAAAACATAATAAAGCTAGACTATATATAATGAATGAATAGGCCTATACGCTAAATATTTTACTTAATTAACAAAATGAAAGAAAACAACTTGAGTTTTGGTTCATTTTTGTGCTGCGTGAAAGGAAGACAGCTGAAAGCGGCATCCTATTTTTCTTTATTTTACAAAAGCACAAAGATTTGTTTTCAGTGTGAATGTACACAAATAAAAGCAAACTGTTTACAGTTTCCATCATCTGTATGACTAGAAGGAATTTTCAGCATTATTTCAGTCTTCAGTGTCACATGATTCTTCAGAAATCATTCTAATATGCTGATTTGTGGTATTATCAGTGTTAAAAAGAGTTACCCTGCATAATATTTTTGTGAAAACTGTGATGCATCTTTTTTTAGGATTCTTTGATGAATAGAAAGTTCAAAAGAAAAGCATTTATTTGAAATAGATTTTTTTTTGCAACATTATAAATGTTTTTATTGTCACTTTTGATCCATTTAATGCATCCTTGCTGAATAAAAGTATTAATTTCTTCAAAAAAAAAAAAAAAATCATACTGACTTCAAACTTGTAGTGCTTCTGTAGTGACCCATCTAACTGCCTACAAAAATCTACTACAGCTCCTGTGCTAGAAACAGGCTGGTTTTAGGACTGCAGTACCTCTGACATAAATAATGCATATTTATGGTCAGAGACAAATGAACAGGGAGAAACATAGAGGATAAAAAAGAAGGAAAAGAGATTAATTTGGAACAGAGAAAGCTTTGACAATCACATTTGATGAAATCCTCCTGATTATTCAAAGAGACACGCAGTACAGTATTTACCTCTGCGGCTTCTTTACCTGTGAATTGTAACGCTGTGCTGAGCTCCACTGCTGCATGCAGATGAGAACGAGAGTGTGAGGGAGGGGGTGTTGCAGCAGTTTAAAGAGGTTAGTGTAAAGACGACGAAGGGACATAATTACGCTGCTCTTTTGGATAAATTAAAGCAGCTGTCTGTTGGTAGCAGCCAGCCTTAAACCGAGAAAAGGCTAAAATGTCCAAACCAACTCCTCATGTATTCAGTTCCCTTCTTCTTCCTCCCACAGAGAAAAAGACATCGAGCACTTTCTGGAGACCAGCAGAAATAAATTCATCGGCTTCACCTTGGGAAAGTGAGTCTCTGATCAATTCACTGGTGTTCTGAATCTATGATAAATGATAATAAAAGTCACCTTCATTATAATCAAATCAATATTCTCTGCTGTTTCTGATACTTTATGTTCTTTCTTTCTAATGTGGTTTTACAGTGACATTGACACTTTGGTTGGATTACCCAGGCCCATACATGAGAGTGTGAAGACTTTGAAACAGGTGAGCAAGGAAACTAATATTTTAGTATTCTTCTACACAGACGGAGGAGTAAACAAACATATTTGAACATCATATGCATGAATAATAAACGCTAAAGCTTTATTGGTACTCAGTGGATTATGTATCTGTTGGATTTACCTGCTGTTCCGCCAGAGATATGCATTGAACGTGAATCCAGTGGTCTAATGCATGCTCTGTTGGGGCTCTTTCAGCCAATCACAGTTTAGATATCCGTCCTCGGTCACCATGGCAATTCTCTCTCTCTCACCCCTTCTCTCTCAAGCACAAGTATGTCTCCATAGCAGAGGTCCAGATCAAGAGAGAGGAGGAGCTGCAGCAGTGTCCCATGACTATGGTAAGTGACTTAACTTTGCTGTTCTTTTGTATTTATTACTGGTTCATTAAGCTGTCAGTCAGAATCGCCTATTTTGATTGGCTAGGGGGAAGAGGAGGTGGAAGAAACACCTGCAGAGATTCTATATTTGGGAATGTTGCCTAGTCTCTCTCAGTATGTAGTAAGTGTCTCTCCTACTTTTAATCTTTTGCACACTTGGAAACGTGAATACAGCTCATGCTTTACATAAGAATGTCTGTATTTTTGGCCAGTTTATTTTTGATAATATTTCACAGCAAAAAAAATTGTGTCGTTCATGCACTGGCAAGTTTTGAGATTTTGGGCTATTTGGCCTAACTAGTGGATTAGACTTGTAGAAAGAAAACATCAAAAAAACAACACACACACACACATACATACTTGCATGAAAACAGCACTAACAGCTAGTTGCCAAAGCAACATTTTTGTTTTAATTTAATTTAACTTGATGTACTAAAATAACTAAAACTAAAGTAAAAATGAATGAAAAATATATAGACGTATTTAAAAAATTAAAATGACAAAAATACACAACAAAATTACTAAAATGTTAGCTAAAATGAAAACAAAGTATAAAAATAAAAAACTCATTAAAAATATTAATAAAATAGTACAAACAATAGTATCTCGATGATATTAAAATAACACTACTATTGACAGGATTTTCAAGTTTATGCAGAAATAAAAAGAGGTATCCAAAATCTCCTCTGTTTTGGAAATCTATGCAAATTAGTGCATATATTGAATTAGACAGTGCCTCATTTGCATATTTAAACATAGCGTTCTAGCAAACTTGTAAAACAAAAAAAAATGTTTGCAATTCTTAATGTAGTAAATCAACTTGGGAGTTATATCTCTTAGTTTATTTATTTTAACATATTAACATTGGGTGTCTTGTCTTAATTCTAAATGCTAAAACTTTTTAATGCATTGCAAATTCATGCTGGCATAAAATTGTATTTTTGGCCATAAACATGCATTTATTACTTGTGATGGAGGTATTAGAAGGTTTTACACTCCAGGCAAAATCATGACACTGTTCAGATATTCCCAATATTGGATTATGCATTACTTTTGGTAATAGTGTGGTGGTTAATGCATGCAACTCTTCAGACAAACATGGCAAGAATGTTGCACTAATGTTAGTCTCTTTGTAGATTGCTCTACTGAAGCTCCTTCTGGCTGCAGCTCCAACCTCCAAAGCAAAGACAGACTCTATCAACATCCTAGCCGATGTTCTGCCAGAGGAGATGCCGTAAGTCTACGCCCAAATGCACATACGGCAGAGACTCTGTGTTTGATGTGTGCATGGTGCATGAAAAGATCAGTTCGGTTCATTTTAGATGCACAGCAAACATTTCCCCTGTTTGAACAGAATCACCGTCCTCCAGAGCATGAAGCTGGGCATTGATGTGAACAGACACAAGGAGATTATCGTCAAAGCGATTTCAGCTCTCCTGCTACTGCTGCTCAAACACTTCAAACTCAACCACATATACCAGGTCAGACTCTCTTTTATTTGCTGTTCCTCTCTCTGCTTGTGTCTCTCTGATGTCTTTGGCTGAACTGACCCAGCGCTCTGCTGATAGGCTCACTGTCAAAGCACCATTCATCACAAGACAACGAAAGAGAGAGAGCCAGGGAGAGACGACAGTGAGACGAGCACTTAAACTAAAAAAAGCATACTCTAAATGCATCGAAATGACAGAAGAATCTGCCATATTTAAAACCAACGAGGGGATTTAGAGACTATCTTCTGCAGCTAGACTCATGTACTGATCTTACATTCACCAAACTGTACAGTTTTATTTCTTATCTGTATTCTGAAAGCTTATCAAATATGAAAATGGGTTAAGCTTGAAAATAATAGTTTAATACAGCTTACATTTGTTTCTGTACATTAGAATGTGCCCTGGTTCTAGTTTCTGAGCAAAAAATAATGGCTACCATACATTTTTACCATGATTTACAGAAGACGCTCACTAAAATATTATTCAGTGTAACAATAGTTTATATACTAAAAAAATCTTGTGAGGCATATTAAGCTCAATAATCATTAGATGGCATTCAAGTTTTGGAAGTGTAATGCATATTTAATTAGATGATGTTTAGTTTGCATTTTAACATTACATTTTAGCAAACTTAACATCTTTGCAATCTGTTGCCTTGCTGCCTCGTATGCTGAAATAAATCTGAGAATTTCTCTCCTCACACATCAAAGTATTTAAAAATATTAGCAGAAGATGAGAACAAAATGTTCTAAAGCGTGATGTGCTTCATCTTGTCAGCACAGTTCAGACTAATCCTGTATGATGAGGGTGACAAATTATGAAAAATGAACGTGGGTGTTTTTAAGTGGCGTCCTCTATTGGTGGAGAACGGAAGTAGTGAAAAATAGCACTGCAGTGGGAACAGTTTTATAACACATTTATTTTTTTGAAGGTTCACTGAATTCATACAGCACTGAATAAGGCAGTTGTGCATATCTTTTCCCTCTCCATTTCAATTACTCAATCACTCACTCGCTCAGATTAAACAACAAGAACAGGCGTCAGCATTGCGGATCTGCTGACATATCCCGCTGAGCTGATGTACAGTTAATTCTGGCTAACGGGAAAGGCTCTGGGTTGCTCTTTGACAGAGTTTGCTCATTAAAGTCTAAAACCGTGATAAACGGAGAGCCACTGGAAACAAATCACTCTTCAGTATGCATCTCAGTCTCAGCTGAGAGAAATGATGAATGTCTTGCAAATGAAAGCCTAATGAAAGCTTCAGCTCATCAGAGATAGAAGGAAGTTGGCAGTTAATTATAGACGTTATGGGCCAAACTGACTTCCTCTCTATGTAACGCCACTGGATTTAAAGTGCCAGTCTTACTTATGTTAAAATGTTGGGTTGTTTGCACTGTATTTATATATATTTTTTGTTTGTTTCGGACAGTTTGAATATGTGGCTCAGCATCTGGTGTTTGCCAACTGCATACCGCTCATCCTCAAATTCTTCAACCAGAACATTATGTCTTATATCAGTGCCAAAAACAGGTAAATATTTAGATATATGCTCATTTGAATCAACGTCTGTGTCTGCCAGTCTTTTAAACCTATTGTGTTTTCCGATGGCAGCATTTGTGCTCTGGATTTTCCTCATTGTGTGGTTCATGAAATGCCTGAACTCACAGCTGAAAGCCTGGTAATTATACAAAACACTCATTTGATTTCGTCAGTTTTTTCTTAAACTCCATTCTTTATTTTAAAGATGATGTAGGTAACTGAAAACAAACAAACTAGCATTTTAGTTGGTTGTTAAAATGCTGAATGTGTGCCTGTGTGTTTATAAACAGGAAGCTGGTGACAGTAATCAGTTTTGCTGGCGTAATCTCTTCTCCTGCATCAACCTACTGAGGATCCTAAACAAAATCACCAAGTGGAAACACTCAAGAACTATGGTGACAGAAAGAAAATGTTTATTTTAAAGAATGCAAGCATTAAGCCATCTCATTTTCTAATACATAACTAGGCCATGTTCAAGAAATATGAATGAATTTCTTTGTAAATGGTTTAGAAATCCTATCCTTTCATGCATTTTTAATTATGACTGCTGTATTTGCAGTGTTTTTCTACTATTGTATAACCTTAGCCCCACTTTAAAGTAGTTTTAGTCTGTTTCTCTTGTGGCATGTACTTTCTAAATAATAAAAGAGAGACAAAACACAGTGGTAATATCTGTATATTCAACTAATGATATCAATCAGTGGTATCTCTAATTGTTGAATGCAGCCTGTTTATGTGAAAGCAAATCACTATAAAGGAAAAACATGTTCTTGAATCCATTCATATAGTATTGAATTTCATTCTTTGGGGTGATTTATGTATGAATGCTTTTACGTACAATTTTCAATGGTTTGTGTTGGGTCTCTTTCCTTTACAGATGCTTGTGGTGTTCAAGTCTGCTCCCATCCTGAAGAGGGCCCTCAAGGTCAAACAGGCCATGATGCAGCTGTACGTCCTCAAACTCCTCAAGATACAGACCAAGTATCTGGGCCGCCAGTGGAGAAAGAGTAACATGAAAACCATGTCTGCCATCTACCAGAAAGTCAGACATCGGCTCAATGATGACTGGGCGTATGGGAATGGTAAATATAAGAGGTTTTTTTTTTTACTCAGGGTTGGCCTATGAGAAAGACAGTCAATTTCAAGACCCTGTAGAAGGTGCACTGTAGGTCTGGCGTCAGATTCAAATTTAGAATGTTCTTATTCTAATGTTTTAGAATGTTTTTAAATTTTGAATTATTTCCTAAATGAAACATGGGCCATAAGCTGCAATTCAGAAGCTGCTTCTTTTAAAGGTTATGTGTGTATTTTTTTTTTTACTGTACTAAAGCATAAAATACCATAATATGTTTGCAGATATTAAGGAAACATGCTAAGTTCACATACTTTTTTTCTCAGAAAAATGATACAGCCAGTTATTCTATTTTTGAATGTGTGTTCCATGTCGGAATGTCTGTTTTTGTTTTGTTCTGTGTGATTCCGCCCACTGCCAATTCAGCTAATAGTCACCCTGGGTTGCCAGTTGGCAGAAAACACAGCATATTGCAGACATGGGATCCAGCAAACAAACTAGGTCTGAGATCCATCTAAATGACCAGAGGCATATTAAAACACGGCTAAATCAACTCATCAACTTACAGTGAAAAGCTCATCGCCTTCCACTGTCAGTTGCACTTGTTCATGTTGCATGTTCTCAATCCGGCAACCCACATAAACTTCGAGTCTGAGAAGGAGGGGCGGGAGAAACTCTGCTCTCCAATAATTTGAGTTTGGACTGCAGTACCAATTTCAACGACTATCTGTCAATATTACATCGAACGAAAGCATCACAGCAGTAGGCTCTTTCAAATGCAGCTTCTAAATGCATCTTTCAATTCCCAGGCCATAAATACAACAAATGCATCCTTTGCAGCCCAGACTAACCATTTAACAATGTTTGGTTCGACCTTTGAAAGACGCAGCCCCTAAATTGGGACACGGCTAATGTAGTTGTTCTCATATGTAAACTATGCTCATATTTTTTTTATTTTCTTCTGCCAGATATCGACGCTCGGCCGTGGGACTTTCAGGCGGAGGAGTGTGCGCTACGCGAGAGCATTGAGAAATTCAACACTCGTCGTTACGATAAGAATCAGAACAGTGAGTTTACACCAGTGGACAACTGCCTCCAAAGCGTTTTAGGTCAGCGTGTCGACCTACCCGAAGACTTCCATTATAGCTATGAGATGTGGCTTGAAAGAGAGGTTTTCTCCCAACCTATTCAATGGGAAGGTCTGCTACAAGCCTAGTGATCCTGTTGTGATTATTATGGGACTTGTTTCTTATTAAACCGACACAATTACTGTGGGATCACGCAAAGCACTGAGGGTCTGCCGTTCTTGTTCTGTAATGGATTCTTGTAAATAGAGATATATATATATGTGAATATGGAATGGTGGTCTTCCTTGTTGTATAAAAGCATTTGAGTTAAAATGCTTTGGGTAAAAACAAATATATCGGTGTATGGAATGAAAGAATGATATCTTTAATAACTGAAGCATACTTTATGTATAACAGTCAATCGCACAATACAGCATTCTAAAGTCAAGATCAGGATTTATTTATATGGTCACATACTGTGTCTAACTGTGGAAATTATGTAAATATGAACACTTCTTGAAGTTGTGAGCTACCACCTGAAGCAGGGTCTCTCACAAAAAAGCAGATATGTGGTTTGTTAAAAATTAATTCATTTATTTTCCCTGTAGCATCATGTGTCTGTGTTCTCGAGAAAGCAGTGAGTCACTTTTTTTGTCCTCATGTGGCACTGCACATCACACAAAAGACCCCTGAGCAGCACAATACACACATTCAAAGTGTCCTTGGTGACTGTACCGTCACCCACACCAAGCATGTCACTCACTAAATGGTGCTGGTTTTTAACACTTCATTTTATCTTGTTAATTGTGTCACATTCTCTGCTGAGATTACATGACAAGGTCTTGCGAAGCACTGTTTGAAGTGTTTGTGCTCTCTCCATCAAAAAACCTTCATTCTTTCTTGTTTTACAGGGTTTGTCTTGGAATATAATTTCTTATTTTTTATATTCTCATTGTTTTGTACTAAGGTGCTGTGTAAATGAAACTACCTATCCATGCCAAATACAGCACCATTACATTTTTATATGTACACTGATTTGTTCTACTTGTACAGACTGCACTGTAAGTCAGTGTTCATGGTAAAATTGATGTAAATTGATGTCTTTAATAAATTATTAAGAGAGTTAACAGCCATAACCTTGTGCATAACAGAATCGTCTCTAAATCTTAAATTCTGCAGTTTTTCATCCGCTCCACTAGGCGGCACATGCGGGTTTCTCCTTCAGTCTGACTTCCTCGGCTGTTTGACAACACGACTTGACGACGATCACAACAACAACATTCACAGATCCTGCAGATGATTTTGTCTTAAAAGCTGTTAATGTCACGTTAACAGCATATATTTCAGCTGAGCTGCAAACAAAACCGACACACAGTCTGATAAAATGATGGAAACGAGTGTCAGCGACTCACCTGTAAGTAATTACCGCATAAAGTGGACTTCTCGTCTTGCACTATATAACAGTTGTCATGTTTTGTTTAAGTCTTCGTTTTAGTTTCTATGTGTAAGTAAGATATACCATAGCAAGACACCTAATTTAGATTAAAGTAATGATGGATTGTCTGTACATGTACACTACAAAGCAAACTAAGACCTTTAATAACAAATGAATCAGTAGTTGTTGCTTTACCTTTCTAATCTTTGAATAAATATTATATTAGTCTAGTAATAGTCTATATATATATATATATATATATATATATATATATATATATGTGTGTATGTGTATATGTATATGTATATGTATATGTATATGTATGACATGTTAACACTTAGATTGTGCTTTTGTTTGTCCTGATCTATAACTTACTGATTCTGGACAGTCTTGCTGCTATTGAAGTGTTGATAAAAGTTCACGTTGAAGCGTTTATATATTAAATAGGAATTCAGTTTATGTAGTTAACTTACATTTATAAACTAGTATTTAAATTTAAAAGTTTACTTTTTTTTTTTTTTAGAAATGCAATATGTGTAATAATGTCTTTATTTCTGTCTTGACTCTCCAGAATAAGTGATGTCTTATGGATTGCAAAGCCGTCCTGCTGAAGCAGAGCCCTGTGATGTGTGGACAGACATTGACTGTAATGACTGTCTGTTAATGGACAGGTAATGTAATGTTTCTAATGTGTGTTCTAAACCTGTAGATTACCATAATTTTCTTTTTAAGGGCCTCCCTTAGAAAGACTAATGATGGTAACCTAAGTAGGTGGAGAAGGGACTGGGGATGAGAATTTTTATGCATCTTTATTTATTTATTGTTTTTCAGTCTGTCCAAAAGCATAACCACTGCTGGTTGTGTTGCCTGAGGATCCAGGGCGCGCCTTCACACACACTTCACCATTCGCTCATAACGCAGAGATCCAGCTGGGATTGAACCAGCGCTCTTACCTGTGAGCCACAGATCTCCTGTTGAGAGACATGAAGGAACTTATATTTGACTGTTTACCTATGATTTCCCAATAAAGAAGGTAAATTAAGCTGTGTATGTGATATTCTTTTTTTAAGGTGAGATTTGAAACCATGTTGTCATTCAAGGCTCATCCTTAGAGAAAGTGTGTTTATCTTCTAGCCCATCATGGATTTCACATTGTGTTTGGTGTTTGAGTGACTTTGTTTGATGAGATCTGTTTAAAGTAAGCAATAATGGGCTTTGAACTTAGATCTCCATGATTAAAACCCAAAGTTTTATCTCCTGAGCCACTGAGTCTGTGGAGGTGAGGAATGTTTTGAACAGGGTTTTATTGAGTGAGTTCTTGTAAACAATAAATTACCTTAATGACTGAAGGATTTGATCCAGGACTTTCATGTTTGAGATTGAAGTCTTTAACCACTGAGCCATAGAAGCTGTGTTGTTATTGTTTGTAGGTCATTTAGATTTTAACTTCATGTTACTGTAGGTTTCAACTGTGAGAGTAAAGGACATTCATTGATTCTGTGAGATTTGAACACATCTCAACTGCAGCTTCATGATTCATTAGCACGTAAGTTACCACTAAGCCACCATTCTTCTGTTATTTACTATCTTTTTAACTTATTTGTAGTGTACAGCGCATTTTAAGTGATAAGTTATTTTAAAACTTAGTGGATTTGACCCATTACTTTCACACCAAAGTTGAACAATTACCCACCATACAACAGAGACTGTGTTGAATTCACTGTTGTTTCTGGTCTTTTATATTAGCATTTATTACTATCAACTGCAGCAGTGTAATTCACAAAAACCACCACAGGAGGGCAACACCAGTTTATTATACTTGATTGTAATTCACAAAAATCACCACAGAAGAGCGAAACAAGTTTAATTTTATTGACTAGATTGTAATTCACAAAAACACCACAGGAGGGCGAAACCAATGTAAGTTTATTATACTCGATTGTAATTCACAAAAATCACCACAGGATGGTGAAACCAATGTTAGTTTATTATACTTAATTGTAATGCACAAAAATCACCACAGGAGGGCGAACCAAGTTTAAGTTTATTATACTCAACTGTAATTCTCAAAAATCACCACAGGAGGGCGTATCCCATTTAAGTTGATTAGACTCAGTGGTATAATTCACAAAAATCACCACAGGAGGGTGCAACTTTTAATTTAATTTATAGAAAATAAAAATGAGGTAGTGTCAATGCCAAATTGTCACCACCGGAGGGCAGCCTTCTGAAAACTTTGTGACAAACTGAGATCACTGTGCAACTTTCTGAAATGATATGCACAGTTTTATGTCAAAGGCTGATTGGTCTGTTCAGCGCTGTGTGAAATCGAATACGACTTGTGTAACATTGATTGCTTGGTGTTACATGGTGATTGGTTGTGGAGATTAATATTTAATTAGCTGGGTCTTTGTGTTTGTAAAAGACATTAAATATAGTTATTTGTAGTTAATATGGGTTGTAGTTTTGTTTGTCATTCTGTTTAGTGTTAATTATGTGGTTTAATATTAAATTTTCACTAAATTTTTAATTTAGTGTTACCCTTGTTAAGAATAGTGTTCCTCTGAACTACATGTGACTTCATGGGGTGCTTTACTGGTTAAAGAACACGATGATAGTGTTTTACCAGTCCTTGTTAAAAATGGGATGGGTTTGTATTTCTGTGCTGGATGTTAAAGTCTTAAATCTAATTATAAAACATTAAATAAAAACAGACCTAAACAATAACTGTGCAAAAACAGTACATGGAAGTATGAGCTGAATGCTGCATTTGTGAATTTAAATAAAATAAAAAATAATTATGGTTCTTGATGCATTATTAGAATTCAAAAAAAAAAAAAAAAAATTAAAGCTAATCTTAAAAATATATGAAATTATTCTATACATTAAGTGTGTGTAACAAAAAATGCAAACTAGTTTGTTAGGCACTTCATGTTCTTAAACCCTTTAAAATGATAGTGCCCTGAAAAAAAAAAGACTCAAACGTGTCCTGAGTTTTAAAGAAAAATAATGATGTCCACTATTGCTTTTTTTTAAACTGTTGCTAAAAGTAATGCCATAGACCAAAATCCAAAACTGCATCTTATCATAGCCCCTGTGGTGCAGTGGTTAACTCTTTGCATTTTGATAAAAAAAAGTCTAGGTTCAAATCCCACAGTTACTGAAGTACTTCATGTAATTTATTAATCTTGTGCTTTGTTATGATAACAACACATCCAAAAGCACTCTGCAACATCAGTGGCACAATAAACAAAGTTCTGCATCTTAAATATGAATCCTGGGTTCAAATACCTTTGTTCCTTATTTTAATTATTGCTATAAAAAATGCCATACAACAAAATCCAAAGCATGTCATCTCTCAGCCTCTGTGGCACAGTGGTTTATTATTTGCATTTTGGTGCAAGAAAGTCTCGGTTCAAATCCCACAATATTTAAGTACTTTTCAACATTTATTAAGCAATTCACGCTCTCTACCATGTATGTTAACATTGGAAAAAAAATAGAAACAAAAACTGTAAGTCTAATAAAAGTCTCCTGTGGCTCAGTGGTTAATCATCTGAGTTTGGATACATGAACTTCTTGGTTCAAATCCCCCATTTGCTAAATTATTTATCATATAAAACAAACTCTCAATAAAACCACATCCAAATGCTTTGCCGACTCAGTGGCTTAGTTGATATAGTGTTGCGTTTTAATTATGGAGACCCAAGTTCAAATCTTACTTTCACAAACATTCATTTCTTGCTATAATGTATGCTGTAGCTTAAGAAAATAAAAAATAAATGCACATTCAAAACCCTTTGCAGCTCTACAGGCTCAGTGGGGCAAGAGATAAAATTCTGCATTTTAAGCATGCTGTTCTGGGTTTTGTTGCTATAGATAATGCCATATACCACAGCCTCACAACCCCTATGGCACAGTGGTTACTTATTTGTGTCTTGGTACAAGAAAGTCTGGGTTCAAATCCCGTTTACTCAATTACTGAAGTGCTTTACATAATTTATTAACCAATTCATGGTTCAAAACATGTACTTTAATATAACAATGCCAAAAAAGTAAAAAAAAAAAATAGCTGTATTTCAATTTAAGTTTTAAAAACACTAACATAGCCTTTCAAATTCTGTGGCTCAGTGGTTACTTATTTGCACTTTGGTACAAGAAAGTCTGGGTTCAAATCCCAAAATTTCTTTGTTTTTATACATGACAGTCTGGGTTCGAACCCAGCAATTGCTTAACTTTTTCATTATATACAACACACCTGTCAACAAAACCCCATCCGAATCCAACTGAAATTCCTAGATTCTGTAGCTCAGATGATAAAGAGTTGCTTTCTTTATCATGGAGACCCGGGTTCGAGCCCCACTGTTTGTTACTTTAAGTTGTTTCTAATTTAATAGCTCCACATTAAAAACACCATTGCACATCACTGCTTCTATGGCGTAGTAGATAATCACTTGCTTTTCATGTGCAACACTCTAGGTTCAAGCCCAGCAGTTGCTTAACTTTTTCATTATATACAACACACCTGTCAACAAAACCCCATCCGAATCCAACGGAAATTCCTAGGTTCTGTAGCTCAGATGATAAAGCGTTGCTTTTTTTATCATGGATACCCGGGTTCGAACCCCACTGTTTGTTACTTTAAGTTGTTTCTAACTTAATAGATCCAAATTAAAAACATCATTACATATCACTTGCTTCTATGAAAACGGTGGTAGATAATCCACTTACTTTTCATGTGTAACACTCTAGGTTCAACCCCAGCAGTTGCTTAACTTTTTCATTATATACAACACACCTGTCAACAAAACCCCATCCGAATCCAACGGAAATTCCTAGGTTCTGTAGCTCAGATGATAAAGCGTTGCTTTTTTTATCATGGATACCCGGGTTCGAACCCCACTGTTTGTTACTTTAAGTTGTTTCTAACTTAATAGATCCAAATTAAAAACATCATTACATATCACTGCTTCTATGGCGCAGTAGATAATCACATGCCTTTCATGCGTAACAGTCTAGGTTCAAGCCCAGCAATTGCTTAGCTTTTTCTTTATATAAAACCCAGCTGTCAATAAAACCCCATCCAGATCCAATCGAACTCCCCAGACTCTGTAGCTCAGATGATAAAGCATTGTGTTTTAATCATGGAGACCTGGGTTCAAATCCCGTTATTGCTTATGTTAAATTGTTGATGTGACATCCAACAAAGTGGCCCAAATGTCAGCTGTCGATGTGAAAGCCACAATGGCGCCAGTGGCTGAACACACGTTGGTTGTGGACAAGGTTGCGGAAAAGATATGGGTTCAAGCCCCACACCAAAGAGAGAAAGCTGTGGGTACAGCAAAACACAAAGTGCAATACTGACTAACTAAGCGTGGCGGTAAAGGGTGGTGAAACAGAAAGCCAGAGGCAGACTGGCTAAAATACCTGGAACAGTAAAACATCTGAAACACGGACTACCTAACAGACGTACTTGGGGCGGTACAATAAACTGGCTGAAGAGCATGAAAAACACGGACTGACAAAAATATCTAGGGAGGTAAAACGGCAAAGACAAAGAAGATGAAGGCAGAGATGGCGGTGGCAAAGCTGGAGGAGGTGGAGACGGAGGCAGAGATGAGAGGGAGGGTCCAAAGGAAGGGGCAGAGATAGAGAGGAGGTCAAAGGAAGGCAGAGATGAGAGGGAGGAGTCAGGAGGAATTTTTTTTTTTTTAAATTTTGCTGCTAAATTTGCAAAAACGAAAGCTCTCTATTCTCATTTGCAGCAGGGTGGGATTTGGTTGTTTGCTGGGTTGGGGAGCCTTGTGCCATGTTCACTGACCACTCAGCCGCACCACCTCACACAAAAATTGTATTCAAGGTACTATAAAAGAAATGCTTGTTACACACATTCAAAAAAAAGAAATAAAAAGTAATTAAATAAAATAAAATCTATAAATAAATAAATAATTAATTAAAATGGTCTACAATTGAAGGGGTACAATTAAATAGTTCCAGAAATTAAAATATTAAAATTAGGATTTTATAATAAACATCAAAGTAAAAATATTTTAATACAAAATATTAAAAATTTTAGATTAATAAAGATGAATAAATTCACACATCTAAAATATTTTGCATATGTACAGTTACAATTTATTTTATTATTTTAATATAGTGGTATGTAAACATTACATAAATTAACAAAATGTAGAAATAGAAGTAATTTTTTACAAATACAACATTTACATTTTATTTGCAAAATATTTCTTGTTAAAGAGAAGCTAAAAAATGATACATATAAAACACATCTGAATTAATCTTAATAATTTTAGAGCATTTAACAACATTTAAATACAAACGGGTTAGAGTTTAATTGATTCATATTAAATAAAATTAACTACAATTAAAGGTACAATTAAATAAAATTTCAAAATTAAATATTCAGAATGAAAATATTAACATTAGAATTTCATATTAAATATTATTAAATAAATATTTTAATTTAAAACTATTACAAAATCAGGATTAATAAACTTACATTTAAAATATTTTTTGTATATGTACAATTAAATATTATTTTTTAATATACATATATAATATATATATAATTTTTTTGCAAAACAATTCGTTAAAAATTAATTTTAAAAAGTCTTTTGAATGAATGTTAATGATAAATGTAAACGAATTTAAAGAAGCATGTTCATAGGTGCAATTAAATGAAATACTAATATAAAAATAAAATGGAATGTTTTAACATATTAAAATAAAATGTAAAATTTTGTTACAAAATAATATGCAAATTATGTTAGGAAATAAGTAAATATTTTCTGCAATAAACATTTCTTGTAAACAAAGAAACAAAACAAAATATTTACACATTTTTTGTCTATAATTTAAATCCTAATACAAATAAAAGTGGTAAATATCAAAAAGTAGAATATTAAAAAATGAGGGACAGTTGCAAATGTTAAGAAATAAATATATAGAGAAATTTGGATTAAAATGTGTGTTCCTATGTAAAATTAAATAAATACTAATAATACCAAAAAAAAATAAATAAAAATAAAATGGTTTATTGTCTAGGTACAACTGAATACCCAAATAATGTTTAAAATATTAAAAATAATATGTAAATATTAGATAAAATAATATATAGTATAAAATTATTTAAAATATATATAAAAACATTATCTGTCCTTTGACCAGTTACCATTATTAAAACAAATGTCTCAACTGCACTAACAGATTAATTGCACCAGGTTTGTTTTGAAAACAAAACAGATCCTTAAAATCTTTAAGTTTCATTTTGCATTAAAAATTAAAGAATCTTTAAGACTTCTAATATGCTGGGGTGTTTTGTTACATAAAGGGTTACACTTTCTTTGAAATATTAAACAAATTAAAAGAAGACAGATAAAAACAATAACATTAAATGCTAGACAATGAAAACAAGTTACAGAAAGCAGAAACTCCAGTCATTGCCAGTGTAGTCTGTAAGAAGCTGCTTTCAGATTGCGTATTTTGATGCAATATATTTTTCTAAATGACTTAGCGTGAAATAAACACACTTTCTAAATAATAAACAACTGTATTGAATTTGAGCCTAAATGCAGAAGTTAAGCCTAGACTATGAGCGGACCACAACACAGCTGCATGACTTCAGTTTTACCATCTCTAAGTTTCCAACAACTCTTTCCAATAACATTTAATAAACTTATTTTCCCTGAAAATTTGAGTTAGATTACACATTGTCAACATTTAATACAGTTTACATCTAAGAGAAATGCCACTGAAATAGATCTAAGCTTTACTCATACCAATCACAGCTAGAAACAGCGGCAGAACATCAGGCTGCAAACACCAACCCACTCTATTAATAAACATATAGAGGAGTCCATTACAGTAACACTACAACAATATGACAAAAGCGCACCACTTCATCATATATGAATGATGATACATATAAAGCTACAAAGGTAACACAACAACTACAGATTGATCTGGTATCCTAAAGAAGTAAACCTACATATTTTCATATATAACTAAAATATGGTCTAATGACAATCATTCACATCAACAAGATTTTATGACTCCATAGTCAAAGTGTTTTAACAAATGTAAAGAAATATGTATGACTCGTCTTGCTAAACAAAGTTGTCCAATCAAACACTTTTAAGAGCAAGTCCCTCCTCCAAACACCATCTGCAACCCATTTAGTAGCACAAGCACTTTATGTAGTTTCTCAACTGGAAATATAAGGAACAGACTTACCTTTATAGATGATCTGGTCGCTGTGAAGGTGAAGAAGAAGTGTCGGAGCAGCAGGTGTTGGCCCTTAGGTGAAGATGTGTGAACCGTGCAAAAACAAAACAAACACAACAGGAGCAGCGTGCTTAGCATGCGACTAAGCGGATGATCGCCCTCACACTGTCATTCTGCTGCGAAGTTCCTGCACTTTGACCTTTGACCTTTCAGGGTTTATTTGCTGACGGGCTGTAATTGAATATCATTAAAGTCACTAGGCTGTCATCTGCAGAACCTGTGCGTTCATGCCATTGTTGTCACTGATCTAATTGTGTCGAATGCTTTTTACCCTGATGACAAGTGAGAAATGGTCCTGTTGTATCCGACTTTTTGTAGCCGATCCGAGAGATCTGCGCTTGTAGTTGGAGGAGCTGAAAACAGAGACAAAGTGGGTTGTGACAATATTTGTCAAATACACACAGACGTTTCATTAGAGAGTAAAATAAATACTATATTCCCCATAAATATTTATTAAGCTCAGTCGTCCTTTATAGGCATTCCTTGGACTGTGTGGCCCATGTGGTGATTTGAAAACCGGCTTATGTTTAATGCGTTCTTTATGTAATAGTCTATATTCACTCTGGCTGGGTTCAGTTACACAACCCTTGTTGAGTTTTAAGTATGCCAACAATTCATTTTCATCATAATTCTGCAAATTATCAAATACTCAAGATTAAAGTTATTGGATTTATGCGTTCTCACCATATACTGGTAGCTGTAGGCTAGACCAGCGACCTCTCAGATAGTTTACCAGTCATATTGCTCACAGGCTTGAACGAAAAATGCCATAGGCCTATAAAATAGATTAGGCCTAATTTTATTTTGTACTTTGTGGGAAAGTGGTGTATCCTTTACTTTTAGCCTATCATGTTGCAATATAAGCGGCATATAGCTCTGACCACAGTTGGAAGCTTAGAAAAGACTGAGGTGATAAAGAAAAAACAAAAGCAGAATCCAATGAAAAAAGATCAGAGTTAAATGTTCTGCATAAAATATAATTTACAAACATGTTATTTTACCTTTAAATGTAAAGGGGACTGTACACAGCTTAAAAGAAGAAACACATCACATAATGTAAATAAGTTGTCACTGAATAAGAACTCAATTTTGACAAAATTGTCAGATAGAACCTTATAATTCTAGGTGACCCGGTATATATACTTGAGGTAGAATATTTTTTAAAATTCACTTTTAGAACTGTTCTTATGTGCTCCTTCTCAGAAATTTGTTCTTTCTTAAGAGGATTTTCATGGACCTCTCTGCTGTTGGAGAACTAAAAGTGAAACACAGTTTGTTATTGCTATACTAGATGGCCACACCATAGACTGTATTTAAAATAAACCTTGTAATGAACCTTAAAGTAAAGAACTTTTATGTCATGTATGTGAATTGCAGCACAAAAGAATTTACTCAGCTTAAATGGGTTGTGCCTTCCTGTGGTGATATTTGTGAATTACACCACCCAAAATTGAGTCTAATGACCCTAAATAGGTTGTAATTCACATAAACCACCACGGGAGGCACAACCTAATTAGACTCGATTTGCGATTATGAATTCTAAAAATCAACAGTATAGCTCAAATAGACTTTATACCTGAAATAAAGTTACAGCATGAGTGAAAAGAGACTGATCACAGATTTATGAATTTGTATGTTTGTTTAATTCATATTAGGTGTAGTAACTAAAATGGTACAAGATTCTTGTGTGAACAACTGTTTGACAGTCTATTTAAATTACTTGAATAAAAAAAAAGTTATTTCTTTTATCATTTAATTTAGTTGTTCTTGCTATTAACCCATTTAAAATGATTAGAACGATTTGCAGTGGTGTGAATTCAAATGCCTGGGAGAACTGCTGGGTGAACGATTTGTGATGGTGTAATTCACAAAACCAGCACAGGAGGCACAACCCATTTTAGGTCCTTAAGCTTCGATTTGCAGTGGTGTAATTCACATAAATCACCACAGGAGGGCACAACCCTAATTGGGCTTCGATTTGCAGTGGTGTAATTCCACAAAAAACTACCACAGGAGGGGGCACAACCGGTTTTAAAGTCCTTAATCTCGATTTGCAGTGGTGTGAATTCACATAAACCACCACGGAGGGCATAACCTAATTGGGCTTCGATTTGCAGTGGTGTGAATTCACCAAACCACCACAGGAGGCAACCTAGTGGGCTACGATTTGCAATTGGTGTAATTCCATGAAAAAAGCCACCACAGGAGGGCACAACCGATTAGACTCGATTTCGCGATGGTGTAATTTGCAGGCGATACCACAGGGAACAACCGAATAGACTCAATTTGCAGTGGTGTAATTCACAAAATCACCACAGGAGGAACAACCACGAATAGACTCAATTTACAGTGGTGTAATTCACAAAAATCACCACAGGAGGGAACAACCCGAATGAGCTCAATTTGCAATTGAATTGTAATTCAAAATACCACAGGAGGCACAACCTGATTAGACTTAGGATTTGTGATGGTGTAATTCACAAAACCAGCACAGGAGGGCACAACCCACATTTTAAGGTCATAAACTTCGATTTGCAGTGGTGTAGTGCGCGGTATGTCACCTGGAGGCGCAACCTAATTAGACTTCGATTTGCAGTGGGTGTAATTCATGGCTTCACAGGGCACAACCAATTCAGGCGATTTCTTGATGGTGTAATTCACGAAATCACCACAGGAGGGCATTTCCTTTCATTCGATTTCGATTTGCAGTGATTGTAAGTGCAAAACCACACAGGGCACGACGATTAGACCCGATTTCTTGATGGTGTAATTCTAAAAATCGCACCACAGGAGGGCACAACCTAATTAGACTCGATTTGCAGTACGTTGTAATTCACCAAAAACTACCACGGGAGGGGCGCAACCGATTTTAAGTCCTTGTCGGTTACGTGGTTAGCATTCGCGGAAGGCCTACCACAGGAGGGCATAACCTAATTAAGACTTCGATTTACGGTGAATTGTAATTCGCAAACCACCGGAGGCAACCTAGTGGGCTGCGTTTGCGGTGGGCATGGCTACTGCCTTCCTGGGAGGCACAACCCGATTGGGCTTCGGTTGCGATGGTGCGGTGCGAAATCACCACAGGAGGCTGCAACCTAGTGGGCTTCGATTTGCAGTAGTGTAATTCCACAAAAACTACCACAGGAGGGCACAACCCATTTTAAGGTCATAAACTTGATTTGCAGTGGTGTTCACGCCAAGCCACCACAGGAGGGCTACAACCTAGATAGATTTCGATTTTGCAGTGGTGCCAATTCACCGAAGCACCACCAGGAGGGCACAACCGACAAAAGGTCATAAACTTCGATTTTTTGGTGTGATTGTAATTGTACCGTAACCACCACAGGAGAACAAGCCTAATTAGATTCGATTTGCCATGGGTGTAATTCACAAAATCACCACAGGAGGCCACAACCTAATTAGACTCGATTTGCGGTGGTCAGCATTCTACGAAAACGCTACTACACGGAGGGCTACAAGCCCATTTTAAGAGGTCCATAAACGATTTTTGGTGGTCCAATTCCGCAAACCACAACAGGAGGCTAGCCCTAGTGGGCTTCGATTTGCGGTATATTTCACAAAATCAACGGTGTAAACTCAAATAGACTTTATACCTGAAATAGAAGTTGCAGCATGAGTGAAAAGAGACTGATCACGGATTTAGCAGATTTATGTTTTGTTAATTCCATGTAGTGTGGTAGCACTAAAAATAGGGTACAAGATTCTTGGTGAACAACTGTTTGACAGTCTATTTAAATTAGCAACTTGAATAAAAAGCCAAAGTTATTTCTTTTATCGGTAACGTTTGGGATTTGTTCTTGTATTAACCCATTTAAAATAGTTAGAACCGATTTGCAGTGGTGTGAATTCACAAAATCTACCACAGGAGGGCACAACCTAGTTAGACTTGATTTGTGATGGTGCCAATTCACAAAGCCAACTGGGAGGGGCTACAACCCATTTTAGGTCATAAACTTCGGTTGCAGTGGTGCCAATTCCGCGAAATCACCACAGGGCTAGCCTAATTAGACTTCGATTTGGTGGGTGTAATTCACAAAAACTACCACAGGAGGGAGCTGGCGATTTAAAGTCACATAATCAGATTTGCGGTGGAACAATTCACATAAACCACCACAGGAGGCATAACCTAATTAGACTTCGATTTGCAGTGGTGCCAATTCCACATAGCCACCACAGGAGAGCATAACCCTAAGTGGGCTTCGATTTACAGTGGGTAAATTCATGGAAAGCCATACAGGAGGCTTCTTGATTAGACTTTGGAATACTAGGTGGTGTAATTCCACAAAATCACCACTGGGGGCACAACCTAATTAGACTCGATTTGCAGTAGTGTAATTCCTAAAAACTTCTACAGGAGGGCTGTAGCCATTTAAGGTCATAAACTTGATTTGCAGTGGTGTAATTGACGCAAAACACCACAGGAGGCACAACCTGAATTAGACTCGATTTGCAGTGGTGTAATTCTGCAAAAACTACACAGGGCACAACCCATTTTAAGATTCATACAACTCTGTTGGTTGCAATTGGTGCCGGCCTTAAACCACCACAGGAGGCACAAACCTAATTAGCGTTGATTTGCCATGGTGTAATTCACAAAATCACCACTGGGGGCACAACCTAATTAGACTCGATTTGCAGTGGTGTAATTCACAAAAACTACCACAGGAGGGCACAACCCATTTTAAGGTCATAAACTCGATTTGCAGTGGTGTAATTCACATAAACCACAACAGGAGGGCACAACCTAATTAGACTCGATTTGCAGTGTAATTCACAAAAATCAACAGTATAGCTCAAATGAACTTTATACCTGAAATAAAGTTACAGCATAGTGAAAAGAGACTGATCACAGATTTATGAATTTATGTTTTGTTTAATTCATGTCGTGTAGTAGCACTAAAATAAGTACAAGATTCTTGTGTGAACAACTGTTTGACAGTCTATTTAAATTCACAACGAATAAAAAATAAAGTTATTTCTTTTATCATTTAATTTAGTTGTTCTTGTATTAATTGTATAATTATCTGTGTTATTTTGTTCTGTCCTCTCTTCTGTTAAAATAAATGTAAATTGGAAATAGTGAAAAGAGCTAAAATGCTTTGCTCCCTCCTGTGGTGATTTTTGTAAATGACACATCTGCAAAACAGAACCTGCATCCCAATGTGCATACTATCCATCCTAAATTCTATAGGATAGTAGTGATTTTCAATACTATTTAGGGCAGATAGGGTGGATAGTATGCACATTGGGATGCAGGGAGAGTCTAACCAAATTAAATGCGTTACGTTCTCCTGTGGCTATTTTTGGCAATTACACCACAGAATACTGAGTCTAATGAACTTAATTAGATTGTGCCCTCCTGTTGTGATTTTTATGAATTACACTGCCATATATTGAGTGTAATGAAGTCAAACGTTTTATGAACTTAAACGATTTGTAACCTTGTGTACAAATAGAGTTTACATAAACAGCTTTTGTGTTAAAGTTGAGAGAAAAGCCATTGATTAAACCTCACTAAGCTCTCTTATTTTTCAAATCAAATGTAATTTTTCAAGTGCATTTTTGATTACTATTAGGAGACTTTACTGACAGTAAATACCGCAGTGCACACTTTCAGCCAATCAGCAATGAAATTATCACCAACAGAGTGGCATATGACACTGAAAATAAAATAAACTGGATAATCAGAACATTTACTCACACTCTGTGCTCAGAAGTGAGGACGTAAATGTCTACAACCAGCATGTTCTCCACCCAGCACTTCATACAGCCAGATCTGTAGTAGTAAATCTGATTCTTGCATTAATATATCTGTTTTAGACCAATCAAGCCCAGTGATGGTGACAACATCTTACGCTCATATTATTTATTTATTTTGCATTTTCTTGTTATTTAGCATAAGAATTAGTTTAAATTGTAAACATTCTTGAGGAAGATTGCTTCATTTTATTATTTGTTTCTTTGCAAATCTTAATGATGTTTATAAAGAAGTACTGTTTTATTTTTATAGTGCACATGATTTATGGACCATTAGATCCAGCTCATCCAGTTTATCCAGCTCTGCCTGTGAGTATATATATCAAATAACATGTATTATTTATTATTTAACACTTTTGGTATACAGTATGTAGTAGTTATTTATGTCTTTACCCTACAGAATTAAGGATGTGTCTGGGCAGTCAGTCAACAGAAGCAGAGCTCTGAGACAAGTGGACATACGTTTGCTGTAATGATGGACACCTGCAGGTAATCCTTATATTGTGTTGTTTGCTAGTTAATGTGTAGGTTACCATAATTTTCTTTTTGAGGGTTCACGCCTTTGAAAAGCAAATGATGGTAACCTAAGTAGGTGGGGAAGGGACGGTGGTTGAAAATTTTTATACAGCTTTAACTACTTTTTTTCAGATTTTCAAAAGCATAACCACTGCTGGTTGTGGTGCCAGAAGCTCCAGGGGGAGACCGTAACAGTCTCCCCCTTCTCTTCTTTGGGCATGCCTTCACACACACACTCCACCATTCACTCATAACCCCGAGATCTGGCTGGGATTGAACCAGCAACCTCTGAACCTGTGAGGCAGTGCTCCTAACCTGTGAGCCACAGATCTCTTGTTTTAATGTGTGAAGGAACTAATATTTGACTGTTTACATGTGGTTTCCCAATAAAGAATTTAAAGGAAGTTGTGTATGTGATTTTTTGAGGTGGGATTTGAACCTGTGTCTCCATCACAGAGACATCCTTAGCAAGAACATGTGCTTATCCACTAGCCCATTATGGAGTTCACATTGTGGTTTGGTGTTTGAGTGACTTTGTTGGATGAGATCTGTTTAAAGTAAGCAATAGTGGGATTTGAACCCAAACTTTCATGTTTGCACTTGAAAGTCTTTAACCACTGAGCCACAAAGACTGTAATGGTGGTGTTTTTTTTTTTTAACTTTTAGGGGCATTTAGATTTTAAGTTTAGCTTAATGTAGGTTTTTTTTTGACCGAGTAAAAGGCTTCAATTGCTTTCGTGGGGCTTGTACACAAATCTCTGTAGAAGCTTCTTGATTTAAAGTCATGTGTTTAATCAGTGCACCACAAGGCTTCGGCTAATTCCTAAAAATACATTTTTATCTTATTTGAACCTCATCTTAACTGACACAAGTATGTCTAAAACTTACTGGATTTGACTCTCCTCTGATTGTTATAGTCATTGTTTTTGGTCTTTTACATTAGCATGAGTTACTATAAGTTTTTTTTTTTTTTTTTGCAATTTAAACCTCAAGACTTTGTGCTTTTATTTAAATAATAAAATTGTTAAGATTGCCACCGTCAATGTTCCAAAAAACATTTAAATATAGACATTGTTACTCACTGGTATTACAACAGCTTATAATTTAAATCTTAACACGGTTGTTATTTAGTTAAATTATATTTTCTGTTGAAAATCATTTCATACACAAGTTGGTTATTGTATTGTTTTGCAACGATCGTACTATTCTTCTCCAAAAGGGTAAACACATAAGAACATACCCATTATGCATTACAATATCAACAGCCAATCACAATTATTCACACAATCTGTAGGTGACTTCCTTCCCCTCTTCTGTTTAAACACATTTACTTGCCTAAAAAGAATAAACCCTACAAAGTGCTGTGGTGATTATTGTGAATTACACAGCTACAAATAGAGGCTAATAAACGCACTATATTTCTGCAAGACGGCGAGAACACACAATACATTTCAGTTCAAAGCTATTTACACTTTTTTCTGTACTTCTGTTAAAATAATACATTTATTATCAAGTAAGTTAAAAGACCTAAAACAGTGATGATTTTTGTGAATTACACTACTGCAGATCGAGTTGGATGTTTAAACAGCCCTCTTGTGGTGACGCTTGTGAATTACAGTGCTGCAAATTAAATTACATATGAAGTACTTTATTGACATGTAAGTTTATGCGCAATATTGTTAAAGCATCATACACAAAACAAGTAATGATGTATGATATGTTAAGAATAGAATTAATTCTAATGAACTCAAACGGAGTGCTCCCTCCTGTGGTGATTTTTGAATTACAGCGCTGCACCTCCTGTGGGGATTTATGTGAATTACACTTTTGCAAATCAAGTCAAATCAATTTAAATGGATTGCGCCCTGCTGTGGTGATATTTGTGAATTACACAGTTCGATTTAAAAAAATCGATTTTAAATTAAAGTACTTTATTAACATGCATCTTTACACACAATAATGTCAAAGCATACGCAAAACAAGTAATGGGAATATGGAATATACAATATAACAATAACAAACAACAATAAAAAAATCGTATTAAGGTGCTAAATAATGCGGAAAAATAAAATACAAAAATACACATAATCAATTTTAATGAACCTCAATGGGTTTGTGAATTTTGTGAATTACAATGCTGCAAATTGAACTTAAGCTAGGAGATAAATGTCGCCCCCTGTGGAGAATTCAGGTTCAAATCTTATGGGTGAAATCTTATTAGTTAATTAAGAAAAAATAGGAAAAAGGGTCCCGGTGGCTCAGCCTCTTCATGTGGAGGATCCAGTTTGAATACTTTAGTTTCACTGCCTGGAAAAAAGGAGACAAATAATAATAACAAATTTATATAATAAAAATGTGAGTCAAAGGAATGAATGTTATGAATTGTTTCTTAAGCTGCTTTTATACGGCTATCCATACTGAATCATACTGCCCTCCTGTGGTGAACTTGAGTATTACACGGTTTCAACTTTTTCCATTATTATTATTATTTTTTTTTACACACCGATTCTACTTAATGATCGTTAAAATTGAAGCAAAGCGATATTACCTTATACACTGATTTAAAATAACGCCAGAAACATACCTCAAAACATTATTTATTTATATGCTTTATTATTGTTTTTATTACAAAAAGTCATTTACCTTTTTGTATAGACTATAATTGTTTTGTAAATTGTTGCGTTCAATGTCATGACTTAAAAAAATATTATCTATGGATGATAGGAACATAAGGCGCCAGAATTGTCTGTATTACAATGATGCAAAATTGTACGGCTGCAACTCAACAATAAATATAAACTTTTATCAAATTTATTTACATTCATTCAAATGTAAAAATATTGATTATTCTGTGCATGGAATCCTCTAGGACAAAAACATTTTTATGAATAAAAAATATGTCTGCAGACGTATTTTTGACTAACGTGATTTAGTATTAGATTTGTGTGTATTACTCTGATGCAACTTTTTTGTCACTTAAGAATCAAAGTGGAATCAGAGGAAACCCTTGTGTTAAATGATTTAACACTGATTAATAATAGATTACACCTAATTAAAAATGATTACATACAAAAATGCATCGCATGGCGTCAGAGGGACGCAACTTTGTGAATTACAGCTTTTTATTTTTTATTTTAGTCTATCGAGCTCAAATCATTGTGCATGGATTTAAAATGTGCTCACTTATAAGAAACTGCGAAACATTAGGTTTACATCAAAATTTAATTATCTTAATTTAATTATCTAATTTAATTAACTGAATTTAAACATATGTTGCTGTCATGTCATGAGGTTGCTTAAAACGAACTGTATTGCTTGACTGCTTACCTTTCTGTTCTTCTCAATTCATTGGCTTAGACCTAAATGGTAATGATAAACACTTGTATCTTCCTGAAAGCCTCCATGTTTGTATGTCATACACCAGCGAAGTCTTGTTAGGAAATGTAGAAGGTCTCCAAGATCAAGTGAAATTAAAGTGGCACATCTTTAAATGCAGATGTGGAAGATTATTTGTTAACCTTTTCAAACAGATGAGAATCAAACGATTGCATTTTTCATTTTATGACCCTTTTAAATGCACAACCATGTTTCTCAAGCATTGTTATGGCACCATATGCAAACCTTTGTCAGCTGAATTTTAACGTTTATGAGTTCAGTTGTTACAAGCAGTCTGGTTCTTCTTCCATTTGTCAATCCGTCAGTGCTTTATGTACACTGCAAGTAAAGCAAGACAAAGTAAGACGCAAGACAAATGTTTGTGTCAAGCAGTGATTTGCATTGGCTTTTTAAACTGTAGCAGCCTACTGTGCCTACTGAGGAAAAAAGGTTGATTAAAATGGCATTAAAGTTACTGAAAGTCAATTTGAAGCGCAACACTGTTTGTTGTAAAACGTTACATGAATATATAAAAATTAATCTTAGATATGAAAACTTACTTTGATGGTAGTTGCTTCTGTATTTATCTTTGAGGAAATATGACAGTATAGAGTTAAATGACAGATTAGCAGATACAGTATTACAAAATAAATGCATGTTTTAAAACATTGGCAAAACATTTGTACATTCACATGTATGTCTCTGTCCTTCAAAAGTTTCTTGAAAGGACTCGTTTGCATTTTCTTTGAACACAAGGAGCAAGTTTGCAAGCCATTCATTGCTCTTAGGTTATTTGAATAGTTAAATCAAGATTTGATTGCCAAATGTGTCTGGCCTGCTTATAAGAAAATCATTAAAACCAGTGATATAAAAGAATGGATTTAGGACTTTTAAAAATCCCTTGTTTACTCATTTATATCAAACATTGCTTTAATTGCTTTATAGTTCATTGGTTCCAGCAGTTTTTAATATGTGCAATCATTACTTCTGCATTAACAAAAAAACTTGACTAATAACCTAACATGCTTCCCTCAGAGCAGTCCATTGGGTTATTTTGAGCATATATCTTTCTTTTACTGTATATGAATAACAGCTGGGGTCAGTCAGAGGAGGGAGGGAGAGGGTTAATGCTGCTTTCTTTTAACAAAGGTCTTTTACACCTGTGTGAACAGACAGTCACTCATTCTCAAGGACTGCACGACGAAGAGCCAGACGAGACAAAGCTAAAGGTTTCAACACCTTATTACTTATTTTGGTAACACTTTAAGGTTCATTAGTTAACATGAACTAAAAATGAACAACTTTTTTTTTCAGAAGTTAATGTGTATTTCAGCATTTACTAATGCATTATTAAAATTACAAGTTGTGTTTGTTAACCTCAGTTAATGCACTGTGAACTAACATGGACAAACAATGCACGTCTGTATTTTTATTAATTAACATTAGCAAAGATTAATGAATAGTGTAATAAATGTATTGTTCATTGTTTTTTTTTATGTTAGTTAATACATTAACTAATGTTAACAAAATAATGACACCTTATTGTAAAGTGTTACACTTTTTCTGACTGTTTTGATTTTTTTCATGTAATGACTTATGAATTTATTAAGCTCTGTTTTAAATATATATATAAATTACTCATTATCATTGAGCTTTAGTAGTTGCTGAATTAACAAGGTCTTGTTGAAGTTGTTTTTAGTTATTTTTCAGTTTTTCCTACTTATTAATAACTTTTGTCTCTTTTCAGTCACTATGCTGTACTTTTTGTGCTTCATTCTGCTTCTAGGTGAGAAACACATATTTTATACTGTATAAATTATATATTTTTAGGTAGCACTTTGTTTTACTGTCCTGTTCCTCATGTACTATGTATTTATTATAGTAATTACAATAACCCCCAGTTCCGTAGTAAGTGACAGAATAATATTCAATTCTGCCAGTTAGTATGATTTATAAACTGTTCACCTCAAAGGAACAAGAAAAGAAGTCCTCACAAGTTAAAAAAAAATCAGATTTTACTATTAGGTTTTTCTGGACCACAAATTTGACTATTTAATAATTAACAGAAATGGTGCATGTGATCCCCTCAAAGTTTTGTTTTTCAAACAGACAGTGTAGAAAATGCAGCCGTCAGTAAAATCACTGTGACCAGTGACGTTCCCGTGAGGTTGGTGGATGGTAGTAATGCTTGTTCTGGACGGGTTGAGATTTACAAGGACAGCGAATGGGGCACCATTTGTGATGAAGGGCTGGATGATGTCGAAGGCAACTTGGTCTGCTATGAGGCAGGTTGCGGTCCTCTCATATCTATACAGCCTAGTGCTTTCTTTGGGGAGGGTTCCGGAACGTTACTAACGGATGACCTGAACTGTTTCGGGAACGAGAGCTCAGTGCTCGACTGCATTTGGGGGAACCACACCGACGTGTGTGACCACACGAGAGATGCTGGAGTCATCTGTGACTGTAGGTTACATTCAAATTATTATTAAAATACATTATTCCAACACTCTTTAAAAAAAGCAGAGCAATAGAGGAGTCATTTTGGGTTCCACAAAGAACCTTTTTCCACTATAAAGAGTCTTTTTTGGAATGGAAAGATTCCATGAATGTTAAAGGTTCTTCATGGAACCGTAGATTAACTATAGATTCCAATAAAGAACCTTTATTTTTAAAAGTGAAAAAGAATGTTTATTTTTAAGCAATTTATGGAACTTTTAATTTAGCCACCTTTAGGTTACAAGGTGGCAGCGGCATGTGTTCAGGGAGAGTGGAGATTTTCCACAACAGACAGTGGGGAACGGTCTGCGACACCACCTGGGATCTCTTGGACTCAACAGTGGTGTGTAAAGAACTTGGCTGTGGAAGCCCTATAGCTGTATACTATAATGCTTATTTCGGGAAAGGAACAGGTCCAGTGTGGATGGATGGCGTCAGTTGCACTGGTCGTGAGAGTTTGCTGGAAGATTGTGCATTTAGCGGTTGGGGGTTGACCACTTGCACACATGCGGATGATGCTGGAGTCACCTGTTTAGGTGAGTACAATCACTTGCCCCCAAATATGAAAGCAAAGAAATACACTGGGCATGTTTACATAAACTAATTTTTCAGTCTGAATGAATCCAATCCAATTTCAGATTCTGAAATTTCTACATTGCAAAGCCCAATTGTAACTTAATTTTTTGACTGCACTAAAGCATAAAAAGACCATGTTTGTGGACATTCAGAAACAAGTTAAGTTCACATACTCCGAAAAAAACAACGCTACAGTCAGTGCTTTCAGTGTCAGAATGTCTGTTTTTGTTTTGGTCTATGTGATTCTGCCCACTGCCAATGTAACCAATCGTATTTCGGCACCCCGGGTTGCCAGTTGGTGAAAAACACAGCATATTGCAGCCAGCAAATGAACGGGGTCAGAGATCACAGATTCTACCCAAACTAAAAAGCCTCAGCATCGATTGGATGGGCTCTATGACCAGAGTCATATTAAAACACAGTTAAATCAACTCAACAACTTATGAGTGAGACTCGTTCCTCTTGTGAATTCTAATCTGGCAACCCGTGTGAGTTTTTGAATCTGATTGTGGTTGTTGCATTCAACCATGTGCAGTCACATTCAGCCTTTTTACATTGTTTTTTTTTTTTGACTGATCAGATTATTTCAGGTCTACACAGCCTCTTTCAATCCAACTGAAATATTGGATTGATTGAGGTATTTACATGAAGGTTTTTCAATCTAATCAATGGCTCAATGCCTTCATGTAAACACCTCGGTTGATCCAATTGATCTTGATCTGAATAATTTTTTGCATCAAGTTACTGTAAGCATCTGTTGATGGAGCATTTTACAAACTTCCTCCTTTCTCGTCTTTAGAGTTTATGCTTGCAGATGGACTAAACACTTGCTCCGGGAGGGTGGAGGTCCTGTATGAACATTTTGGGTGGGGAACCGTTTCAGCCAATCGCTGGAATTTGTTGGGTGGAGATGTGATCTGCAGACAGATGGATTGTGGAAGTGCACTGAGCGTCAACGGTGAATCTGCTTTTGGGAAGGGTTCTGGTACGACGTGGCTGTATGATACCGCATGCACGGGAACTGAAATCTCTCTGAAAACATGCATTTCAGACTATGAGAAAAAGAGTTCACACAACAATGACGCAGGAGTGGTCTGCAGAGGTAAGTGTGAGCAACAAACAGCAACCTATGATGATTATGTCAAGACCGCACGCAAAATGCAGTGTGAATTCATCAGAATGTTTCTCCTTTCAGAGGTGAAACTAGTACATGGCCAAAACTTTTGTTATGGCACAGTGCAGGTCCGTTATACTGGAGATTGGGGCACAATATGTCACTACAGTTGGGATCCACTGGACGGTATTGTGTTGTGCCGAGAACTCGGCTGTGGTCCTTTTAAAGCAGCATATGCCTCAGCTTATTATGGAAACGGCACAGGGAACATAGTGATGGATAATGTTCTGTGTACCGGGAGTGAGTCCTCGCTAAAGGACTGCAGTTACTCTACGTCTGTAAACAGCCTCTGTATGCATTCACAGGATGCTGGAGTTGCCTGCGGAGGTAAATTCAAACAAAAACAGGTTTCAAAAATGAACACATGTACTTACATATACATCACATATATATACATATACACATGTATACAGTACAGTATATATGTATACAGTATATAGAGTAATTCTTACGTGCCTATCATCTGAGATGTGTTGTCACTTACTCTGTCTCTCAGAAGTGAGATTGGTAGATGGAGACAGTGTTTGTTCTGGAAGAGTGGAGGTTCTTAAAAACAACCAGTGGGGATCTGTCTGTGGCGACAGCTGGGATATGACTGACGCTATAGTTGTCTGTAGAGAGCTGGGCTGTGGAGATCCGGTAGAGGTAAACACAGGTGCTTATGGAAGTGGTATTGGACCAATATGGATGGATGATGTGAAATGTACAGGCACCGAGGCCATGCTGCAGAACTGCAAGTTCAACGGATGGGGAGTGCACAACTGCGATCACGCAAGCGATGCAGGGGTCGTCTGCCGAGGTGAACTTCCTGACAGCATTTTCTGACTTTTTTTTTACATGTATATGTTTTCAAAATATATATCCATGTATGACTTTATCATAATGTTTTTATTTTAATTTTACAACTGGATTTGGTGCAATTCAGAACATACAGCTTCTATAGACACCCTTAGTAAAAAGTCCATAACAAAACAAAAAACCCCACTATGAATTAGAGTTGCATGATTTTGGGATTAAATCATTCCTTTACTAATGAAGATTTTTAGTAGCTAAACAATTTGGCAGAAAATTGTGATTATATAGTAATATGACTATAAGAAGAAGAAGACAAAAATAAGAAATGACAAGAATATGACATTACAAAAATAAGAAATATTACTATTGCAATCAGGGTTATTATAGTTAACTAAAACTAAAACCCTAAAAAAGAACTTCCTTTATTTTAGCTAGTTGCCAAAGCAACATTTTTCATTTTCATTTAGTTTAACTTTTTTTTTAGTTTATTTTTTTTAGTTTTCATAAAATAACTAAATAATAAAATTAAAAATTATAAAAAAGACATTCAAAACAAACAAACAAACAAAAACATGACAAAAAACAAAACTAAAATGAAAACAGAAACTACAAAAAAAAAAAAAGTGGTGCACTTAATTTTGATACACTCAGCACATATGTTTATCTATTTAAATCGCAGCCTTTGCGATTAGATAATTGCATCAAGCCATAATGCAATTTCGGTTTTATTTTGATTAATCATAAAGCCCTATTACAATAAAGCATGGGCGTCAGAAGTAAAAAATTGTTTTACTGGAGTAGATGTCATTTCCTGTATTCTGGTGCCTTTTGTTGTTGTTAATTGTTAAAATGGTTACCACATACCTGGCAAGGTTACCCAAAAATGCACAGCAACAAAAAAATGTATTTACTATAGCTAGCTTAGCAAAAACATCGGATAAGTGTTAGTGTTGCAACAACATAGTGTATCTGTAATTCAATGCCTTTAAAAGCAAAATGCGAACAAGTGATGAAGAGTAATTCACCTAAATAGCAGCAGATATGCTAAGAGGCTTTGTTTACCTGCTGTGTCATGGGAGTGCAGCAAGTAGACGCGAGTAGTGATAACACGGAATTAAGTTTAATTTATATGGACTCTGAATGAGCCAAATAGAATGGATTTGAGGAAACAGCAGAGTGGAAGTCAAGGCTGTAGCTAAAACGCGGAATGGAGTTTAATTTATTAGGGCATTTCTCAAGTGGAATGGTGACAGACAGCGCTCTGAAAAGTGAACAGAAATATGCACTAAATTAGAGACGGTAAAAGTGAGTGGGTCCAGTATCATTGGTCTTAAACAGAACGGTTTCCGACGGCCATGCAATCAAGCATTAATTGAACTGTCATTGTCTATTATTAATGTATGCATAGAGATGGATGAGGAACTCTTCTAACTTCTTTCTAGAGGTACGGTTGATGAATACGAACAACAAGTGTCAGGGCACAGTGCAAGTGTACCATGACGGCCAGTGGGGAACAGTCTGCCACAACAGCTGGGATCTCGCAGATGGTATAGTGCTCTGTAGAGAGCTGGGCTGTGGTGGGAATGCACAGCCTTTGGCAAGTGCTTATTTTGGGCCCAGTGATGGGCCGATATGGATGGATTCCCTCAGATGCAAAGGTGCCGAGTCAAATCTGAGGAAATGCCAGTTTGGTGGGTGGGGAAACCATCAATGCATTCATGCATATGATGCAGGAATCATCTGCAGAGGTGCGTCCATGTCCATGAAATCAGTACATCAGATTTGATCACCATATCAAGATTTGCTATGAACAATATCTGCCTTTACAGAGATTAGAAATGTACTCCGGATTGAGGTTAGCGCTGACTCTGGCGACCCCAACAACCCTTTACAAATGACAAAACTACTGAGCAAAGTAACGAATACTTCTAATTCAATTATAGTTTTGTTCATATGTCTGTTCTTGTCATTGAGTGTCTGTGGTCTTGTTCATCTGAATTACACAGATCAAGCAAGAGCTCAAAAACACCGGAAATTTCTCTGTCAAGTGGAGAACTCAGTCGAATGGGCAAGTGTTTCAGGAAAAGAAAATGTTTGATCCCTGACAGGTTTGCAGACTCCTTCTGAATGGGCTTTTTTAAACATGCAACTTGAATATAAAATTTCTGATGTTCATTCAAATTGTTGCAGGTAGAAGAAACAACAGAACAACTGTTCTTGAGTCATCCAGATGATGAAAAATTCTAGAAGTGTTTACTAAAATGTTTAAAATATTTCGCAGCATATGAAATAAAGCTGAAGAACATTTGTTTAGGTTGCAGCAGGTCAAAGTCAGTGAAAGTTTGTAATCATTTCGAGTGCACTGATACTTATGGCCATTGTTTAATTACTTTCATTGATTGGAGGTAAAAAGAAAATAAAATGCAAAACTGATTTTCTTTACATGCTAAATGTTTATTTGATTTCTGATTTAATATATTTCATATATTTATACACCATCATCGTAAAATGAGTGAGATAATTTGCTAAACTGTGTATTCATTTATATGATGTTACATTTCATTACATAAACAAATACACCCTGTGTGAAGCAGATTAATCTTTTTTTTTGAGAATTCCTATTAATAAATAAATTGGTAAATAAAAAATAAATGAATAAATAAAAATATAAATAAATACAAATTTAAGTTAATCTACTTCAGTCTTTTTCCTGACTTTACAATATTACATTATATACACATTTATTTTCCATATATACAATTTCAGTATTGTAGTGCAAAGCAACAGAAAGATTAGCATTATGTCATTATAATCAGGATTAGAGTCCGATTTCTGTTATTCAAAAAAGACCTGTAAACATTGTCAAGACAAGCTCAACTGCTGCTCTACACAAGACACGAAAAGCACAAGTCTCTGTTTCGTTTTCAGTGACAGACATAGAAAGTGGTATGCAGGAGTATGATGGTATGCAAGAGGTATTCGTACACCTGAAAACCTGTCACTTACACATGCACAACTTTTAGTAGTGGTTATAAACATTGTAAACATAAATATACAGCATATATAGGCCTATACATTCTCCTCCCGCATTCACAAACACACACACACACACACACACGTTGTGTTTACATGTTTTATGGGGACATTCCATAGGCGTAATGGTTTTTATACTGTACAAACCGTATTTTCTATCGCCCTACACCTACCCTACACCTAAACCTAGCCCTCACAGGAGACTGTGCACACTTTTACTTTCTCAAAAAAACTCATTCTGCATGATTTATAAGCTTGTTTCCTCATGGGGACCTCACAAATGTCCCCACAAGGTCAAAATTTACTGGTATTACTATCCTTGTGGGGACATTTGGTCCCCATAATGTGATAAATACCAGGTGCACACACACACTCAACATGAGCCTACCTTTCAGAAGCACCTGTCGGGCTTTAAAACTCATTTGTCATCACCAGGAGCTTCATCTTTTGTATTGATGTCCAGATAGTTTTATTTGTTTCGGTGGCATTTTTGCATGTAGCTCCTTCAGGGTGTTTTGTATGACTGATGATAAGGCAGGGGCGGAGCAGGGCGGGAGCGGCACTACTATGAAAGAAAGTAAATTTTTAGATTTATAAGCAAAGAGGTGATAACTTGTTGATACGAGTGCAATAATAATTCCAAAACCAATGTCCAAAAATAAAATAAAACAACAAATAAAATCTCTCCTTCCTGCCGCCCTGCTGCCTAGCTCACAATTTGCCATTCCTCAGCCCTGTCTGTGAATATAACAGATTTATAATTAACATCAAAAATGCAGAAATATTTACACACATTTAAAAAAGAGAGTCCAACACCTCTCAGTTTACAAACCTGTGGTTGTTCTCTGCTGGTGAAATACCTGCTCATCAGGCTGTATTCTCCAGTTCACACTATATGCTCCATTACCTTCCACCACATTCCTTATCTGTGAAATTCAGTGAAACTGTAGTAAGAAAACACTCATGCCTGAGTGATTACACTTATTGAGCAAACTTTTTGTCACTTCACTTCATCAAAAGTTTTAAACGTTATCTATTTTTTATTTATCTATTTTTATTGAAAACATTGTTTGATAAAGGTTAACATGAGCCTTACCTTGTCTAGAAGATTATTCTTGATATCTGGGTCATTGACATTGACTCCAATCTTGGTCTTCACCATAATTCTTACCACAACTCGTCTCACAGTATCTGTGAAGTGAAATGTTGACAAGGAAGAATGATTTTTCATAATGGCATCTACGAAAACTGGGATGTGAATGATGTTATTCTTAACCCTCCTCTTGTGCTGAAAAACCAAGTAGAACTTCTGTGTTAGGCGTCAAATTGATCCACATGGAAAATAGTACAGATTTATGTAAAAGAAAAAAAGAAGATAAAATCTAAATATTTAAATATAAATTTAAATTAAAATATAAATTCAATATTAAAATATCTAAATATTTGCTTCATGGAACATGATCTTTACTTAATATCCTAATGATTTTTGGCATAAAAGAAAACTTGTAATTTTGACTATTTGGCTATTGCTACAAATATACCTGTGCTACTTAGTCTATATGACCCCAGCACAAATGTTTCCAAAATTTCCACGTATAATTTCCATCTACATGTTGAACCTTTGCATGCACATTCATGACCATAAATGAGAACTATTCACCAGATTTCAAGAAGAAATAAAAATTTTAACCAGTATTTCTAGCAGTTTGAAAATTAACCCCAACACAAGAAGAGGGTTAAGCTATGCATCATTTGTTAGGTTCACAAGTTGATCTTACAGTGGCAAAAAACTCCCGCATGAAGCCCATTCAAACAACTTTTAACACCCCATCCGGTGAAAGGACACGTCTGTACAGTCAATTCATTTCCTGTACAGGCCAGTTTATCCATCCATATTTGCCCTGAAGGTCCCAAGTATGCCATCAGCTCTCCAGTGTCTCCACAATCCAGCTCTTGACACAAGACTGTAGCATCTGCTAGATCCCAACCAGTGTTGCACACTGCACCCCATTTCTCTTCATATCGAACCTGAACTCTGCCGTCACACTCACTGGAACCACCGACCAGCTTCACAGCTGTTGAAAGAGTTTTAAGGATCACTGAGTTCTATTTTAACACATTTTAAATGCAATAATGATAATGACAGGAATAATACTGTTTGTGTGATGTCTGTAGTGTTTACAGCACCATTTCGTGAATGAACAACTGTTCTTTAGTTATCTATTAAGTCAGCATAATCACTTTTGAATATTTGCAAATGTAAAATTTGCTTTAGTTTTTGGTTAAACCAAACTTCACTGACTTCAAAGAATAGTTGCTAGTTGTGCTACATCTGAATTTACATTTTTCTCTAAACTCTAGCTTCAAAACAAGTCTTTTTAACTCACTGTTGCAGGTGACTCCAGCGTCTTTTAAATGTTCACAGCTCTGTATTCCCCATTTTGTTGATGTGCAGTTCACCAGTGAAGCCTCACTCCCAGTACACTGTGCACCATCTATCCATACTGGTCCTACTCCTGGTCCAAAATAAGCAGCACTCTGTGCCTCAATCACACTGCCACAATCCAATTCTTTACACACCACTGCAGCGTCTGTTAGATCCCAGCCATTATCACACACTGTTCCCCACTGACCATCATAAAGAGCTTCCACTCGTCCAGAGCAAGAGTTAGTGCCATTCACCAACCTAACTAAGCCTAACATTAAAAAACAGAGTAAGAGATTAAAAATCTTGGTTCTGTTGAGAATATGCAATATTCACATAGCTTTCATCCACCTTCACAGATGACTCCAGCGTCTTCAGAATGCACACAGTTATGTATTCCCCATCCAGACATCCTACAGTTTTTCAGTGAAGACTCAATGCCAGTGCAATTTACATCATCCATCCATATTTTTCCTGATCCTGGTCCAAAATATGCATTACTCTTTGCCGCTGTGACATTCCCACAGTCAATCTCTCTACACACCACTGCCGCATCTGATAGATCCCAGTCATCATCACACACTGTTCCCCATATTCCATTATAAAGAACCTCCACTCGCCCAGAACATAAACCGAAACCATTCACCAGCCTCAGAAAAGCTTCGACTGGAGGTCCATTTCCAAAAACTGTAAGAATTATAAAATGTCATAAAATGTGAACATAATGTACTTCTTAATAATAATTTAAAATCTTTCAAGAGTAGCTTTATTATATAGAAATGCAGAGAGATTCTTCATACCCAGCATTAGAATGAGCCACAAAGAATTAAACATGGTGTCCTGAAAAAAATACAAAATTATTTGTCTTAAAAATCTGAAAAAATGCTTCAATGTCAATTTTATCGTTTACACCAGTATGTATTAAAATACACTGATTTATTATTAGATTTCTTTGACCTGTTAACATGCCAGTCCTTTCAGAAGCGGCTTTGTCTCCGTGATGGCGTGAGATCAAGTTAAGGAGGATTCCAGGTGATTTTATTTAGATGTAGATTTGCCATCTTGGTTCCTCCCCTCAGATTTCCTTACAAGACAATGATTAGCATCAGACAGAAAGCTCTTACTATCAAGCAGTCCATCTTTCAGAATGCAGACCTATTAAATGATTAGAAAGTGATTCATTAGGTTGATAGCCATGAAACCAGGAATGATTTTTTTCATCTGCAGTACATTGCAGAAAAATGTTGTAGAATGTTAAAACAATATTCCATGTTTTTATGACATGATTTTTATTCAATCAGTTATGAAATATGGGAATGCTTTCATGTACCATATACTCAAATAGCTGTGAAGAGCAGATCTGTCAGTATTCAAATATCAAAATATATTGATAGCATCACTTTGAGTGGGCACCCTTACAAATTTGCAAAGACAGGCAAAGTACATGGAAACAAAACATCCACTTTCACGAACACTAGAACTCTAGATTTGTTTGTGTTTACATAAACACACTGGTCAACCCATCATACTAGTGAGGTTCTTATGTATAAGACTATTGAACTGAAATTTTCCATAGCGTTAACTTATAACTATGAAATGCAATAAAAATAGTTCCTTCACATTTGGGGTATTGAAAATTCCAGTTTAATACTTTTAATACTAACACATTCATTCAACTCCACTTTATTACTGCTTATGATCAAGTAGTGATAAAGTGGTGATACGCTTGTTGTCAGAAACTTCCAGTAAACTTATTTTTTGTCCTTGTAACCAAATGACATTCAACAGAATTTTCCTTAAGGGGATTAGAATGGGAAGTTTGCATATTGTTTAGGTTGAAATAGTAATTTGATTAAGTGCAACACAGTAGAATCCACCAAAACATGTTTGAATAGTCAGATCTGTTTTGTTTATCAAATGTGGATTTCAGTGTTATTTACGTGGCAGATAAAAGTGCACACCTGTTTATAAATTCACATTTATATGAATCTGTTTGGATGGTGTTCAGGCTGAATAGTGGCTGTAGTCAAGGATGAACAAAAGGAAAACAGTCTGAATAACTGTCACACGTCCACTGTTTAAATAGACTACCTCAATCCTATAAGAAGAAGAAGTCAAAGACGACCATCTAGCCAGGTATTACCATAAAAGCATTAGCATATACAATGAGTGTTTTCTTATGCATTACCAATAAGTGTTTTTGTTCAGTTGAGATTATGGGGCTATGTTTCAAATATTATTTATTTACTATTTCAACTGTTTCACACTTACAATCTTTAAACTTTAACATTTTTAACCTACTTCAAACTTTCTGTCTAGACATTCTCAAGTCAACATACAATGTACTTTTAAGAATATTATTTGTATCTACACTGACAGTCCATACTTGTGATTTTTTTTTTTTCATTTTAAATGCTTACTGCCATAACATATGAAATTCAACAAAAGACATTGTATGATACATTACTAGTAGTAGTGCTATTGAAGATGCTTAAATACTCTATTTCCTTCATGCTTTTATTCATAATTGCTGATATTAAAACCACACTGTTTTGCTTTAAAATGCATGTACTCTCTTCATAAATAAGAGCAGAAACAGGATGAAGCTAAAATGCTTTTTTTTTTACTCTAGAGACAATAAACCAAGGAGTATTACATATCCAGTATCCAAGAAATATATTTGCAGCCGATATGTTGTGGTCAACATATGTGCAACTTTTTCTGCTTCTGGGTAAGGAGACTTACGTACTGACACAAAACTGTTGTTGTACCAATGATATCTTCTGACCTAACGACTTATATACAACTTAATGTGCATCTGTGATGCTCTAATGTGTACAGGCTCCATAACTGTCACTAGTGGAATCAGATTAGTGAATGGAGACTCTTGTTCTGGATGAGTGGAGGTTGATGCAGTCATCTGCCAGTGTGAGTGAAAATATTCAAAGAATTTTAATATTGTATTAATATATAAATGAAGCAGAATTGACATTTTGTGTGGATAACAGCTGTCAGGTTGGTAAACGGTGCCAACTCTTGTTCTGGACGAGTGGAGGTTCTTTATAATGGAAAATGGGGAACAGTGTGTGATGATGACTGGGATATAAAAGATGCCAAAGTCGTGTGTAGAGAACTGGGATGTGGGAATTTGATTGAAGCAAAGAGTGAAGCTTATTTTGGACAAGGATCAGGACCAGTATGGATGGATGATGTAAACTGCTCTGAAGAACTGTAGAACAAGTGAAATAAATGACTGTAGACATTTTGAAGATGCTGGAGTCATCTGCAGCTGTGAGTCAACAATTGACCAATTTAATATTGTACAGTTTCTTTTTTATGGAATGATCATGCATCATGAATATTAAGAAAACAACTTGTGTCTTTCTGTTATTTAGCTGTTAGATTGGTGAATGGCAATGATGTTTGTTCTGGACGAGTGGAGGTTCTTTATAATGGTCAGTGGGGAACAGTGTGTGATAATAGTTGGGATGCAGTGGTGTGTAGAGAGACGGGCTGTGGGGATGCTATAGAGGCAAAAAGCGGGGCTTATTTTGGCCAGGGATCAGGAGTGATATGGATGGATGATATACAGTGTGCTGGGAATGAATCTGCACTAAATGAATGTTCCTCAAATGGATGGGGAACACACAAATGTAACCATCAACAAGATGCTGGAGTCATCTGTAAACGTAAGTCAATTTATTTGCATCCTGAGCAACTACCAAATTTGAACTGTCAACACATTTACGGTTAAGGAGTGACAGATCAGTGTAATTTCAGTTGAAATGTATTATGTTTTAATTTCAATCACACACATATGCATATCTATAAAGTGACTTCATTTGTCAAATCAAATTGTATAAGAAAAAATGAAAAAAACTTTTGTATTTCATAAATTCATAATTAGAATAGAAACATAATTACTGCTGCTGCATCTACAATGTAATGTGCAAAAATAGATTAGAATCAGTGTTATACTGATGAACTTGAACACTAAGTTTGTTATTGTTATGTTCCCGTTCACAGAAGCAATGAAACAGTCTTAGCATTTACATGTTTAAAAATGTTTCTTTTTTTTTCAGAAATCAGGAAAAAAAAAACTGTCATGAGGATTGAGTTTAAAGTTGATCCAAAAACTGACCTATATGATGAAAGAAAACAGATGGAGATTTTGGAAAAGGTGAGTGAATGATAAAAGGTCACAGAGGGAAAAACTGATCTCAGCTCTTATTTGGTATATTTTTTGCTTACTATTTTCACAGAAAAGGGAGAAATTGAAAAATTCAGGAACTTCTACCCTGCGAGATAGAGGTGTTTCAGACAGTTAGGAAAAATAATCAAAATCCTACAGTTTGCAAGAAATATGTATAAACAATTTGTTTACTGCTATACTGTATATTTGGATTAATATGAGACAGAATATACATTGATGCATAAATTGTATAAATAATTGTATAAAGTGATTGATTTCAATACACAATATACACATTATCATTTAAAAATGATTATAGTTATTTTTAGGAGTGACAACTGTATTTTACAACCAAATAAACCTGAAAAATTCAGATGGTGACAACATTTACATTTATTGTGTTATACATTTAAATTGAGTCTGTTACAAAAAAATATGTTAAATATGAATGTGCAACATGAACCTGTTTGTACTGTTTGCTGTTTAAATTTGAAATTGACATTTCAATGCTTTAAGCAAAACATTTTCTGAATAAATAAGCAAACACAAAGAAGTCTTACAATGGTCCCTGCTTTCTCTGTTCATTGTGTTATGAAAGAAATCAATCAAACCTGAAACAAAAAAGTAAGCAAGTAAAAAGCAGAAACAAAAGTTTCAACTGAAGGCATGCTTGTGCAGCTATGGTGTCACACTTATATAGTAACATCACATAAAACAAAGGAATATCTTAAAATCAGTGGAGAAAAGAGAGAAAAGATGCTATTAATAGTTTGACACGTTTCCAGCCCTTAAAAGCAACGCCTACAAAAGAACCTAATTTTAATGACACTGATGCCATCTATTGGACAATTTTAGACTTAATCTGAGATAAAGAAACGAACAGATAAGTAGGTATTAGTAACATATAAATCAAAATTTACTGGTGTTTTAAAATGTAATTACTTGTTTTTATTTAATGATACATTTTATAGCTAGATATATACTTATATAAAAGATAATATGTTATAAGAGGGGTTATTGTCAAATAACCCCATACTATTGGACACTGTTCTCAGTGAACTGTAAAATATATTTGCTTACAAATGTCTAAATATAATTAAAAACACTCAATTATACAACTTTCAGTGCTACTTAAAGAGACAGATGCTCCATTTTTGAATGAACAACTGTGCTGCAGTTATCTATTATTCCAGCATCACCAACTATTAATTTTAGTTTTTGGCTAAAACAAACTTTATTTGCAATATTTTTTTTTTTTACACATTTATAAATCTTTAATATAAAAAATACAACACACCACTGCAGCATCAGATCCCAGCCATCATCAGATACTGTTTCCCACTGACTGTCATGAAAAACCTCCATGAGTTAGTGGCATTCACCAATCTAATAAAGGCTAACATATAAAAAAACAGAGAGTAAGAGAATAGAAAAGTTTGGTTCTATTCAGTATATTCAATTTTCAAGTCCACCTTCACAGATGACGCCGCCGTCTTTAGAATGCACAAAGTTATGTATTCCCCATCCATACACTAGCACGATTTTTTAACATCCATCCATAATTTTCCTGATTCTTGTCCAAAACATGCTATACCCTTTGTACTTCTTAACAACAATTTAAAATGAAGAATAGCTTCATGATATAGTACTATAGAGAGCAATGTCTTCATACTTCATACCCGTATGAGAATGAGCCACAAAGAATGAAACATGGAAGAAATACAAAATTAATGCAAAAAATGAATGCAACTTCAGTGTCTGTTTTTATTAAAAGTAACTTTTTTCTACAGTTGTCTGCATATTTATATTTTGCAATCAGAAAACTATTTTATCCTATTATTATTATTTTTTGTTTTTACAATTAATTAACAAAAACAGTGAGAGGAGGAAAGTGCAAGAGTTTTGATAAACAAACTAAATCAACTACACCATAAATAATTACAAATACTGTCAGTATGTAATAAAATACCTTGGTAAACTAAAGGCAATGATTGATTATTATATTTGATGAAGCTCCTTTTACAAATTTGCAAAGACATGCAAAGTACATGGAATCAAAATGTTACCATTCACAAACTTTAAAGCTCTAGATTTGTTTGTGTTGTCATACAAGCGAGGTTCTTATGCACAAGACAAAGCTGAATTGGAATTTTCCATAGCTGCAACTTATACCTATGAAATGCAATAAAAACAGTTCCTTCACATTTCAGGTATAAAAAATTCTCTAGTTTGATTGACAACACATACAGCAAGTCAAAAATGTCAGATATTTTTGATCAAACAGTTTTAAAATGGAGACAAGTTTGTTGCCCAATAAGTCTCTGTAAATAAATTACATTCTACATTCTAATTTCCCTTCAGAGGATTAAAGTGGGAAGTTTGCATATTGTTCAGGCTGAAATAGTAATTTGATTAAGTGCAACACAGTAGAATCCAGAAGTTTGAATTTCAAGATGTTTTGTTTATCAAATGTGGATTTCGGTGGTATTTACTTGGCAGGTAAAAATGCAAACCTTTGTGTGAATTCACGTTTATATGAATCTGTTTGTTTGATTATCAGGCTGTAGCTGTGGTCAAGGATGAACAAAAGGAAAACAGTCTGAATAACTGTCACACATTCACTGTTCAAATATACTACGTCAATCCTATATGAAGTTGTCAAAGATGACTGTCTAGCCAGGCATTACCTTTAAAACATTAGCATATACATGTAATGATTGTTTTCTTATGCATTTAGCATAAGTATTTTTGTTCAGTTGAGATTATGGGGGTGACTAAAAACATCTGCATCTGTGATGCTCTAACATGTACAGGCTCCATAATTGTCACTAGTGGAAGTAAAATCATACTGGTGAATGGAAACTCCTCTGGGAGTTATGAGGGAACAGTATGTGATGATGACTGGGATCTAACAGATGCTGCAGTGCTGCTTATTTTGGCCAGGGATCAGGACAGATATGTATGGATGATGTACAGTGTGCTGGGAATTTTTCTGCACTGAATAACTGCTTATTAAATAGATTGGGAACACGCAACTGTAGCCATCAACAAGATGCTGGAGTTATCTGTAAACATAAGTCAAAAGATTTGTCTTCCTGAGCAACTTCCAAATATTAACTTTCCGCACATTTACACAATAGAACATAATTTCAGTTGGAATGTATTACGTTTTAACTTCAAACACTGATGCATGCAACATCACTATAAAGCAACTACTATAACTACTACTAATTTAACAAGTAGTTAAATCAAACTGTATAGTAAAGCACTGTGCATGAAAAAACTTTCATGAATCCATAATTAATAGAACCATAATTACTGCTGCTGTATCTATAATGTAATGTGAAAAAATAGATTACAGCTTAGGAAAACTCACTATTAATTCGGTTGAAAATGTCTGTAATTCCAACACTGTGTTGGTCAGCTTTTTATTTTCACCTTTCAGTGAGAAATTGAAAGATTTGGAAACTTTTACCCTGTGATGGATGACACAATCTAAAGAAGAAGTGTTTCAGAAAGTAAAAGAACAAAAATCCTCTAGATTGCGAGAAATACATATAAACCCTTTGTTTACGGCTATATATTTGGATTAATGTGTGATAGTGTATAAAGTAAATCTGACCCTACAATTAAATGTATTAAGGGATTGATTTCAGTACACAATACAAACATTATCATTTATAGAGTAACCTGAAAAAAAAATTAACCTGAAAGATTTAGATGGTGACAGCATTCACATTTATAGTGGCACAGTACGCATTTAAGTTGAGTCTCTTACAAAAAATTATTTTAAATATGAATGTGCATTTTCTGTGAATGTGCAACTTATGTGTTTACATGAAGTCTGATATACAACTGACATTTCAAAGCTTGAGGCAAAATATTTTCTGAATAAATAATCAAACACAAAGAAAAAAAAGAATCTATGGCACCTAAAACAAAATAAATTAAGTTAGTCACCAGTAGAGGCAAAAGTTTGAAAATAAAAATGTAAACTGTGGTTTTCTTTACATGTTAAATATTTATTTGATTTCTTATTGAATATATTTCATATATTTAAACACAGCCTCCAATAATAAGTGGGATAATTTGCTTAACTGTGTTTTCCGTTATATGGTGTTACATTTCTATACATAAACAGATTTATTTCTCTCTGCTAACTGTGCACCAGGACACTGAATACACATTTACTTTCCATATACACAATACTTAATGTTGTAGAGTGAAGCGACAGAAAGATTAGCCTAATGTCATTATACTTACTATGTAAATACTTGCTTTTTAACTTATACAGTTGTATTTACAGTACAAAAATGCCCACATCTTTACATAAACCTGCTAATTCTAATGTATATTACTTTACGCTATCTTTCTTAATTTTATTTAAACGTATATATATATATAACTTAAATCAATAATACATAAATATTTACAGTATATAAATCTCTCTCTCTGCCGCCCTGCTGCCTACTTCACCTTCTGGCATGTCTCAGTCCTGGCTGTGAATATAACAGGTTAAAAATTAAAATAATTATTTTTTTAAATAAAAAAGCATAAATATTTACATATAAATTTTAAAATGAGAGTCCAACACCTCTCAGTTTACAAACCTGTGGTTGTTCTCTCCTGGTGAAATACCTGCTTATCAGGCTGTATTCTCCAGCCCACTTTAGGTCCAAACACGTTCTTTATCTGTGAAATTCAACAAAATTTGAGCAAGAAAACACTCAGGTCAGAATAATTACACTAACTGAGCACACTTTTGACATTTCACCTAATCGAAAGTTTTAAACTTTCAGGGACCTATTTTTATTGCAAAGATTGTTTGATAAAAGTGAACACGAGCCTTACCTTCTGCAGAAGGTTATTCTTGATATCTGGGTCATTGACATTGACTCCAATCGTGGTCTTCACCATAATTCTTACCACAAATCTTCTTACATTTTCTGTGAAGTGAAACATTGCTAAGTCATAAAGGCATCTATGGCATTTGTCAGGAAATTTGGGATGTGAATGACGTAATTCTTAACCCTCCTCTTATGTTAAAAGACAGAATACAACTTTAGTGTGAGGGATCAAATTGACTCACATTGTTTTCCATGCCATTTGACAAAAATACACTATGAAAATACTAAAGATTCTAACTAAAGATTCTAAACTAAACTAAAGAATCTCAAATAGGCTTTAAAGCTCAAATAGAACACATTTCATAAGTTCAAAAAAATAAATTACTTATGTTTCTTGTACCTGACTGTTTAGTGTTTTTCAGAGTGTTGATTTTTGGAAAACGGCATGAAAACCAATAAGGGTCAAAGGGGGACTCTATATGACTCCAATACAATACACTCAGTATCATTATCTCATTTTTGACCAAGATGGCTTTTAGCTGGTTTTGCATCTGAATTCTTCATATATAAACAGATGGTTTGGTATATTGGTAACACATACACTACATTCTCTAAGCATTTATATGTCACATCCATAACGCAAAATGTCACATCCATAATGCTGGATTTGCCCTTAACCAGTATTTCAAACAGCAAAATCAGTTGTGGGTGAATAGAATAGACCATCTGAATAGACCAACCTAACATAGGCTAACATAAAAAAAATAGAAAAGTAAGAGATTAGAAAAGTTTGGTTCTGTTCAGTATACGCAATATTTATGTAGCTTTCATCCACCTTCACAGATGACTCCAGCGTCTTCAGAATGTGCACAGTTATGTATTCCCCATCCAGACATCCTACAGTTATTCAGTGAAGACTCAGTGCCAGCACAATATACATCGTCCATCCATATTTTTCCTGATCCTTGTCCAAAATAAGCAACACTCTTTGCCTCAATCACATTCCCGCATCCCATCTCTCTACACACCACTGCAGCATCTAACAGATTCCAGCCATCATCACACACTGTTCCCCATATTTCATTATAAAGAACCTCCACTCGTCCAGAACAAGTGTTGGCACCATTCACCAGCCGCAATAAAGCTTCAACTGGAGGTCCATTTCCAAAATCTGTAGGAAGACATGTTATGGATACATACTGCAATAAGATGCTTATTTCTTAAAAAAAAAAAAAAAGTACATTTATGATATAGAAATACAGAGATGCTGCTACATACCCAATATGAGAAAGAGCAAGAAGGAATTTAACATTGTGCCCTGAAAGAAATACAGAATTATTAATTTGACTGTTTTAATGACTGTTTTAATTGTTTAAAAGCAGTTTCTGTGCATTTTTTGGCACAAAATGTCTGCACATTTATTTTTTGCAACGAGAAACCTTATTTTACTGTGCTTTGGTTACTACCGAAGTGCATACTACTTCAGCAGAGTTCAATTTTAAGTACATATGGTTAGTATCTTATAAAATACATTTGCAAACTTACAAAAATGATTCACATTATTAGATTTCTCTGACCTGTTAATATGCCAGTCCCCTCAGATGCGTCTTTGTCTCTGTGACGGCGTGAGATCATGTTAAGGAGGTTTCCAGGTGATTTTTTTTTTAGACGTAGAATCAGCTGATGTCCTGGCTCCTCCCCTCAGATTTCCTTAAAGACAATGATGAAAATAAAAAATAAAGCTCTTACTATGAAACAGTCCATCTTTTGGAATGCAAAACTATTAAATGCTCTGAAAGTGCTTGATTAATTGAGAGCCATGAAACCAGGAATTAATTTTTCATCTGCAGTATGTTGCTGGACGCACCATTTGATGTTTGAACAACATTCAACATATGCTTTCATTACATGATTCGATTTTAATGCAAATCCACTCAAATGTGAATTATGTGAATGCTCTCATACAACATATACTTATATAGCTGTAAAGAGGAGATCTGTCAGTATTCAAATATCAAAGTATATTGATGGCATCACTTTGAGTGGGCCAGTTTCATGAAACTCCCTTTACAAATTTGCAAAGACATGTAAAGTACATGGAAAAAAAGGTAAACATTCACAAATGCTAGAGCTCTAGATTTGTTTGTGTTTACGTGCACACACTGCTCAACCCATCATACTAGTGAGGTTCTCACGCACAAGACAAAGTACTGAATTGGAATTTTCCATAGCTGTAACTTATACAAACTTATATAAAAACAGTTTCTTCACATTTCGGGTATGAAAAAATCTCTATGTAAGTTTGATTAATAACACATTCATACAGCAAGGCAAAAAGCTCACATATTTATGATCAAACAGCGATAAAGTATTGTTTTTTTGTTAGTAAGTATCAATAAGCTCATATTATGTCCCTGTAAACAAATTACATGCTGCAGAATTTCCCTTAAAAGAATTAGAATGGGACGTTTGCATCTTGTTCAGGTTGAAATAGTAATTTGATTATGTGCAGCACAGTAGAATTCAGCTATTTGAATTCCAAAATGTTTTGTTTATCGAATGTGGATTTCAGTATTATTTACTTGGTAGATAAAAATGCACACCCATGTGTAAATTCATTTATATAAATCCGTTTGGATGATGTTCAGGCTGAATAGTGGCTGTGGTCAAGGATGAGCAAGATGAAAGCAGTCTGAATAACTGTCAAACAACTACAGTTTAAACAGACTACCTCTATCATATAAGAAGAAGAAGATTACCCTAAACACATTAGCATAAGTGTTTGTTTATGCACTTTTGCATGATGTGTTTTTGTTAACTTAGAACTGCTTCTTCTGTCTTCTGCATCAGAGAAAGAACACTTCCTCAACATTAACTCTTGGTCTGCAGAGTTCTAAATTTATTATGCAAAAAAAAAAAAGGCAAGAAGTGGCTGAAGCAGCCATTATCGTCTTTAAGTATGCTTCTCTTTTTTTCAGAAACTAGGAAAAAACAATGGTAAGGGCCTGGGTTGAATGTTGACTCAAACTGAACTAAATAATGAACAAAAAAGTGAAGATGTTGGAAAAGGTGAGCGCATGATAAAAGGTCACGGAGGAACAACTGATCTCACACTGTATCTGTGACACAGCTTAGTATTTAGCATATTTTTTACTTTGGAAGCTTTTACCCTGCAATGGAGGACACAATGGAGAAGAGTTTCAGAAAGTTAAGAAAAGGAATAAAAATCCTCCAGTTTGCAGGAAATGTGTATAAATCCTTAACTGCTATATATTTGGATTAATATGTGATAGTGCATACAATGATACATAAATCATAACCTCTAAAATTCTATTATATGTTACAAGTAAATCTGACCCTGCCATTAATTGTATAAAGTGACTGATTTACTCTGAAATAAGAATGTGCCTTGATGATTTTTGTCTAATAATGTTTGCATTGACAGGTCTGCTCTAGCTTTACACTACTTTTGAATTGTGAATTGGCCTTTTGAACTGTGCACTGCTAACATTGCAGCTCTTTTTGATTGTATTTGTGCATTTATTTGTTAAAATGAGTACATGTAAATGTAAGAACATTACTGGTTCACTTGAATGATGGAGTGGATATTTATTTATTTTAGTGCTCACTGTATAATACACTACATACATTTTTGTTTATCAGTGTTTATAGGTATTTACAGGAGTGACAAACGCACTTTACAGTCAAATTAACATCCAAAAAATGTAGGTGGTGACAACATACATTTATTATAAGTGTCTCTAATAAACTCACTGTGCATCATGAGCTTGTTTGTCCTGTTTTCTGTGTTCATATAGTCTGAAATACATGTGATTTCAAATCTTTAGGCAAAACATTTATTTGCATAAATTCACATGCACCAAGAAGTATACAATGATCCCTGCTTTCTGCACTTCACTATGTGACAAAATAAAACTATGGCACCCAAAAGAAAAAAAAAACTGCAGTTAATGGTGACATGCAATGAAAGATTCACAACATCAACAAAAGGTGCAGATGGATGATTTAATTGCTGCATATTGGATCCCTAGTGCTTTGATAAAATGCTGTTTAGAGAAATTACTTTTCGACAAAACATTTTTTATTTCTTCTCTTCTTATTGTGGTCTCTGCTGAAAAAACCTTTTTGTTTACTGTTTTGTTTACTTCACCTACTGTTAGTATGACAATGACAATGACAATGACTTTGGGGCAGTTGTGGCCCAAAGGTTGCGGGTTTCGAATGACCACTGCTTTCTTCTACCTTCAATACCACAAATGAGGTGAGACCCTTGAGCAAAGCACTGAACTGAAAAATGGCTGCCTACTACTTTGGGTGTGTGTGCACATTGTGTGTGTGTGTTCACAATTTACTGCTGTGCGTGTGTGCACGTACATAGAATAAATTCAGAGCACAAATTCATTGTATAGGACACCACACTTGGCTACATGCCAAGTCACTTTCATTTTCACTTTCCAAAGGAACAACCCTTCCAAACACAGAGGCTCATTGTTTAATCTCATGTTTTCCTTGTAAACAAACAAGGTACACACCCAGTCTTTTTTGCAAAAATTTTGTTTAACAAATATGATATCTATTTTAAATAAAAACGTGCAGTCTGATAAACTGTCACAGGTTCACAGCACTTTTCAAACAAACAGATGAAGAGGAGAACCATTTAGCAGGTATTAACTCTAAAATTATATGTATATCATTAAAATATCATATTTATATTTGATTACAATATGACTAAATACAATTAAAAACACTCAGTTATACAGTTAGACTTACAGGAGATGTTTAGAATTTTTACAGTTGTTAAAAAAGTGCTTTAAAACCTTACAGGCGAAATGCAGTACTGTTATTATTAATTGAGAAAGCAGTGTAGATATGACAAAGCAATTATTGTTTTGTGTGAGAATTCAACATGAATAATATGTCATATCTAATATATTTCTAGTCACTATGCTGTGGTTCATGCATCCCATTCTGCTTCTGGGTAAGAGTGTTATGATATACACTAAAACAAATCTTGGTCACAAATCTTGTATATTTTCAGCACAATAAAAGTAATAAATGTCTCAGTACCTTTAGTAAAATTAAATATTAATAATCTGCATCTTTGACACTATTGCTTTTATAGGTTTTATAACTGCCACTAGTACAGATGAAATCAGACTGGTGAATGGTTCTAACTCTTGTTCTGGACGAGTGGAGGTTTTTCATAATGGAATATGGAGAACAGTGTGTGATGAATATTGGGATCTATCAGATGCTGCAGTGGTTTGTAGAGAGATGGGATGTGGGAATGTGATCGAGGCAAAGAGTGCTGCTTATTTTGGACAAGGTTTAGGAGAACAAATATGGATGGTAAATTGTGATGGCACTGAGTCCTCACTGAGAAACTGTTGGACAAGTACACTGAGAATATTTTATTGTGGACATCACAAGGATGCTGGAGTCATCTGCAACTGTAAGTCAAAAACAATCATAGAACTGAAATAATGTTTTAATATATATATATTTTTAAGAATGTCCCAAGAGATCAAAATACAAAGAAATCATTAAAATTCCAAATGTCTTATTTCTTCAAATGCCATATGTCAAAAATTGCTATATTTCCAAATATAGATATAGTAAGATACACAAATATATGTGAAACTAAAATATTTATGTTATTTTTCTTTATAATAGCTGCCAAGTTGGTGAATGGCATCAACTCTTGTTCTGGAAGAGTGGAGGTACTTTACAATGGAACATGGGGAACAGTGTGTGATGATGACTGGGATCTAACAGATGCTGCAGTCGTGTGTAGAGAGACTGGCTGTGGGAATGTGACTGAGGTGAAGAGTGCTGCTTATTTTGGGCAAGGGACAGGACAGATATGGTTGGATGATATACAGTGTGTTGGTAATGAATCTACATTGAATATCTGTTTATCAAATGGATGGGGAAAACACAACTGTAGCCATCAACAAGATGCTGGAGTCATCTGCCAATGTGAGTCAAAACATTCAATGAATTTTATGTTGTTTTAAAATAAATTACATTGAACTGAAAATTTGTTATATTGTGTGGATAATAGCTGTCAGGTTGGTGAATGGAGACAACAAGTGTTCTGGAAGAGTGGAGGTTTTTCACAATAGAGCGTGGGGAACAGTGTGTGATGATAACTGGGATCTAACAGATGCGGCAGTGGTGTGTAGAGAGGTGGGATGCGGGAATGTAATGGAGGCAAAGGGTTTTGCTTATTTTGGGCGAGGATCAGGACAAATATGGATGGATGATGTAAACTGCAATGGAATTAAGTCCTCACTGATGAACTGTGGGACACGTGGATGGGGAATACATGACTGCATACATTATGAAGATGCTGGAGTCATCTGCAGCTGTGAGTCAAAAACATCCATAGAACTGTAGAACAAATTTTAATATTATACATTTTCTTTTTTTAAAGAATGATCCTAGACATCTAAATATAAGAAATTATGAATTAAAGAGGGTCTTGATCTTTCACATGACATATGTAATTGTTTCTTTTTCAAATAAAATATATATTAGGTTACATGAATATATTGGATATTAAAAAAACATGTATTTGTCTTTATATTATTTGTGTGGATAATAGCTGTCAAGCTGGTGAATGGTGAAAACTGTTCTGGACGAGTGGAGGTTTTCCATAATGGAACATGGGGAACAGTGTGTGATGATGGCTGGGATTTAACAGATGCTACAGTAGTGTGTAGAGAGATTGGCTGTGGAAATGCTACAGAGGTAAAACGAGGTGCTTTTTTTGGCAGTGGCTCAGGACCAATATGGATGAATAATGTAAATTGTTATGGAAATGAGCAAACTGTAAAGAGATGTAGATCATCTGGATGGGATGTACAGAACTGTAGTCATTCTAAAGATGCTGGAGTCATCTGCCAATGTGAGTCAAACACATAAATAAAAATGAGACCAATTACACTGCCATCCAGAATATTACTAGTCCTTGATTATAATTTGGACTAAATTAACTTTCATCATTGCTGCTTTTGTGTTGTTTACAGCTGCTGCTGCCACCACCAGTTCTCAAAGAAACGAACGTTGTACGTCACAGTGTGCAAACCTATGAAATTTTTTCCACCTATAGTAGGCAGTTATTCATGCAATGTCTTTACCATATTTGAATAGTGTGTGTTAAGTAGAAACAAATATTTTCATAATTTTAATTAGCAAAGACTAAAATATTCATATTTCCTTATCAAACTAGTTATAATCATAATAAAATAACAGAAGTTTTGTTAAATGTCTCAGATGACTATACCTATATCAACGATTCAAAAAGCTGGATCGATGCACTAGGATACTGCCAAACTCACCACCAGACACTGGCGCACATTTTAAATGCCACGGCACACAAGTACATCACAAAAATGCTGCAGGATAAAGAAATCACTGATGGAGTATGGACTGGGCTTGAACGGAGTATGCTCTTCGCTTGTTCGCCCTGGCTGTGGACCGGTGGGCCGTATGTGGAGTATGCCTTGTGGCATCAAGAGTTTCCAAAGGACAGAGGGAGCATGTTTTGTGGAAAACTTCTGAAGGAAAAACAGGACACTTTTGGATGGATGAATGCTTGCTGCCATGAGTGCCTGCCTTTCATCTGTCAGGTCAGTTTCTCATTCTAGTTTAATGAAGTCAGCTTTTTGATTGCATGCACGTCTTTGTTTTTTTTTTTTAATGTTTAGTGTTCAATAGAGTCTGCAGGTTCCTCCATGGAGCCTAAGATATTTCTCTTCTGTCATGTTTTATCAGGGATGAAACACTAGATGGAGCTGTGTCCTAGTTTGGAGTCAGTTGCTGATGATCACAGAAATTGAGTCATGATGCCATGATAAAAATGTTTTGCTTAAACAAGCTACAGGAATATGCAGTCCTGTTTGGTAAAAGATACTGTTATTTGCATTACAAGATAATTTCTCTTTTTTATCAGCTCTTAAATCTTGAAAATGCAACTGTTTTAAACAAGTCTTTCTTCTCTGGATTGCAGCTGAAAGCTGCCAATATGTGAAAAATATATTTAGATTCACATGAAAATGTCTTATTTCTTTTAAAGTTTATACTTAGATGTTTAATGTTGCTAATGATACTAAGTACATTTTGTTTCTGTGTGTCTAGAAATGGTTTGAGGTTTATTATTAATGATTGATGTTCTTGTTCTATTTTTTTAAATTCACCTTATTATAGCCAACATATTATAAAATGTATTGAACTGTAGTCCGATTTTAGTATTGTGTGTAATTCATAACTATTCATTTACTAAAATAATGTTCATGAAATGTTTATTGTATTAGATTAATTATCATAGATAAATGATGCATTACAAAGTGTAATTTGCTGCATTTGCTGTTATCATATTTAATAATGTTTAATATTTTCATACAATTTGTATTCAGTGTTTCTCAGCATGTTTTTATTGGGATGCCTAATAAATAATGCTAGTAAACTTTGGGTAGTTTGCTTTTTGTATTGCCTTCTTTGTTAAGATGATTTTTTTTTTAATTAAAGTGATTTTTTTTTGTAAAAGTATAATATTTCATTTTAGATTTGTCATGATAATAGGTCTACATACTGCAGTTACTATTATTATTAAAAACAACAACACTAATAATAATATTTTTAATAATAACAACATTTAACAACGATTTTGTTGTTGTTTTTATTATTTATTATTATATTATTATTTATAATTATAATAATAATCATTCATTATTATTACCATCATCATCATCATTTTCACTGCATGATTTCGAAACACACATGTTTGAAAACTCACAAAATTAGAAACGCCCACTTTAGGTCTGTAGAAAACTCATTTCCCCTATTTCTGGCAAATAGAGGGACTAAAGCCACCTCCACACATAACACATCTCTCTGGTGGATGTGTTAATGTTTTACTTGCAGTTTAGTAATAAAGAGCACCTTTATTACACCCACAAGTTAGTTCGGGACTTCCTAACTGACCCAGCATACAATCTGCATTGAGGTGAAAGGTGTGCTTTTAGCTGCTCCAAAGGTCCGTCTCCTGTCAGAAGACCAAGCATTCTTGCCATTCCTGTGGCGAGACCTGAACACAACCAGCCCACCTGAACTTAATTTTAATAAATTAAGTAAAATTTGCAAAAACGTGAGTAAAAGACCTACATGCATTTACCTTCACCCACACCGTTGGAGTGTGTCATTGGGCCAATGGGTGAACCCTAAATAAACACACACAAAGTAGTCTTACAACTGTCCCTGCTTTCTCTGTTCATTATGTTACGAAACAATACAGTACCTGAAACATAAAAAAAATGCATGCCAACCAAGTATGGAAAGAGCAGAAAGAAAAGTTTCAACTGAACGCATACCTGTTTTGTCCACAAATATGATGTCCTGCTCATATAATGACATCACGTAATACAAATAAATATCTTAAAACCACAGACATCAGAAAAAAGATGCTAGTAACAGTTTGACAAGTTTCCAGCCCTTGACGTGACATTATGTGTATGACAACGGCTTTTCTAAACAACAAGCTTCCATAGAAAAAGACTCAGTGTTTAATTTCTTGTTTTCCTAAACAAATTAGACATGCATCTTGCAAACTTCTGTGATAAGATGTACATGATGTCTGCGGTAAAAATTTGTTTAACAAATACAATATCTTTTCACGTAAAAAAATACATCACAAAAAGGAAAGCATGTCCACAGCTATTGACTGACAGACTCACTCTGAGATGAAGAAGAGAACCATTTAGCAGGTACTAATAAGATAAAAATCATATTTAATCAATGTTTTTAAAATGTATACTTGTTTTTTTCTATTTAATAATATACTTTATAGCTATATGCTCATATAATATATTATAAGAGACTTTATTTTCACAGCAAACTGTAAAATATTGTTTCATAGTAAATATTCAGAATATATAATGCCAATTATGAGTATCAGTGGTTTATGAGTGGTTTATTTCTGTAAAATTCAATGCTGGATGAAAGCAACGTAGGGAATGTGCTTCCCCAATGAAAAAAAGATAATTAAATACATTTAAGTTATATAAGTTTTATATGAGAATTCAATATGAATTAAATGTCATATGTGATGTTTTTCTAGCCGCTATGCTGTGGTTCATGCAACTCTTTCTGCTTTTAGGTAAGAACATTATGCATTACACCGAAACTAATCTTGGTCACTGATGCATTTTCAGAAAGCCTATTTAAATGTCTCAGAACTACACTAGCTCTGTTTAAATTATAAAATGGCTTTTGACAAAAAATAAATAAATAAATAAAATCTGCATTTTTGTAGCATGTATAGGTTTTACAACTGCCATTAGTACAGATGAACTCAGACTGGTGAATGGCACTGACTCTTGTTCTGGACGAGTGGAGGTTTTTCATAATGGAACGTGGGGAACAGTGTGTGATAATGGCTGGGATCTAACAGATGCGGCAGAGGTTTGTAGAGAGGTGGGCTGTGGGAATGTGATTGAGGCAAAGCATGGTGCTCATTTCGGTCAGGGATCAGGACAAATATGGATAAATGGTGTACAATATGGAGGGAATGAATCTACACTGCGTAACTGCTCATCAGATAGATGGGGAACATGCCACTGCAGCCATCAACAAGATGCTGGAGTCATCTGCCAATGTGAGTTAAAAATATCCTTACAATTTGAGCATATAACAATACTAACACTTTTGGGAAAAATAATAAATACATTTTGTCTTATTTGTGGATAATAGCTGTCCGGTTGATGATGGGTGACAACTCTTGCTCTGGACGGGTTGAAGTTCATTATAACAGAACGTGGGGAACAGTGTGTGATGATGACTGGGATATAAAAGATGCTGCAGTGGTGTGTAGAGAGATTGGCTGTGGGGATGCTATAAAGGCAACACGTGGTGCTTATTTTGGACCAGGATCAGACCAAATCTGGATGGATGACGTACAGTGTAATGGGACTGAATCTAGTCTACAGAGCTGTCAGTCAAATGGACGGGGAATACATAACTGTGGACATCAGAAAGATGCTGGAGTCATCTGCAATGGTGAGTCAAAAACATTTATAGAACTAAAGTATAGATTTAATATTGAGTCATCAGGTCTGAAATCAAATTTCAGAACTTCTCTGGCTAAAATTTTGTTTTGAAAAATGTTTTTTTTTAAGAAAGACAAACATAAACAGTAAGAGAAACAATAGTTCCCAATATCTCTGGAATTGAACCATAGAGATGTCTTAAATAACAGGCATGCAATCTTTGAACAAAAAGAGTTGAGTTGACATTGTACAATTTTCTTTTAAACTTTTTTATTATCTGTGTGAGCAGTATCAGTCAGGTTGGTAAATGGTGACAACTCTTGTTCTGGGCGTGTGGAGTTTCTTCATGACGGTCAGTGGAAAACAGTGTGTGATGATGGCTGGAATCTAACAGATGCCAAAGTGGTGTGTACAGAACTGGGATGTGGGAGTGTCGTAGATGCAAGTCACGCTTATTTTGGCCAGGAATCAGGACAAATGTGGATAAATGTACAATGTACTGGAGTAGAATCTACTTTGAAGAGCTGCAGACATGACAAGAACTCCTGTAGTAGTAAAAAAGGTGCTGGAGTCATCTGTAAGCGTAAGTCATAAAACTTTAAACAATGATTCTAATATTCTTTTGTCCATTCAGCCCATCTTTATAGACATTCAATCGTTTTGTTTCTTTTGCCATGTACTTCAGCTGCTATCAAGGTCAATGGCAGCCTTTCATGTTCTGGAAGAGTGGAGGTTCGCCACAATGGTCAGTGGGGAACAGTGTGTGATGATGGCTGGGATCTGACAGATGCTGAAATGGTGTGTAGAGAGATGGGATGTGGCAATGTGACAGAGATAAAAAGTGCTGCTTATTTTGGACAAGGATCAGGACCAGTATGGATGAATAATGTGAGTTGTAATGGAACAGAGTCTACACTGAAGAACTGTGCATTCAGTGGAAGAGTTCAACAAAAGTGTAGCCATGAAAAAGATGCTGGCGTTATCTGTGGACGTAAGTGAATAATGCTTCATTATAAAGGTTGTCTGTCTGACATAGTGTCATCAACCTTTCTGACCTGTTCATTTATTGTTTTTTAGCCAAACTTCGACTGCAGAATGGTTTCAGCTCTTGCTCTGGAAGAGTGGAGGTTCTGCATAATGGAACGTGGGGAACAGTGTGTGATGATGGCTGGGATTTAACAGATGCTACAGTAGTGTGTAGAGAGATTGGCTGTGGGGATGCTTTAGAGGCAAAAAGAGGCGCTTTTTTTGGCAGTGGCTCAGGACCAATATGGATGAATAATGTAAATTGTTATGGAAATGAGCAAACTGTAAAGAGATGTAGATCATCTGGATGGGATGTACAGAACTGTAGTCATTCTAAAGATGCTGGAGTCATCTGCCAATGTGAGTCAAATACATAAATAAAAATGAGACCAATTACACTGCCATCCAGAATATTACTAGTCCTTGTTTATACACTGAACTAAAGTAAGTTTCATCATTACTGATTATAATATCATAATAAAATAACAGAAATTTTGTTTAATGTCTGTTTCAGATGACTATACCTATATCAGTGATTCAAAAAGCTGGATCGATGCACTAGGATACTGCCAAACTCACCACCAGACACTGGCGCACATTTTAAATGCCACGGCACACAAGTACATCACAAAAATGCTGCAGGATAAAGAAATCACTGATGGAGTATGGATCGGGCTTGAACGGAGTATGCTCTTCGCTTGTTCGCCCTGGCTGTGGACCGGTGGGCCATATATGGAGTATGCCTCGTGGCATCAAGAGTTTCCAAAGGACCCAGGAAGCAAGTTCTGTGGAAAACTTCTTAAGGAAGAACCAAACAGGTTTGGATGGATAGATGCTTGCTGCCATGAGCGCCTGCCTTTCATCTGTCAGGTCAGTTTTTTATTCTAGTTTTAAGAAATCATCTTTTTGATTGCAGGCACTCGTGTTTTAGTGTCTCAAACTCACAAAGCCTATAATAATTCTCTTTTGTCACGTTTTAGGGATGAAACACTAGAGGGAGCTGTTTCCTATGCTGGAGTCGGTTGCTGACTTCCACAGAAATGTCAAGATGCCATGTTTTTGCTTTGTTTCTAAACAAGTTGTGTTAACTTATAACAGAAACTATTATTTACATTACAAAATAATTTATCTTCTTTATATCAGCTCTTAAATCTTCCTTTTTTGAATTGTACAGCTGATTGAACATTTTTACACTAAAATGTTATATATAGCTCATAAAACTTTAAAGCAAATGTTAGTTCTGTGCATCTATGAATGGTTTGAGGGTTTTTTTTAAATTAATGATTGAGGTTCTTGTACTTATTTCTAATTTTTTAATTCACGTTTTTATTGCCAATTTAATTAAAAATGTATTTAACTACAGTCAGATTTTAAATAGCATGCATAATTCATGACTAGTTATTAATTAAAAAATTAAAATAATAAAAAATTATGTTAATAATATGTTTCTCTTTGATTGGTAGCATTTGTACTTGTAATACATAATTATCTGCATTACAAAGTGTAATTTAATGCATTTGCTATTTTAATACATCTGCATTGCATTCCTTTTCATATTTAACATTGTTTAATATTTTCATACAATTTTAACTGCATTCATCTATTGTGGGTTTATACTGAAATGACTAATAAATAAAGCTAGTAAATGTCTGGCAGTTTGCTTTTTGTATTGCTTTCTCGGTTAAGATTTTAATACCTTATAATAGTAATAATAATGGATATTATTATTATTATTATTATTATTATTATTTATTTATTTATTTATTTTAATAACATGAATTATTTGCCTGTCCCATCCCCCATCTCTCTCTCTTACACACACACACACACACATCACAGGCGGTTCCTCCCATTTCTGGCAAATAGACGGACTAAAGCCGGCTGTCCCCACACATAAGCATATCTCTCCGGCGGATGCGTTAATGTTTTACTGACAGTTTAGCAATAAAGGCGTCTTTTTTAAACGGGAGAGGAGATGTCGACAAGACCGGGATTCTACCGGCAAGAACTAAACAAGACTGTCTGGGAGGTGCCAGAACGATACCAGAATCTCACACCGGTTGGATCGGGTGCATATGGCTCAGTATGGTGAGTCCAAGCGAGATTACGAATTCTACTATGAGAAAGGGTTGCTTTATGAATATTAATGACGTAACCGATGATTGGCTGAAGCGTCGACGTTCGGCTATCGAATCCCTAACTGAAGGCGTGGCTCATAAATATTACACTAGGGCGCACCAGGAAGGTTACTAAGCAACGTCAGCATGAACAAATTAATATTCATTTTCTGAGCCTACGTCGTAGTAAGATTCGTAATTTAGCGTACAAGAGGAGGAGAGGGTGAGGCAGGAATAAAGCCTGACAAAACAACATCCGGAAAAACATTAATCTGACTTTTTAAACAGTGATTATCAACCACTGGCAGGAAAACATTTAACAAAATAGAAACCAATATTTCATACTGAAGATTACATCTGTTGGCATTGCTGTTTAAATTTGTTTATATTGTGATAAATGCTGCTGCTCCTTTTGTTTACTGACATGTGTCAATCATTCCATCAGCAACAATGTCTGTGTGACTGCATTCAGCATGTCTGTAGATATTAATAGTATTAGAAAAATGAAATTGCCTTCATCTGAACCGAAAGTTGATTTATGTATATGGCAATCATTCAAGAACACAAAGGCAGAATTAAAAAAAAAAAAAAAACAGCCATGTCACATGAAGTCACGTCATTTGTGGTTTACACAGAGTGACCACATGCTAAGACTTCTGATATTGTGAATGTGTTTAGTTAGGTTGTATAAACAGCCTTCCAACATGTCCATCTGTTACCACAATATTGCTCTAGCAGACAACATGCTAGGCCTATTCCGTTCCGGTCTTAAAGTGAGGCTGTTTTCCAGTTTCTCCCGTGCCACACCCCCATCAGCATCTGATATGGGAAAACATCCAGATATTTCATCCTGCCACAATGCATTTGTTCTGAGAGATTTACATTGCACTGCACACGGTAGCATCTGAACTACAACATTAGAACCCTCTAGCCTCCCTCGTGCTGTGACTGACTGAAACGGTTGCCATGGCGACACAGCTTCTGGCTTCGGCATCTTCCCATTTCCACCATGCTAATTTGCAAATAATGTGAACATGCCAATCAATTTATATTTAAGTGCATAACATCATTGTTGATGCACCAGCAGTAGTTGCACAACCATATAGATATGCAAAATTAAGTTTGCAAGTATACATGTTTCTCTTCCTCTTCCCAACTTTTTTTTACCATGTTTCACAATTGTTGTGTAATCGGGCATTGCTGTTTCCGCAATGCAAGCTACTGTTTTAAGAGCTTTGTGTAAGAAAGCCAGGTCAAAATCAGTCTGACTCATGTTGGTATAAATATATTCTTCATTAGTTATTAACTGAAAGGAAACCCATAATTGCTTATAGGAATAGTTCACCCAAACAAGGAAGTTTGATCAAAATGTACTCTCCCTCAAAGCATCCAAGATGTAAATAAGTTTATTTCTTCATCAGAACAGATTTGGATACATTTAGCATTACATCACCTGCTCACCAATGGATCTTCTGCAGTGAATGGGTGCCGTCAAAATCCAAAGAGTGAAAAGCTTTGTGTTTATAAGAAATGAATTCATCATTAAAGACATTTTAGCTTTAAACTGTCGAGTCAATGATCCATAATAACGCTTCCTCTAGTGTAAAGTCCATCCTCTATTGTTTTCTCAAATCAAAATCCACCGACAGAACTGTTTTGCATGTACACTGTGCTTGATCAGTGCATATTTCTCTACTGATTCAGATGAGATTTTTACGGAGAAAGCAATATTATGAATTATTTAATCTTAAGACCATCTTGATGGATTTTTTTTCTTATAAACATGAAGCTTTTCCCTTCACAATACATTAGTTGATGGACTGGGGTGGTGTGGATTACTCGTGGATTATTGTTTAATGTTTTTATCAGCTGTTTGGACTCTCATTCTGACGGCACCCATTCACTGCAGAGGATCCATTGGTGAGTGATGTAATGCTAATTTATCCAAATGTGTTCCAATGAAGAAACAAACTCATCTACATCTTAGATGGCCTGAGGGTGAGTACGTTTTCATTAAATATTCATTTTGTGTGAACTATTCCATGATATCCTTAATATTTTACATATTAATAATGACCTATACAACAAAATTTCTACATTTTATTAATTGCAACAAACATAAATCACGTAAACAGTGGCTGCACAATCCTACACTTTTTTTTTTTTTTTGAGGAAGGTTCTCAGGTCTTGTTTGCTTCAGGCAGATGCTGAAATTAGATTACTAAAAGATGCTGTGGTTGACAATGCTAAATAAAAGCTAACTAGCAAATATCCCCAACCCAAAGGCATCTGAAAACAAAAGCACCAGCAGAGAACACTGCTTGAGGGCATCACATGGGCGTCCTGTTTTAGAAGCTATTACCAGTGTTTCTTCCCATTTGTTTGGGCAATTTGCCAGCTCTGAAAAATGATGCGATGCAGCGCATTTCATTGCCAGTGACGCAGATGCCCCACAACATCTCGAGACCACCTGAGACCTAATTATTTCATTATCTGCATTAAAAGATGCACAACACTAACAATGGATTTACACGGGAGATTTAATTGCTGCTGATTGGATCCCATGTCGCGTTGAATAGGTTCAGCTATTTCTAACAGCCTGGGGATGTGATTATAGAGACATTGCAGTTGACATGAGAGGCCTGATTAAGCTATTGTTATGTTTTGTTTTAATAATAGGCCTGGTCCCATAGTGCATAAAGCATGCAAAGCCAACAATGCAATAGTCATTTAGCCACAATATCCTAATTCAAATGAAGCCTCATAAGTGATCTTACTGAATTTAGATATTCAGATTTTCACATTCACAATCAGAATTAAAGCACTATGAAAATAATTCATATTCAGACCCTGTTAATGTCTGTCATTTTATTCCCCAGGAATCTCTCTCTCTCTCACACACACACACACTCCCACAAACACTTTCTTACTCAAATGAGCTGTGAATTTGCATTGTTCACATTAAGCCCTTTTCTATTGTGTGATTATTTGACTTCTTCACAGCAGAGCTGATTCATTTTAAAGGAAGGGGGCAGGGCAGATTTGGGGTGTGGAGGTTGAAACAAGGAATGGGAGCGTCCCAAATGGGGGTTGGGTGCTCTTGTCTTTAACAGAGACTTTAGTGTGGAAATAAAATAAAATAAATAAAATAAAAAGATTTTTAAATAAATAAATTAAATACATTTATAAATATATATTTTCTAAATTAAAAAATATATTTTAATAAAAATTAAAATATTCAAAATAAAATAGTAAAATAAAATGCCTATATCAAATCATATTGCATGATACAGTTGTAGACAACTCCAGGACTGTATCTTGCATCTTGATAAATGAATTTCTAAGAATAACTTTATTAATCAAGTTCTAAAGACCTGCCAGAGGTTTTGATTTAGCTCAATAAACTAAAGTACATTCATAACCCTGAGTCACTGCAGGAATTATTACTTTATCCACTGACTCAATTTATTTAGCTTTTTCCACCTAATTTCTCAGCTGCCTTTCTGAAACTTTAAAATAATTTGCCTTTCTGATATGACTCTATAGCCTCTGAAAGATGAGACAATTGTATGTATTTATTCATTACTTATGAATAATATAGTTTAATGAAGAACGCCCGAGTGTATGCGACCGCTTTCATTCAGAGCGTGTTTAATATGATCCACTGCTGTGAGGAAGTGATACCATTTTAAACAAAAGGTCCAATTTAACTGGAACATACCAGTCTCGTTATCATGTCAAATGGTTGCAGTCTCCGCGTCAGCATAAACTTGTTTTGATTTGGATAGAATAATTCCAAATGTTTCTGTTTTCCTTCTCTAGCTCAGCATATGATGTGCGCCTTCGTCAGAAAGTGGCTGTCAAGAAGCTCTCCAGGCCTTTCCAGTCCCTCATCCACAGCAGAAGAACGTACAGAGAACTGAGACTCCTCAAACACATGAAACACGAGAATGTAAGTCCCCCGAAAACACATGCAAACACAATGACGAGGGAGCAAACAAATACGAAATGTCCTGCACCAACTTAACTCATGCAACTGCTAAACAATCATCAAACATCCGAATCGAGATTCTTAGATCACTTGTGTTATCCAGGTTATCGGACTGCTGGATGTTTTCACTCCGGCAGCTTCTCTTGAAGAATTCAATGAGGTGTGAGTGTCTGCCCGGTGACTATATCTTCATTTAAGAATGCATAACATAGTTTTTTAGATGTTTTTGTAACTAAAATGGCACTTTTGATTTGATTAAAACCATCTGCACCAATTTTCAAACAATATTTGTTTTTAAAGCCCTAGTTTGGATATAAGCTAAGACTGCCTCTGTCTTTCTAGCTACCTTGTGACCAACCTGATGGGAGCAGATCTTAACAACATTGTCAAATTTCAGAGACTTTCAGATGAACACGTACAATTCCTCATTTATCAGCTTCTCCGGGGCCTTAAGGTACATTTTCAGTTCTGTTTTCCACAAACACACAGACAAAAACAGATGTTAGAATCAGTTCTGAATTGCAGACGCAAGCTGTTTTTTGTGTCTCCTTGTCTCTTATACTCTGTCCTATTATGTTTTTTTTTTTTCACGGGTTGATTTTTTTCTTTTACAAACAGTACATCCATTCAGCTGGGCTGATCCACAGAGTGAGTGCTTTTCCTCCTTCTCATTTTTTATTTAGTGTCTACTTTACAGGCCACTGTCCTTTTAACCCTTTTACAAAAGAATGACACTGTACTGTTTAAAAAAGTTGCTTTTAAGTAGTTTTAACAATATGCTACATCATATTATGTTAAGCAATTATATTGCATGTTTGCAGGACTTAAAGCCAAGCAATGTAGCGGTGAATGAAGATTGTGAACTCAGGGTGAGAAAAACTCAATACATACCAAATTAACATACCAAATACAATACATACCAAATTAACAGCATTACCAGTGCATTTCTCTTGTCAATTATAATTATTTTGTAATTAAAATGGTCAGATCCTGGATTTTGGATTAGCCAGGCAGACAGATGATGAGATGACGGGTTACGTAGCGACCCGCTGGTACCGAGCACCTGAGATCATGCTCAACTGGATGCATTACAACCAGACAGGTAAAACAAGGTTAACCTAAAACCTCTTCAGTCTCAAGATGCAATTTTAATTCTTGTCTTTTTGAATAGATAGACAGATGATAAATAGATACATAAAGTCTTCATATTCTTTGCAGCTGGTTGATTAAATACAATTAAATCTGTTTTACAGTGGATATTTGGTCTGTTGGATGCATCATGGGTGAACTTCTAAAGGGGAAGGTTTTGTTTCCTGGCAACGATTGTATCCTTCCTTCACGAAAGCCACTTCAACATCCTCTTAGTGTGTTTATGTGTGGTTTTTGAGTGAGTCTTGCTTCCTGTAAGGCAGGTGAGGAAAGCACAAGCCTAAGTGGTTCAAATTAAATTATAGTAGCTGAATGTAAAAAACTAGAAAACAGTTTCCGAAGATGGGTATCTCTCTATGCCAGGCTTTCTTATAGCCAGACTTTACTTTCAGCTGAAAATTCGACATTGTGTCTGTACTGTATAATCTTTAACATAATTTCTTCAGATATAGATCAGCTCAAGAGAATCATGGAGGTTGTAGGCACTCCCACGCCTGACGTTTTGAAGAAGATATCTTCCGAACATGTGAGAAGAGACCAACTGTTCAGTTATTGGTTTAATTTATAAACACTAACAATGCATTAATGTTCTTAATGTTCAAATTTTTGGTATTATGCATCCAGGCTCAGAAGTACATCCAATCTCTTCCACACATGCCTCAGCAGGACCTGGCGAAAATATTCAGAGGAGCAAATCCACTGGGTAAGACTAAAGGCCAGCTCGCATTAAGAAACGATAACTAAATTAGCGCCCACGAGTCATACTATTCCATCTGCCACTTTATATGCTCAAACTCTTTGATGCTTTCTGGATTCTGATTGGCTATCAATGTTACATCAGCTGGGAAACAAAAGTTCTGAAAGTTCCAATGATACTGTGGTGGATTCTAATTGGCTGTCAATGTTTTTATCATTCATCAGCAGGAACATTCCGAAAGTTCCAATGACCATTGTTCCATTGTTATTTTGTATCATTATTGTTGTTTAGAAAGATTTTTAAAACTTTAAAAAGTTATTATTAATGTTATCATCCTTGATGTACAATTAATTCTGCAAAAAAAAGTTTTCGAAATTATTTTACCACTTTTTCCCATCCCTCAGCGGTTGATCTATTAAAAAAAATGCTGGTATTAGACTGCGACGGGAGGATTTCAGCCAGTGAAGCTCTGTGCCATCCGTACTTTTCCCAATACCACGATCCTGATGATGAACCAGAGGCACCTCCGTATGACCAGACCCCTGAGAGCAAGGATCGCACACTGGAGGAGTGGAAGGGTGAGTAATATAAAATCAACTCTTATTCATATTTGCTTGTCTTCATTAGCTTATATTTCATTTTATTGACTAATATTTTAAGGGTGTACAGTGGCTATAGAAATGCATTCTCTCATTCTCTATCCACAGAGCTTGTGTTTGAGGAAGTAAGCAATTTTAAAGATGCTCCCAACAAACCTGAAAGTCTTCAGGTTGAACAATAAAACTGGGCGTAACTACAATCCAGGAAGATGCCGACCCTCTCCACCGTCTGTCTTTCAAACAAACTACAGGACTGATGGACATACTTTATGAACAGCTTGCAGTCTAACCAGAGACAATGACTGTGTATTTCCACGGCATGACACCCTTCCTGTATGTGGGTGTGTGTTCACACACACTTAATTAAGAGCAAAACACGACTGGTATTGTTTGAACATAGACACGATGTATTAATATTACAAGGTGCATGTTGTGTGTGTATGTGTGGAGAGTTGTGTGTTTTGAGTGTGTTTTATATTTGATGTGAGGCAGGTGTCTATAGGTGAAGCAGGGTATGGTGTCTTTCATAAGAGACCAAAACAAACTGAGCAGGAGGAGGAGTAAAATATGTTTACAATGTTGGACAGAGTGGGATGTGTGTCTTAAAAAGTTCATATGCATCAATGTACAAACATCTCTGCATAAAACTGAATCAGTTACATATTCTGTCTGTACTCGTTTTGCATCCGCAAGGCTATCTGATTATAACATACCTCAAATGCATCATGTGTGTTTGCATGGAATCACTCCTCAGGTGAAAACGAAGTGATCATTAGTTATATAGTTACAGAAAAACATGGTGGTAGTACAAATCCCAGCCACAAATGCTTTAATGTCTTTTCTTAACAAAAGGTTGAAATAAAGGTTAACTGTTAGTTTACACTGCACTACAACAGTGCTTGTTAATTCAGTGCTGGACAAACAGTTATTCTTTTCTCAGGTTATTTAAAGAACAAGTAAGTGGTATGATGTCATTTATTGTAATACATAAGTTTCCACATCCATTTCTATAGTACAAGTCAGTTGTCAGTTGATAATATCCACCTATCACAAACCCTGTCAAGAAGATGTCTGGGTCATAATTCACCCTAAAATAAAATTAAAAAAAAATAATAAAAAAAAAAAACAACAATAATAAAATCAGTTGTATCTTACACAAATAATATAAAACGTTTAGGACCATTTTGATTGTTTGCATCCTGACATTATTTTCATTACAATTCAGCAAATTTCTATCAATTTCCATTATGAAAAAATGCAAACAAACAATTAAATGAATAAGTGGACGAGTAAGTGAGTATTTATATTTTGCCAACTGCCTTTAATTAATACAAATGTAAAATATATATACTATTTTAGGAATATAAGAAAATAAGAATTTATGAAAATAATGTCTATGTCAAAGAAAATAATCTTGAAATGACCCAGTCCTGATTTTCTTTATGTAAAATATAATTCCCTTTCTGTTGTTGTTGTTGTTGAGAAAGCAATTTCAATTTAGTCTGAATGTTTCTTCTGTCTAGTGAAATGAATTACACAATATTTAAAGTGTATTAGAGGAACAGCAGCAGATGTTTACAAAATGTTTTTTTTTTTTTCAAAATAGGAAGTTGCATTTCCGGAAATGTAACTAAGGTTAGTGTCACAATAATTTCTCAATATGTGTTTTGGAAGATCCTGAATGACTTTACAGAGACTTTGATGTCATGAAACTAGTTAGCAACCCCTTAAGTTGAATGGGGAAAATAGGTGTGGTTTCTCACATTTACAGTTTATGTAAATGAGCATTATCAACAACTGCTCTGCTTTCAGTACAGTACAGTGTTAAAAATATACTAACCACTTGTTACAAACCAAGTGTCACTTCTTTAATTTTGTTCAAAGTGCCTTAGCACTTTGCCCTTATGTATCTGCACCCTCCTCCTCCTGCTCTCTTGCATGCCTTTTCACAAAGACAAAACTGCCTTGAGCTGTTTCAGTGGGACTGGATGGGTCTTTCTTCCTTTTGTGAGTCAGCCGGTCCCCTTAGCATGTACCCACGACCCCCTCACCATCTCTTAATAAAATCAACTACTTTTCTGAAAGCCATCAATGTGTTAAGTATTTTAAAACTAGAAGGAGTCATTTAAACCTCATTTACAGATCTGATATCATTCCGAAAAGACTGCATTGCGATGTTCAAATGTTTATTCCAGCGCGTCTCCAGTGCGTAATTATGGAAACCACGAACCGCCCCCAAATCTACCGGTGCTCTCCAAGTTGCGCTCCGTGCGCTCGTTCTTTTAGAGTTTCTAAAAATACCCGATAAACAATGAGAACGTAAAAGGATAGTTTCACATTTCAAATATACTTTCAACACTCTCTGAGGATGTCACTCCGAACCAGGGCAGGATTTTATCGCCAGGAGATAAACCGAACCGTTTGGGACGTGCCGGAAAGATACAGAGATCTCATTCAGATAGGAACCGGAGCGTACGGAACGGTCTGGTAAGTATATTGTTTGTATTTAAAAGTTTATAACTCTTAAGCGATTTATTCAGTTGCTTTCAGGGAATCGACTTTCAGATTTTCAGTTCCGTAGTTTTCGGAATTTGGTACAAAAATCCGCCTTCCTCATTAAAGCTTTCTGTGTTATTGCCTATTACCTTTTAATATTATTTAAATGTGTTGCAAATTTATAAGAAATAGAAGTACTTTCGTTCGAGCGGCGTACTGTTGCTATGGTTACCACTGACGAAAGCGAATTCTATTCGCAAGCGTCTTCAACTAACTTGCAAAGTTATCTTTTGTGGCTGCCGAAACGTTGTATAAAATGCTGTTTCACTGTACTGCACCTAAACGTATTGCAATGTATTATTTTACATATAAGCCCCTCAAGCTTTTGTTCGGGGCCCCTAACCCCCATAAATGGCTTTTAAATTAATTCTAGGCTGTTAAAACGTTACAATTACCTTATATGCTGAAACAAAGTAATAGGGTGCTGGGCCTGTAAAAGGAGGATATTTCTCAAGTTAGCTGTGCAATGTGAACACAGTGAATTCAGATTAGCCTTATTTTTTTTAAATTGCATCATACAGGCTTTTTTTCTTTCTTTTTTTCCCCTTAAACTTTAGTCCTCATGGCTTATCCGGGTGAAAACCTCTGTAAACTTTTCTCCCTTTGCAAGACAAGAGGTCACATAACAAAGCCTCCCTACTGATGCCATTGTCTGTGTTTAACAAGCAGAAGTTGCCAAATTAAAGACATTGTGTTTGTCTTCAGCAGACTTTCCGCTTTAATAGAATCTTCACTTGTCCAAGTTGCTCAAGTTTTAGGTTGAGTAATGAACCTGTTGCGCATTACGCTACGTACACAACCTCTTGAGCACATTTTCAGTTGCAGATGTAGAGGGAGAAAAATGCAATTGACATGACCATGCAATGTCCACGAATGGTGGACTTCAACCTTGCAACGGTCTTGTAGGTGGTCATAAAGACAATTGCCAAGCATTGATCTTACTCTTCTCAATATATCCAAAGTTCAGCCACTGACCGTAAGACAGGAGTGCGTGTGGCTATCAAGAAGCTCCACCGGCCGTTCCAGTCCAGACTGTTCGCCAAACGTGCTTACAGAGAGCTACGACTCCTCAAGCACATGAAACATGAGAATGTATGTTACCAACATCTACATTTACATTATTAAAGAACTGTCATTAATTAATAATGTCATAAGGTTGCCGTTTTCCCTTGTTTTGCCTCCGAAGTTTGGCATATGTTTACTTTGTTAATGTTTTTCATGCACTCCAATATCTAATTCTAACCATCTGGACAGGTTATTGGACTGCTGGATGTCTTTACCTCGGAAATCTTGTTGGACAGATTTCAGGATTTGTGAGTCAATTCTTTCAGTTGTAATGCACTAGATTTTGTTGTCATCACAAAGCAACAATGAAACAGCAGCTAATGTCTTTTTCTCTCAGTTACCTGGTAATGCCATTTATGGGCACTGATCTGGGGAAGCTAATGAAGATGGAGAGACTATCAGAGGACAGGGTGCAGTTTCTGGTCTATCAGATACTGAGGGGTCTGAAGGTTAGACACAGATATACACACATTTGTGAAACACTCTGCCCTTCTTTATAGCTTTGTGGTATCTATAAATCTCTCGCTCTTGCTCTTTTCCACAGTACATTCATTCAGCTGGGATCATTCACAGGGTAAGTGACCTTTGAGAGTTTAAATAGATGCACAGAGGGGGTTGGGTGACCACTTCATTCAACCCTGACGTTCATTCATCCTCTGTCCATCTCTTCTCTTTTATAATGTCTGAGAAAATATATGGAGGAATGCATTTGTTTCTTTAAAAACAGACTATATATAATATAAAGTATAAACATTTTTACAACCTCACTGGGTGTATATGTATTAGTCTTGTGTTTATTGTAAATGTCTACTTTGATCTTCAGGATCTCAAACCAGGAAATCTGGCAGTGAACCAGGACTGTGAGCTGAAGGTATTAAACCAACTTGGTGTATTGGGCAATTTAAATGAACAACATTAAGTGTCCTAAAAAGCTGGAGTTTCAAAAATCTTTGCGTGTAGATCTTGGACTTTGGACTTGCACGTCAGACAGATTCAGAGATGACGGGTTATGTTGTGACCCGCTGGTACAGAGCACCGGAGGTTATCCTCAACTGGATGCATTACTCGCAAACCGGTGAGATATAGAACTACCATTAAAGATGTGTACAAACAAATTTAGCTATTACCTTGTCTAACCACTAGATGTTGCTGCAGGACATCACAATAAGCTCAGTATCACACTAGAGTCCTGGGCTCCGTTGCATGAGTTGTGCTTACATAACCTATTTTTTGATGTCAGGAGGCACTAAGTTACAACTTAAGCACTACTAAATATTTTTGCATTGCAACATGAAATTGAATTGTAACATCCAACCAGACATAATGTTTTTAATAAATTCATAGGTTGATCGAATTGCATCAATGAACTTATTTTACCTGACAGATCTCAATGCTTTAGATGTCTTTGTCATTAGATGTAAACATTTACACTTTTTTACATTTTAGGAGAGAAAATATTTTGTGAATAAATCACTTTATCGACTCTTCAGCATGAGCACAACCTAAACAACTCTATATGCATTGGTTTGTTTTGCATGTCAAACATTATCAATCATAATAAATTATGTTAAATTTAGGTGTGGGTAGACTTAAGGGATCTAATATATGGCCATGCAGAGTTGGCCATTAATGTTATTTTATAAGTAGCCAATATGTTAGTAATATGCATGATAATGAGCAACTAGTTAATAGTGAGAATTGATCCTTAAAATGAAGTGTTACCATAACCTTTTTAAATTAATTTATCCATAATGTTTTTTATCCTTATATTTATTATATTACTGTATTTCAATATAAATGTTTTTACTGTTAGTTACGTGAGGCAAAAAAGTTAGAATCAAGGAAAAACTGAAATTTATGACATTTCAAAACATTTCAACAACCAAATGCATGACCAACCAATGGTACAACCCAATTTGCAAAGTTAGTTACAAACTAGCTAGTAGTTACTAAACATCTAGTGTGAACTTAAGAACTTACAAACAGCTGACTGATGTGATTATTAACTCTTTTTCTGTTTTAGTTGATATCTGGTCAGTTGGCTGCATCATGGCGGAGATGTTGCTTGGAAGGCCACTTTTTAAAGGAAATGACCGTATCTTTTTCACAATGTAACTGAAATATGATTTCTGTTCTTGTGTTTTAGTGACTTTGATAATTATCTGAAACAACTGACAAATATTTACACGTACAGTAGCTATCACTGCACATTTCTCTATATACAAATAGTGAATTGACTTTGCGGTTACCTAAAATGCTTTTCCACAACCAACATTAGAGATTAAACAAATAGATTCTGTGTTAACTGCAAACAAGGGCTTGCATTGCCTCTCTCATATCACTAAATCCTTGACATAGACTTGTAGATTTGGACCAGCTGAGAGAGATCATGAAAATCACAGGAACACCAGCGCCAGATTTCATCATGAAGCTACAGAGCCAAGATGTGAGTGTATTGCAGATAATAAGAAACACCACAAAGTTTAATTAATTGCATGTACAAACATGCAGACATGCAATTGCACAACTGATGCATGTGTGTTTTCTTCATCCACCCAAACAGGCCAAAAACTACATCAGAGGTCTGCCTAAAGTGCCAAAGAAAGACTTAAACACTATTTTCTTTAAAGCCAGCTCAGAAGGTAAGCCATTTCTTCGTTTGCTGCACTGTTAGGCTCAATTGTAAGAGTGTCTAATGGGCATCTTTTTCAGCGGTGAGCGCTCTGGAGCGGATGCTGGTTCTGGATCCAGACAAACGTGTGAGCGCTGCAGAGGCGCTTGAGCTCCCGCTGTTCACAGAGTTCAGAGAACCTGAGGAAGAGACGGAGGCCCTGCCTTATGATCACTCAATGGACAACACAGAACTGCCATTGGACCAATGGAAACGTATGAGATAAAATCTTAGTAGTTAAAATCTGAAATAAGAGAACTGCTAGGTTTTATTTCTATGGACTAAAGTTAAGAATGAACAGACAAGAGGGGAGAAAAACAGGTCCAAATTACTCGATTCTTAGTTCTGATTGATTGTCATTTGTGTCTCTCACTTTGCAGGTCACACTTTTACAGAGATCCTGTCATTCCAGCCACCCAACACAGAGATCAGAGACTCCAAAGAAACATCCCTCTGAGTGAATGCAGAAATACACGGCATATATAAAATGCATAAATGTATGCAAAAAGAAAATGGAACGAATGTACTATATGACTTTGTAAGTAAATGTCAGGCTCAGTTATAAGGTACCACTGTATTATAAAGGTTATGTTAATTCTCTTTATTATTTTACTTGAATATGCAAAGTGTTTTACCTGTAACCAAAAACTACAGTATTTGAATGCTTGTCTTAATGATTTCAGCATGCCAGCAGGCTTATGTTTTATTTTACTGATCAGTTCTAATTTAATTTATTAATGCAATAGTTTACACAGAATATGTCATGGTTAGCACAATTAACAGCACATCTTTTTTTATTTTTATTAATGAATAAATTCATCTTAATGAATGTCTCATAATTTATTAGACTGAAAAGCATTTGGTGGTTAAATAATTCTCACTCAGAAATTGCTATTAAATACCATAAATAATTACCAAGAATCAACTAAAATGTGAAAACTTTTAAAGAAAAATGTAGGATTCTAAATAGGACTTTCTTGTAAGAAAGTTCTGTCGAGGGGAAGTCACTGGGTTCACCGAAGGGGAACTGGACAGTGGGGACACATTGTATGGGGTCCTCCAAAGCAGACAAAGAGCTGTTCAGATTGCCTGAAACTCTGTGTCCGTTCCAAGTAAACACGCAAGGCACGAACTGACATATCAGAGACAGGGCTGACCTTGTCAACAACTGACCTTATTTCAACCATGTTTAAACGTTGAACTTCGGTCATAAGTTGACTGGGCTTCAACCGTTTAGCATTCAACGTAATATCAACATTGTTTCAACGTTAAAACAACAACTGACCTTATTTCAACCAAATTTCAGCTTTGAAGGTCGGTCATGTGCCGGCTGGATAATCATAGTGAAAAGTTAAATAGAAAAATCTACATGAATTTCCAAATGTCTTTAGCATTTGAGATGCTTCCATCAAAGTAAGAACATCTGACATCTGCACAAAGGATGTTTACATGTTCTGTGTCACAATTAATGGCTGTTTATTTGATTAGCAACCAAGAAATACGACTCACACTTACTCAACAGTTACACTAATAAACCACAACCAGTGTTGGGTAACTTACTCTAAAAAAAAAAAAAAAAGTATTTATTACTAGTTACAAATTACAAATTAATCTTCAACAGTTTAGATTACTGTACAAATTACTCTCTCCAAAAAATTATTTAATTACTAATTACTTTCTAAATTCTATATCAAACTCGACAAGTTAGTGATTTTTCAAAAAAACAATACTCCAAAAAACAAACTATAGTAAATAAAATGATACAAGGATAGACATGAAAAGCTTCTATTACTTTTAAATAATACACAAATTATTCTGGTCACACTTCAGAGTCCAAATGTTACTATTAACTAAGTATTAACTATGACGTTTGCCTCAATATACTCCTAAGTACTGCTTATTAATACTTCGTAGTGAAGTTTAAGAATTGGGTAGGATAAGAGATTTAGAATAAGGTCTTGCAGAATAAGACATAAATATGTTCTTTTCAAGTAATAATAAAACAGCCAATATCCCAGTAATATTCATGCTAGTTAATAGTGAGATTTGGACACTAAAGTGTTACCAATATTCTTATTAACTCACAAAAGTACTTAGAGGGTACATAAAAAGCATGCATTTTAAGGTTAGACTTTAAATTTTGATGTTAAATCCACTATTGTATTGTATATAAATATTCTACAGACTATACAGAGTATTAAGTTCAATTACATAAGAAGTAACTGTAATTAATTACAGAAAAAATGAGTTACTTTACTTTTTCAAGTATTAAATACTTAGTAACTAGTTACATCCAACACCATCCATAATAAAATACAAAAAAAAAGAGGAGATATCCATACAAAACAAAAATGTCATGAAACAGCAACTAAATTATACTAAAACACTCCTCTTCTCTCTACAGCAATCATTTTATTGCCTGTGTTGCTGCATCCACTTGCTCTCCTTGTTTTATGAATCTCTGAAGTAAAACAACGAAACAAAATGAAAACAAAAACTGTGGCTGATCTCTGTAATAGTATCAGCACTGGCCACTTTTTGCAATTAGCATGGGGTGGTACACTGACAGAAAACACAACAAGTGCTGTCATTATGATTTTACTATAGATTTACGTATCAAAAATTGCACGCTGGACGAATACTATACCACCAGCTGTTTCTGGGGAAATATTACATAATTTTTTTATTGTTTGTTTGTTCATATTTTATCTTGCATAGGGCTCCAAGTGACTGTCACAATGGTACCTCATATAAGAAGTATTTAACACTCAAGTTGCATTATGAGTGACATTATTAAATGGATGTTAGATTAAATTTTTGCAGAGTATACTACCATTGCACCATCTCAAATTAAGGATTCAAAGCTGCTACAAATTCAGCTTTGAAATCACAGGACTACATTACATTTTTAAATATATTCAAATAGAAAGCAGTTATTTTAAATAGTAACAATATTTCAAAATTTTACTGTTTTTGCTGTACTTCAAATAAATGCAGGTGAGCAGAAGAGACTACTTTGAAAAACATTAAAAATCTTGGTAGTGTATATTCAGACAGACGCCTTGTCCATGTGCATCCTTTACTGCAACACAATAACTAAGGTGTTGGTACATTTTGTTCTCAAAAGCATTCAAATGTTAGGCCCGCAAGAAAAAGAAATGTAAGTTATGATTAATTAAAAAAAAAATAACGTCACATCCACTTTGAATCATTTATAATTTAGCACTTCACTTAATGGAAATCACTAGGGATGTTTTATGGAGACAGTACTCTTAAAATAATGGTAAGCAAATAAAACACAATATACAATCTGATTTGAATTACAACACTTCTTATCGTCCTTATTTCTTCATTCAGCAAACTGATAGAATCAGCAGTGTCATTTTTCAGTTGTTCCAGTCGATCTTTTGCAATCGTTTTGCATCTTTTGGAGCCAGTTATCTTTTGCAAAGCAACAGCTGCTCATCCAAACAGAAACATTCCCTAACCTGCAGTTGCAGCTTGCAAGGATCTGCCAGGATATGTCCTATGTATGTACTCATACACTGTAAAAATTAAATTAAATTAAATTAAATAAAAAAGTAAGGCAACTTGATGCAGTAAGACTTTTGAGTTCTCTCAATAATAGTTTTTTAGTTTTTCTTAGTAAAGATACTTTGTTTAGCCAACATAAATTTGTTTGTTCATGCAATGCTGATTGTCTTATGTTGCTAATAGAAAAAGTCTTGTCACTGCAACTGAAACAACAGTTACTGTCGTTGAGGTAATTTATTTTTTGATGTATCAATTTTTGGTATATTTACAAATGACAAACAGTGAATTATTATCTCTTTCCATCACAGTGCAACAAATAACTAACAATAATGACAAAACAACAACAAAAAGTTTAAATTAAGTCAGTAAACAGCAAAACAATTATCCTAAAACAGTGACTGCACAATTTATTCATGCTGCAATGCATGCTGGGAACTCACAAAGCATTAACATTTCAACAAAATGAAATTCTTTGTTCTGACTACTGTGTTTGACTAGCTGGGACAGTGTTTCTTACAACTTAGGCTCATTGGAAATACGTGCCTCTATACATTTCTGAAAAGACATATATATATGTACGAATCACTGCAGTTTCCAGGTGAAATGAACACTAGAGGCAGTAAAACTTTTATTCCTTTTCGCACATAGTATGATTTACACACAGAGTTTTGATTAATAAAGCCTAATTTTCAGACAATTACTATTGCAGAATATTATATTATGGCTTCAAAACAATTTTAACATCCTGCGTGATTTGAAAATTGATACTTTTGAACACTGTCATCACATATACAGCTTCATATGCATGAGTTTTCTAATGCAGTCAGTTTGCTCAGTAGCTCAAGCGATACGGCATTGCACTTGGGTGATGAAGAGCTCCGGTTCGAACCTTGTGAAACTACGTTTGACAAAACAGCTCAAATCCGCATAAGGAAATTACAATAGCACAGATGCATCACCAAGAACATTTTAGGTTCAGGGTTGGGTTTGGTGTAGGGGATATTTCCAATACGATAGAGCATTAACCTTTAGTGGCATGCCCCAGATATTTGAATTCCGAACAGCTGCAATACGTATCTCAAGCAGTGTAATAAAAACGCAGCAATATGTGCCTGTACCAGCGTAATAAAAATGTGCCACGGTCACGTATTGAACGTGTGTTTTAGCGCCACTCTCTAGACATTTCACTTTGAAACTGCCGCAAAACGTGCAGTAAGGTATGTATTTACGGTGTTGCAGAAATGTATGTAGAGGCACGTATTTCCAATGAGCCTGGGTTGGTTTCTCAACCCTGGTCCTGGGCGCCCCCCAACACTGCACATTTTGTGTGTCTCCCAATCAAACACACCTGATTCTACTCAAAAGCTCATTAGAAGAAACTCCAGGACCCGAAATGGGTGTGTCAGATAAGGGAGACATACAAAATGTGCAGTGTTGGGGGGCGTCCAGGACCAGGGTTGAGAAAAACTGAGCTGGGACAACATTTGGGGCAATTTTGTTGGTCTGACAAGGGGTTTTACATTGTTTCAAGAAAAGAGCATTTTTTAGTATATGAGACTCAAAATGTTTCGTAAACTGGAAAATATGCATTTGCATTTTTTACAGTGTACAGTGGAGACCAAAATGAAAGAACCAATGAACAGTTGAAGTTCAGCAATGAACAGGGTAAGGATCTGTCTTTAAGTCCAAGTACGTAAAGAAGTCAGTAAAAGGTGCAGGAGGAAGTGTCATGAGTTGGGGCAGTGGTTTTCAAACTGGTCCTATGAGCACCCTTAACACTGCACGTTTTCTGTGTCTCCCTCATCTATCACACCTGATTCAACTCAACAGCTCATTAGTAGAGACAGCAAGACCTGAAATGGGTGTGTTAAAAATGAGAGACCTACAAAATGTGCAGTGTTGGGGGTGCTCACAGGACCGGTTTGAAAACCACTGGTTTGGGGGATGATTTCTTCAGCAGGAGTCAGTCCTCTAATACAGACACATGGCAGAGTGAATGCAAATGCTTATTAGAATCTCCTTCAGCAACATGCAGTTTCTTCCCTGCAAGTCATATATTGGGATTTTACAAAGACATACACTCCCATCAAGATGACGTCTTCCATGGGAAGTCCATGGTTATTAGATCAAGACAATGCCTGGTCTCATCCTGCAAATGCTACAACAGTGTTCTATAGACACGTGAATGTGACTCACTAGCCAGCAGATCTGTCTCCTTTTGAAAATGTATGGCCCATCATAAGAAGAATCAGACAACAATGACTATGGATTGATGAGCAGATAAGTATCAAGTGAGATTGGGGAAAAACGTTGCTAGCAAACCTTTAAAAATTAACATCCTTAATTTCCAAACGATTAGGGTTAGGGCTGTTAAAGGGTTTTTCTTTACCATGGAGAGGATTCTCTAATCATCCATCACTGTTGTGCTCTGTGGACATCCAGGCCTTTTTTTTTTGCTGAGCTCACTAGTGCTTTCTCAGAATGTACCAAACAGTTGATTTGACCACTCCTAAAGTGGTGCTATCTCTCTGATGGATTTGTTTTGTTTTTGAAGCCTAACAATTGTCTGTTTCACTTGTATGCAGAGATCCTTTGACCGCATGATGTGGGTTCACAGCAACAGCTTCCAAATGCAAATGCAACACTTAGAAACAACTCGAGAACTTTTACCTGTTTAACTGATGTAGAAATAATGAAAGAATAGCCCACACCTGTCCATGAAACAGCTTTTTGAATTCAATTGTCCAATTACTTATGGTCCCTTGAAAAAGGGGAGGGGTACATATTAAAAAGGGCTGTAATTCCTTAACCTTTCCTCCAGTTTTGATGAGAATACTCTCAAATTAAAGCACTTAAAGTGTGTACTTTAAGCCTATCCTCCTTATACAACTGTCCCTTGAATATGTTTTGGCCCGCAGCTAAAATAATAAAATTTGTGCCTATGTCCAAACATATATGGACTTAAATTAAAAATCTTATAGTTCAAAAACTTTTGACTGGTAGTGTATATTCAGGCATGTGACTTGTCCATATCCATCCTTAATTGCAACACAATAAGTACTAATAACAATAACTAAGTAACTAACTGGTACATTTTGTTCTCAAAAGCATTCAAATATGAAGCATGCAAGAATTTCACTTTTGATGGAAATACCAAAGGCTGTCTTTTTATAGAGACAGTAACCTTGAAATAATGGCAAGCAAAAAAATACAATACACAATCTTCAGTTCATAATGTAATAATAATCTAATAATAATATTCCTAAAAAACTTTAGCTGTCAAAAGGTCTAATGTCAATATGTTCTGAATTACAACACTTCTTATCGTCCTCATTTCCTCATTCAGCAGACTGATAGAATCAGCAGTGTCATTTTTCAGTTGTTCTCACGCTAAAGCCAGTCCATCTTTTGCAAATGAGGACGATGAGAAATTTTGTAATTCAGAACACAATGACATTGGACCTTTTGACTGTTAAAGTAGGGGGATTGCAAAAGATGGACTCGCTTTAGTGTGAGAACAACTAAAAAATGACACTGCTGATATCATCATCTTTTGGAGCCAGTTATCTTTTGCAAAGCAACAGCTGCTCCTCCAAATGGAAACATTCCCCAACCTGCAGTTGCAGCTTTCAAGGATCTGCCAGCATATATCCTCTGTATGTACGCATACAGTGGAGATCAAAATCAAAGAACAACCTACAATTTTCAGTTTCAATGTCAGATCAAAAAACTTAAATGAGATATTTGAAAAATAACTCAAAATTAGAGAACGCTTACATACATTCATGATATTGGTGTTAATCTGGCACCTGGAGCTAATTTCCTTAATTATATTAAAAAAAAAAAAAAACCCTGTTTAACTGACAGCATTCCTCTAATTGTTACTGAGATTGCAAGATGGCGGGCCGCTCTAAGGTGACCGAAACCCTGTGACAGGAGGTTGTCCAGATAAAGGCCAAAGGGACGACACTTTCAGCCACTGCAAGTGAAGCTGGTCGTTCCAAATCTGTGATTTCTTGAATACTGCAGCTTTACAATGACACTAATTCATTGAAGTCCCCCAAAAAGCCTATTATATCTGTAACACTGCAAATCTACACTCAGGTTAGTAACGGACTAAAATGATGTTTTAGAGCTCTGGCTAACACATTGGCATTAGTTCTATAGTAATGGTTATGACCTTTGGTTAGATATAGTCTTACCTTAATTAAGGGTTTACAGATCTATGGGGACTAATAAAAGTATTGTAGAATGAGCTAAGTATTGCACAAGCTGTGTAGAATATTAGTCAATCACCTCTGTCTAATGACCAAGACTGACGAGTTTGTGAATATGAGATCCATAAACCGTCCGGTATGAGACTCAAAGTGTTATAAGAATAGGATTAATGAGATTCAATACGAGTAAAGAGCGAAATAGAATAATCAAATGTCAGAATAATAATAATAATTAGAAATTAACAAACAACCAATTGGCATTTTAACCTAAATTTTAGGTCATAATAAATGGAGTCAGATTAGATACAGTCATGGCCAAAAATATTGGCACCCTTGCAATTCTGTCAGAAAATGCAACCCTTCTCTCAGAAAATTGTTGCAGTTGCAAATGTTTTGGTACTCACATGTTTATTTATTTATTTTGCATTGGAACAACACAAAAAAACGAAGAAAAAGCCAAATCTGATACAATTCCACACAGAACCCAAAACTGACAAAATTACTGGACAAAATTACTGGCACCCTTAACTTAATATTTGGTAGCACCCCCTTTGGAAAAAATAACTGAAATCAGTCGTTTCCTCTAACCTTGAATGAGTTTCTTACACCTCTCTACTGGAATTTTGGACCACTCTTCTTTTGCAAACTGCTCCAGGTCATTCAGATTTGAAGGATGCCTTCTCCCAACTGCTGTTTTAAGATGTCTCCACAGGTGTTCTATGGGATTCAGATCTGGGCTCATGGAGCTTTGTTTGTAACCATTTCCGAGTGCTTTTTGAAGTGTGTTTTGGGTCATTGTCCTGCTGGAAGACCCATGACCTCTGGTGGAGCACCCCAAAATTCTTTGGTAATCATCAGATTTCATGATACCGTTCACACAGTCAAGGCGTCCAGTACCAGAAGCAGCAAAGCAACCCCAAAACATCTTGAACCTCAGCCATGTTTGACTGTAGGGACTGTGTTCATTTCTTTTTCTGTAAACAGTGCCATGATGTCCTTTACCAAAAGCTCTTCTTTTGTCTCATCTGTCCACAGTACGTTCTCCGAGAAGGATTGTGGTTCTTTATCCACCATTCAAACAATCCTTTGTTGTCATTTTTCATTCATTTTGCTCTTCCGTCCACGTCCAGGGAGGTTAGCTACAGTGCCATGGGCTGTAAACCTCTTGATGATATTGTGCACAGTGGACACAGGAACATTAAGATCTCTGGAGATGGACTTGTAGCCTTGAGATTGTCCATGTTTTTCCACAATTTTTTTTCTCAAATCCACAGACAACACTTTACACTTCTTTCTTTTCTCCATGCTCAGTGTGACACACAATACAAAGGTTGAGTCAACTTTTCTCCATTCTGATTACTATATTGCCCACACCAGTTACTTGCCACAGAAATGTCTACATACAAATTACAGGTGCATCACATGCTTGAAAAGCAATTATTTCTTACAATTTTGACAAGGTGCTAATAAATTTGTCCAGTCCATTTTTGAGTTCTGTGTGAAATTTTATCAAGTTTGACTTTTCTTCTCTGTTTTTTGTGTTATTGCAGTGCAAACAAAAACAATAAACACATGAATACCAAAACATTTGCAATCGGAACAATTTTCTGAGAGAAGTGTTGCATTTTCTGGCAGAATTGCAAGGGTGATATTTTTGGGCATGACTGTAATAAAATGGATTTAGATTAGACACCAAATTGAAGTCAGATTACAGTTTTACTGAAATTTAATAACTTTGCGTGCCGAAAAGGCTGAACACGGAATAAACCTTCAGCCCGTCATTGTATACCTTCCTTGGGCCAACTGTGTGAGCCTTACAAGGGCGATTTTGGACACAAGGAAACAAGGATATACGCCGACATATGCAGAGCTTGCTTACAATTTTGAATAGCAGTTATGTTGATAACTTTCATTTAACTTTATCTTAAGTGGCTCGTGTTGTCATGAAAACATACATGTATTGGAATTCTTGTGTTAGATGATGTAACATTAGAACAGCTTTCTGTCTGTGTTGTCTTGACTTACTTGCTTGTTTGTATTTTCACTTTGCATTGTCTTTCCTTGGACATCCAATCAAAGTACACAGAAGTCAAACACTACCCTATATGGTTCTTAAGTAATATAGCAAGTGAGTGAATTCCTGTGCAGGTGCGTGATTGGCTGCATCTCTACTCAGATTTGTAATTTTCAGACTTGTGATTGGCTGGTGCTGGAATCAGCCACATGAAAAGCATTTAAAAGAACGTGCACAGACCGAGCTCTATCCACACCATTCACAGATAAACACAAGAATCGTGTTTGCATCTTTGAACACAAGACACCATGAGAAAAGTTGCTCTCTTTCTGCTACTGAATGGACTGTTGGCCATTGGACAAGGTGGGTGACTTCACTGAATGTGTGTTAGCGTTCATGTGTATCTTTGAGAGACTGTAATCTGCTTATTTCTGTAGCATTTATTTTGTGTTATTTAATAATTGTATTTTTTTTTCCAAGCTGATATTGTTGTTGTTGTTTTTTTTAATTAACTCTACAGGCTGGCAAAACGATTTTGACAAGCCTCTAAGTTTTAAATGTCCTGCAGGCCAGACAATATCCTCCATCAAGAGGTGAGTACCCCTTATTAAGGTTCATTGAGTTACTAAACATTATTATTAGGGCATAAAAAATATCATTGTACTCACAAACTGTAAAAATAAATAAATAAATAAATAAAATAAGTTTTGGCATCTACAAATTGCATAAACTCAGAAAATCATCAACGTTTACATTTTCAATATTAAAAATTTAGCAATTATAATTACTGTGATTTTGCATTCAAAACAATAGTTGTTTTTTCTCCATTTCGAATGTAACCGAAGCCAAAACAGCAACTATTATGAGGACCGGCGTTGGGATTTTACCTGCAAACCCACTAACAAGCCGCATGCAGATTGTTTCCTGTCACCTTACGCCAATGACTTCGACAAAGCCTTAAACTTTGAGTGTCCAGCAAAACATGCGATCGCAGGAATGAGCAGCTACCACGACAACTACTATGAGGACAGACGGTGAGCTCTGATGATTGACTGACTCTCATGATTAAACTTTGATTCACTTGAGCTACACCATGTGAACCAATACCATGTTTTCACACAGCTGGCAGTATTACTGTTGTAAAGTGGAGTGCGCTTCTGGGGCCCCTGGAAAATGTCAGTGGACTTCATACGTGAACGCCTTTGATGAGGACTTTCACTGGAATGTGCCTCCTCACAGCGTTCTGGTGGGTGTTGAAAGCTACCATCAAAATTATCAAGAGTAGGTATCATTTCTTTCTTTAGTTATAATTATGCTATTTGTAAGAATGAATAAGTGAAACTATTTTAAGTCAAACATGTCAGACCGTGTGCTCTGTTGCTCACTAATGTCACACTCGTTTTACGTCTTTCAGAGACCGACGCTGGAGGTACAAGTATTGTGTCACATCATGTCAGTAAGACTCAATGACCTCTCAAGGTTTATGGGACTCCTGAAATAAAAGCAAGATAAAAGACAAAAAATGCAGCTGATCTCTGTATTCAATGAATAAGTTGGGTTGTGTGTGAGTGTGTACATGTTTAAAAGTAGAGCTGCACAATTTGGGAAAATTTTCATATTGCGATTATTGAGGTCAATATTGCGATACGCGATTGCGATTATAATAAATGGTATTGTGAGTCAACTTGATGGGTTTTTAAAGAAAATGCACACACAGATTAGTGATAATGTGGAAATGTGTATTTGTAACACTAGAAATGGTTTCAAAATAAATTATTTTTACCAAATGAAATAGCATTTGCATTAATGTAAACTTATTTTCTCAAAAGTATAGCTAAATTAAATAAAAACATACACATTTTCACAAAAATAAGATATTTTAAAGATTTTGCCCAAACAAACGGACGTTTATGAAGAATGTAACATATACTCTGTGTAAACTCTTTTGAAAAGGAAACTGGATATGTTTTTGGTCGATCGGATCACAAGTGGACAATAGAGACACAGTCGTTTACACCTGGCATTTTAATCCATCTCTTCTGTCCACTTTCGACCACTTCTGACCACATTCCTGCATTTACATACATTACAAACTCAACTGACTGGCGTCTCTCCTGTATGATTTCATGTGATTCTCTTCAGACATTAGAACTGTACATGAATTATAAGCTTCTAGAACGTTTGACCTCCTAACTGAAGATCTTTTTTACAAATATAAATAAAAACAGTATAAATAAAAATAGTCTAAACAAAAAATAGCTGTATTAAGTGCAAACAATAGTGCAGCCATAATCAAAGTAGGCTAGGCTACTCTCTCAATGTTCAAAGTGCAAATAGAGACCAATTTTTTTTAAGCCTGATACAGAGCTATAGACAACTACACAACCTATTATAGGATACATACAAATAACAGCATATATATGTTATGTAGCCTAATTTGCGCGCACTGTGGAAACGCTCTCTAAAAGCGGGTATTAAAATTGCTTTTGAAGGCGCGTGCGCGTTTTACTTTCGGTTTCATTTTAAGGATCGTGCGAATTCTCAGCGGCGCTGACCGTGCTTTCTACAATACGAGACATAAATTTAACAAACCAATTTGAAAGTGAGAGATTTTTTGTTTTAATCTTTTTTGTTTTTTTTGTTTGTTTGTTTGTGTTGTTAGCGGTACGGTCAGCAAATCAGCAAACTGTCTCAGAAAGTAGGTGTTCTCAAGTCAGCAAATCAGCAAACTGTCTCAGAAAGTAGGTGTTCTCAAGTCCACATTATTTAATATAATCGCAACATTTTGCCGTCATATAATCGCACAGGCTGACATCGCGATTGCGATACGATTAATCGTGCAGCACTATTTAAAAGTACTGAATTCATTGGGTTCATCTAAACAGTACTTTAAATTTTAAAACTTTCAGTAACATGATTCTTGATAAGACAATGTGGAACAGTTTTACTGAAAGCTGCCTAATCAATCTCTCTAAATAAATGACAAATGTGCCAAAACATCACAATGTTGTCATCCACCAAAATAAAGTATTTATAAGTAATAAATATTTAAATTCACTCTCCACAATTTACAGCACAATGGGGGCAAAAACGGTTCAGTAAGAACACCTCTATAATTCAGGTTATGAGGTGGCAAAAAGATCCCTGTATGAGTATTTGTTTTTTATATTTATAACATCTGATAAAGTAATATCAAACAAGATATAGTACCGTTTTCCGAATATCAGCGATTGAGAATGATCATGAATGTGATATGTATTATAGGCTACAGTTCAACAAACAAGAAATTATTATGAGTTAAATTTTGAAAACAATATTGTCTGTTTTTGCTCTGTTTCGCCAACACAAATAGTTCCAAACTAAGTCAGAACAGAGCTGTTGTATGTCTTAGCACCATTTTTGGTACTTCTGGTAATCTGTATTTTAAATGAATCATTCAAGACAGAATTGGGCTGCCACCTATTGCCGGTTTTAGACAGGCCAAAACCAGCCAGTTCCAGCACAAACACACAGCTTTTTGAAAAAAAAAATCCCACCTAAATTAATATTGCGGTTTTATGTCTTTCCCAATGTCTAACCAAAAAAACAAACAAACAAACAAACAAACAACAACAACAACAACAACAACAACAACAACAACAACAACAACAACAACAACAACAACAAAAAAAGAAAAGAAAGAATGTAAAACTCATTTTCGCAGGAATGATGACTAGCCTATTAATTGGCCTACAGATTATGGCCTACTATCAAATTCTGCTGTTATAGTGCATAATAAACACAAAAATGAAAAACTTCATCATTACCAGACTTTTTGAGAGGCTAGCTTTTTTTTTTAGAGGAAACATTTGTGTGTTTCTTTCAAGACCATAAAGATGTAAATTAATGTAGTGATTAATATTATTTTTCCAAAACAAAACAAATCCAAGCTGCATTTCACTTTTACAGTTATTCTAACACAATAAAAATGCTATTAATTAATGCTTAAGGGGCTTTTATTTTGAAGTGTATCACCACAGGCAGGATTTGGAAAGGGAAATGGGTGTAATCGCGAATCTGTTTTGCATCTAATGAATACACATTTTTATTAGTAAGAATGCAATTGTAGAGGTCTGTAACTGGATTTCTTACTAGTAAGAATGGAATTAGAGAGCTCTGTAATTGCATTTTTACTAGTAAGAACTGAATTGTAGAGCTCTCTAATTTAATTCTTACTAGTAAGAATTGCATAGAGCTCTCTAATTGAATTCTTACTAATAACAATTGAATTACAGAGCTCTTTAACTTAATTAGAGAGCTCTATAATTTAATTGTTACAAGAATTAAATTAGAGAGCTCTTTAATCATAATTGTTAGTAAGAACTGAATTAGAGAGCTCTTTAATTCAGATCTAACTAGTAAGAATGCAAATGCAGAGTATAATTAGAGAGCTCTCTAATTTTAATTGTACCTAGTAAAATTTGATTTAGAGAGCTCTCTAATTGGTACTGTTACTAGCAGGAATTTAATTATAGAGCTCTCAAATTGAATTGTTACTATTAAAAATGTGATTACGATGAGTAACGCTGGGACATGATTTGAGAGCTTTTTAATTCAATTAGAGAGCTCTCTAATTCAGTTTTTACTAGTAAGAATTCCAATTAGAGAGCTCTCTAATTCAATTGTTACAAGTAACTGAATTTGACAGCTCTTTAATTCAATTACAGAGCTCTTTAATGTGTTTTTTTACTAGTAAAATTTGAATTATAGAGCTCTGTAATTGCATTTTTACTAGTAGTAATTAAATTAGCGCGCTCTCTAATCGGAATTGTTACTAGTAAAAATTTAATTAGAGAGCTCTCCAATTGGAATTATTACTAGGAAAAATTGATTTATAGAGCTCTCTAATTGGAACTGTTACTATAGTAAGAATTCAATTGTAGAGCTCTGTAATTAAAAATGAGTGGAAGTCAATAGAGGAAAATGAATAGTGAAAATTCATTTGTAGAGCTCTAAAACTGGAATTGTTACTAGTAAGAACTGAATTAGAAAGCTCTCTAATTGGCATTAATAAGAATGAAACAGGTGTTTGAATACAGAAATAGATGAAATTTTGTTTTGTCACAAACTAATAATGTAACAGTGAGGGAGAAGCAAAGTGGGCAGATCCATTTGCAGAGCTTTATTAAACTTAGACAGAGACATGGTAAAACAGGCATAGTCAGACAGTGGCAGACAGGTATGTTGGAGCAAGACAAAAGAATAGGCTGTAAGGCAGGCGAGGATCGATGAACGGCGAACGTTATCCAAGTGGCTAGGCAAAAGGGGTAATCCTAATACACAAGCGAGAGATCCAAAGGGCAGGCAGCGAAACAGACAAAATGAGATAACCAGGCAAGAAATACAAAACTCAGACAACTAGACTAGGACTATGCACTAGGACTATAGACTATGAATGCTAACACAATACAATACTCTGCGAATCGTGAGAGGAAGTCCAAGGCTTATATCGGGTCTCTGATTGGATGCAGATGATCGCAGCACAATGGCTGATGGGGAACGTAGTCCGGGGTGTGATGCAACAGTCAGTGTAATGTGAATGTCAATAGCGTGAGAGGGCGACATCTGGTGGTAAGCGGACCGAAGGTCACCGGCCAGATTCGTGACAGATACCATCAAATAATTTTTATAACAACATTACATAACACATTTTATAATTAGCCTATCATAGCCTTGGTTGTAGTGGACCGAAAAGCGCCAATGCAACCGCTTCAACTGTTCAGTTACTGAAGCAACTCAACTTTAACTTTATAGTAAGCTTCAAACACAAAATTTTAAATCATTCTAGTTTTGCTTCATGTAAAACATTTCTTTGCCTTTATATCTTCAACAGATGACAGATATATTTGAGAAGACAAGCTATTTCACATCGTTTCTGTAGCGCATCAAAGGCTGCAGCGTTCTGCAGTCTGATTTTCAGGCTTGTAATTGGTGATGGAGTCAGCCATGCGATTGGCTGCTGCTCTAAGAAATGCGACTGTGAGACTTGCCACTGGCTGCTGCAAGAGCCAGACACGTGTTAAGCATGTAAAAGAACGCACAGAGAACGAGCGCTATCAACACTATCAAGTTTAAGGCAAATATGACGTATCATGTACTTTGCATCCTTAAACACAAGGCACCATTGAGAAAGTTGCTCTGTTCTCTTTCAAATAATCGCTCGGTATCTCACTATGGGAACGCCCCCAGGCGTGATAAACTATGGAAGCACCAAGTACACCACGTCTGTCCGAAGGAAGGACTCCCTATATATACAGCTGTGATCCTCAAAAACAGCATTCTTGTTCTCTTCCCCGTAAAGACTTGGTTGACGCCAAGGACATAATAAAAACATAATAATATCACTGAACCAAGAGATAGTTCAGTCTCTGGGCCACACAGATCCTGGCCGTTTTTCTCTCTGTCCACTAGATGGCGCCAGCACTCCATCTGTGGAATCGGTTCATCAGAACCCTCTGGCTCTTCATCAGGAGGCATGGAGAGAGTGTTCTCCGCATCTGTGGGTCCGCGTGACTGTAACCATGGGTTACAGGCTTCAGTTCGCTGTAAAACCCCCTCCTTTCAGCTCAGGTGTTAGAAGCGGAAATATCCTCCCTCCTAGAGAAAAGAGCTATAAGATGAGTTCCAGTGGGGGAAACTCGGAGGGGCTATTACTCCCGTTATTTTCTAATTCCAAAGAAAGACAGGGGTTTGCACCCGATATTGGACCTGGGTGCTCTAAACAAGCACTTAAGGAAGTACAAATTTAAGATGCTCACAGTCGGGGCGCTCACTCATTCAGTCCACCTGAAAATGAGGAGCTTCCAGCACTGGGTTGCAGCGAGGCGTCTGTGCCCATGTCGGCACCTTGCATGAGGAGTGAGAATTACCACGGCGTGCGTGACAGCTCTTCATCAGTGGAGGAACCTGTGTATTCCGGAAAGGAGTCTTGGATGGGGAGCGTGTCTCTTTTCTCAGAGACACGCTCCCCATCCTGACGGGATGGGGAGCTGTTTTTCAGTGCAGATCAGTTAACGGTCGTTGGACGCCTCAGTTTTGCAGACTTCTTTCTTTCTTGCGTCTTTCTAGCCCTGAAGCAATTTCACCTATTCTTGGAGGATTTTCATGTTCTAGTCAGGACAGACAACATGACGGTGGTGGCATATATCAATCGCCAAGGGGGAATGTGTTCGATGCTACTGCACAATCTAGCGCACAAGCTGATTGTCTGGAGGGCCGCGCATTTCAGTCCGCTGCGCGCAACGCACGTCCAGTGAGTCCTGAATTTTGGAGCAGATCTCCTGTCGAGGGGTAACCCGTTATACGGAGAATGGGAACTCCACCCACAGGTGGTGAATCAAATCTGGGAAATTTACAGCAGGGCTGCCATAGATCTATTCACCTCGTGGGAAAACGCGAAATGTCAGCTGTATTTCTCTCTGAGAACGAAAATGCACCCTTGGGTGTGGATGTGCTGGCAAACCCGTGGCCGAACGTGTTGCTATACGCATTCCCACCGCTGAGTCTAATTTCTCCCACCCTAGACAGAGTAAGAGAAAACAGATTATCTCTCCTTCTGATAGCCTCTCATTGGCCAGGGAGGCTGTGGCTGGCAGAGATTGTCCAGCTCCTTTGGGGAGAGCCCTGGCAACTCCCATTGCGTCGGGACCTGCTGTCCCAAGCAGGGGGCAAATTTTTCACCCCCATCCGGAACAAATCAATCTTTGGGTCTGGCCCATGAAGGGGGTCATAAATACTATACAGAGCGCTAGAGCTCCATCAACGCTCTCACTGTATGATCTGAAATGCAAACTTTCCCTTGTCTCTTTGTCTTTGAGGACTGGTGCACTCATAAAGGAGTTATTCCTTTTCAGTGTGCGGTGAGTGAGGTTCTCTGTTTTTTGCAAAGCTTACTGAACAATGAGAAAGCGTTCTCTGCCATTAAAGTTTACCTGGCTGCAATTTCGTCTTATCATGGGTTTCGAAGGAGTTTCAGTGGGCCGGCACCCTCTTATAGGCTGTTTTATGTGTCGAAGCGACTGGTCCCGTCATGAATTTTGCCTATGGTCTTGAATGCTTTAACTCAGGCCCCATTTGAACCTCTGGAGAGTGTTCATATTAAGCTCCTATCGTTGAAAACGGTCTTACTACTTGCTTTAGCCTCAGCTAAGTGAGTGGTGTGCTGCATGCCTTGTCGGTTCATCAAGCACGTCTAAATTTTAGTCCGGAAGTTATGCTGCTGCCAACCCCAGCTTTTGTTCCCAAAGTCAGTGATTGAGCTTATAACTGCTCTGCTTTGGAGTTACGTTCCTTCTACCCTCCTCAATTATTTTCCTCAGAGGAGAGGAAATTGCACACTTTGTGCCCTGTATGAGCGTTATGCTATTATGTAAACGAGACATGATCATTCAGTAAAAACGATCAATTATTTGTTTCATGGGCCACTCACTGTAAGGGTAAGCCGTGGAGGCGATCGAACTAGCCTATAGATCTACGGATCTTCATTCCCCCTTAGGGTCCATTCCACACAAGGTATTTCTACCTCATGGGCACGTTCAATGGGAATTCGGTGGGAGATATTTGTGTGGCGGCAAGTTGGACTTCCACCCATACATTTATCAGATTTTACCATCTTGATGTCACTGCGCCTTCATTGTGGCTTCACTCAAGGTGGCTCTTTGGAGAATTAAAGGTTGTCTTTCTTTTTCGAGTCTGTTCAGGATTATGGGAGTTGGCTATATCATTCCCATAGTGAGATATCGAGCGGTTGTTTGAAAGAGAACGTTAGGTTACTTGCGTAACCCCGGTTCTCTGAGAACAGAGTGAGGTATCTCACCAAGCTTCCCTTCTCGCATAACACGGGGAAAGAGCGTGCTTAGAATGCCGTTTTTGGGGACCACAGCTGTATATATAGGGAGAAGGGTGGGCTCCTTGTACGAGCTGTGATTGGTCCGTCCTTTGGACAAACATGGTGTAATTGGTGCTTCCATAGTCTATCACGCCTAGGGGCGTTCCCATAGTGAGATACCTCGCTATTATTCTAAGCTAACACTGGTTTGGTATCTACTTCCACACAGGCTGGCAAAACAACTATGATGAGTCTTTAAATTTCAAATGCTCCCGCTGTTCACAGAGTTCAGAGAACCTGAGGAAGAGACGGAGGCCCTGCCTTATGATCACTCAATGGACAACACAGAACTGCCTCTGGACCAATGGAAACGTGTGAGATAAAATCTTAGTAGTTCAAATCTAAAATGAGAGAACTGCTAGGTTTTATTTCTATGGATTAAAGTTATGAATGAACAGACAAGAGGGGAGAAAAACATGTCCAATTTACTCGATTCTTAGTTCTGATTGATTGTCATTTGTGTCTCTCACTTTGCAGGTCACACTTTTACAAAGATCCTGTCATTCCTGCCACCCAACACAGAGGTCAGAGACTCCAAAAAAACGTCCCTCTGAATGAACGCAGAAATACATGCCATATTGTTGAGTTATGTCCTTTGTATGTGTTCTTAATTGACCCTGTGACCTAGTTTTTCGGAAGTGGGTGTGGTGATACCAGGTGTGGAATTAATAAATGGTCGCTGCTCATACTCAGTGGGTGTGCACGCAGGCCACACGGAGCTTGTTTGTGTGTGTGTGTTTTATGTTTAATCCGTCATGATAACCGGCATTCCTAGCTCTTTTGAGGATGGCTGCGCCAACAGGTTATGGGCCCAGTAAAGAGTTTGGGAGCCGATGGAACCGTTTATGTTTCGACGGAGACGAAAAGAATTATGAACTGTGGGAAACAAAGTTTCTGGCGCATTTGCGTCTGCTCGACCTGAAAACTACTATATTGGATGGAGCCCCCGCCGAGGACGATGAGGGCGCGGCGGAAGATGCCAGTAAAAATGAAGAGGCATATGCAGTTTTAATTCAGTTGTTGGATGATAAGAGTCTGTCGCTTGTAATGAGAGATGCCGCAGACGATGGGAGGAAGGCGCTACAGATCCTGAGAGACCATTACGCTGGTAAGGGGAAGCCACGCGTGATAAGTCTGTACACAGAGCTGACATCTCTTCAGAAAGGTGTGAATGAAATGGTTACAGATTATATTATTTGTGCAGAGACTGCCATCACAGCACTGCGGAATGCAGGAGAGACTTTGAGTGACGGCTCTTTGACCGCAATGATTTTAAAGGGTCTGCCTGACGCATTTAAACCATTCTCTGTTTACGTTACACAGAGTGATGAAACGTTAACATTTGCCGATTTTAAAACAAAACTGAGGAGCTATGAGAGCACAGAGAAGTTTGGTTCGGCTGGCTTGAGTGAGGACAGAGTGATGATTATTCAGGAGCTGTGTTCACTTATTTTCTGAAAACTAAGAGTGATACTGTTAGAGCCAAAGAGAGGTTCATTGCTGATGTTGCACCGTATGGTAAAATCAAATGTATAAGATCAGATAATGGAACAGAGTTTACATCTTCTGTGTTTCAGTCACTGCTTAGTAAAAATGCCATTAGACATGAGACCTCAGCTCCTTATTCACCCCATCAGAATGGGACGGCTGAAAGAGCTTGGAGAACTCTGTTTGAAATGGCAAGATGTATGTTAATTGAGAGTAAACTACCAAAAGAGCTGTGGACATATGCGGTACAAACTGCTGCAGTAATTAGAAATAGATGCTATAATAGGCGTCTTGGACAAACTCCATATTACCTGGTAACTGGAAAAAAACCTGACCTTTCCAAAATGAGAGTGTTTGGGTTAGAATGTTATGCATACAAATATGACAAGAAAAAGTTGGACACTCGTTGTGAGAAGGGAGTATTTGTTGGTTATGATAAAAATAGTCCAGCATATCTTGTCTTTTATCCAGACACAGGAAAAGTACTCAAAAATAGACTGGTAAAGTTTGTTACAAAGAGTACTAATGAGTGTGATACTCAAACAGAGGATGTGTATGAACACTTTGAACATAGGAAGAGAGCTGAAACCCAGGTACCAAAACTTGATGTGACTAAGGTAATCCCACAAGAAATAAAAGTAGAGTGTGATGCTGAAACCGACTTAAAAAGTGAAAGTGAGAGCAGTCAGAGTGCTCGATATCCAAAGAGAGAGAGGAGACCTCCTCAGTACTATACAGACTATGATTATGAGATAAAAGGTGTTGAGGATCAGGCATTAACAAATATTGACTATTGCTATCGTGTTGCATGTGATGTCCCCCAGACACTGAAGGAAGCATTGAGCTCTTCAAAATCAGAGCAGTGGGTTAAAGCCATGAGGGAGGAGATGGACTCTCTTATAGAGAACAATACCTTCACATTGACAACTTTGCCTGAAGGTAAAAATGCAGTGGGGGGCAGATGGGTTTACACCATAAAAGAAAATCCTGATGAAATGATCTATAAGGCCAGATATGTAGCAAAAGGTTATAGTCAAGTGCCTGGTATTGATTACAACGAGACGTTTTCACCTACTGCTGATATGACTTCTGTACGTGTCTTAATGCAGCTTGCAGTTCAGTATGATTTAGAATTACATCAAATGGATGTCAAGACTGCATATCTGCATGCTCCTATAGACTGTGAAATGTATATGGAACAGCCTGAAGGATTCGAGGTTAAGTTAAAAACAGGAGAAAAATTGGTGTGTAAGTTAAATAAGTCACTGTATGGTCTGAAACAGTCAGGACGAAATTGGAATAAGATGTTACATGATTTTCTGATTGAAAATGGTTTTGTTCAAAATTCTGCTGACTGTTGTGCCTACAGTAAACAAATTGATGAAGAAAGAGTTATGTTGATCATTTGGGTTGATGATCTTATCATTGCAGCGAGTGATAGTCAAATACTCAAGAATGTGAAGGAAACATTGGGAGTTAAATTTAAAATTAAAGATCTTGGAAAACTTAGACATTTCCTGGGTATTGATTTTACACAAGTGAATGGTGAAATAAAAATGAACCAGAAAAGATACATTATAAAAATTTTGGAGAGATTTGACATGACTCACTGCAAACCAAGGTCAACACCATGTGAAATGAAAATAAAATTTGACAATGATGGTGAATCTACTGACCCAAAGAGGTATCGTGAAGTGGTGGGCAGTTTAATTTATTTAATGACAAGTACTCGTCCAGATTTGAGCTTTATTGTTAGTAGATTGTCACAATATCTGTCTGTACCAAAAGAACAACATTGGGTTGCAGCTAAACATGTGTTGAGGTATTTGAAAAGGACTGTGAACCTGGAATTGTGTTACAAGAAAAATGATGGAGATCTTAAACTTGTAGCCTATAGTGATGCAGACTGGGCAGCAGACCTAGATGACAGGCGTAGTGTTACTGGCTACTGTTTTAGTTTGTCTGAGAGTGGACCTATTATTTCCTGGAAGTCAAAGAAACAACAAACTGTTGCTTTATCCACATGTGAAGCTGAGTACATGGCTTTATCAGCTACTGCACAGGAAAGCTTGTATCTTGTCAATTTAATAAATGGAATGGACAATGTACTTGAATATGCACCAGTGACAGTTTTTGAGGACAATCAGGGTGCTATTGCTCTTTCAAAAAACCCTGTATGTCGCCAAAGGTGTAAGCATATTGATATCAGATATCATTTTGTCCGATCTGTACTCAGTGATGGCAAAATAACTCTTCGTTACTGTCCTACAGTTGATATGGTGGCAGATATTTTAACTAAACCTGTATCGAGAATCAGAATGGATAAATTTGTGTGTTTTCTATTTGGTATGTGATGTACTGTGTTGTACTTTGTCAATTTAAGAACCAGTGGGGGTGTTGAGTTATGTCCTTTGTATGTGTTCTTAATTGACCCTGTGACCTAGTTTTTCGGAAGTGGGTGTGGTGATACACACACAAACAAGTGTGGAATTAATAAATGGTCGCTGCTCATACTCAGTGGGTGTGCACGCAGGCCAAACGGAGCTTGTTTGTGTGTGTGTGTTTTATGTTTAATCCGTCATGATAACCGGCATTCCTAGCTCTTTTGAGGATGGCTGCGCCAACACATATATAAAATGCATAAATGTGTGCAAAAAGAAAATGGAATGAATGTACTGTATGACTTTGCAAGTAAATGTAAGAGTTTGTCAGTTATAAGGTACCACATTATTATACTGTTATGTTAATTCTATTTATTACTTGACTTGAATATGCAAAATATTTTACCTGCAACCAAAAAACAATTGTATTTGAATGCTAGTCTTAATGATTTCAGCATGCCAGTAGGCTTATGTTTTATTTACTTTACTGATCAGTTCTAATTTAATTTATTAACACAATAGTTTACACAGAATATGTCATGGTTAGCACAATTAACAGCACACATCTTTTTTTATTAATGAATAAAACTCTCATGATGTATTAGATTTTCACATTTGGTAGTGAACCAATTTTCTCTCTTAAGGTGCTAGTTAATTTCATAAATAAGTATGAAGAAACAGCATGATTTAAAGCAAAAGAATTAATTAGCATGTTCTTGTAAAGCATGCTCCAATAATCTTTATAATTTATTAACTTTATATATAATAGATATTTATCTTCTCTTAGTGCAACAACCTTTACTCTTCCTGAGAAAGATTGCAAAACTCATTTTGCATAAGTTAAAAATCAAGCACACAACACAAGCACACAACAAAACTGGAGCATGCTTAACTATGTTTCCAGCTAAAGGTACACATGTAGTTTCCCACAGATGATACAGATCAAAATTTCCCAAATAAAGGCTAAAACACAAACCAACGTAGCTAGGCTGGTCACTTTGTCTAACATCTTTAAGAAGTACAGAAAGTAAGAGTGTGTTTGTAAAAAACGCACCAAAGATATTTTTGAGCATAAATGGAAGTTTGTGCTTTGTATCTGTTAAATGGCACTGCTGGCAACTAAAGACAAATTTTAAACAGCTGAAACTTCTGTTTCTCAGAAAACACCTTGAAGATAAAAAAAAAACAGTTCCACCTGTTCAAACATGTTTAGATCCCGCTTGTTAAGCAACAGCCTGACCTTTTATGTTATGTAAGTGTCCTTTTGTATGTATGAGGACTGAGGTCTTTATAAAAGCCGCATGTTTCTGTCAAGTAATTTCACACAACACCATGAGGAGAGCTGCTTTATTTCTACTGCTGACTCTTTGTCTCTTGGCCAATGGACAAGGTGGGAAACTTTATGAAAAAAATGCTTTTATAAACTGATAGAAACGCTTGTCAAGTTGTTAAGTGTTTGGTCTGAATAATATCCCACAGAGTTACACTGGGAAAACGCCTACGACCAGCCTCTAAATTTTAACTGCCCTGCAGGACAGACGATCTCCTACATAAAGAGGTGAGTAAAAAACAGACTGTATTTCTGTAAAGGCAGAGGTACTGTCAAAATGTTACTAAAGTTAAAGTCAAAATATCACGAGTCAATGAATGCAGTTTACACTAAAATGGAAGTTATTGTCCATGTATGGTAATTTGTTACCCTAGAAAAGTGTAGCTCAAATGTATATTTTAAATTCTCAAAAATAATACTATGGTAATAAAACAGAACACATACTCAGAACATCAAGTTGATAATTCACTTGCCTCTTACTGTTTCCTTGCCTAATGAATGAATCCAAGCCAACATGATAACCATCATGAGGACCGGCTGTGGGAGTTCGGCTGTAAAGACACCTTTGATTCTAGTGCAGACTGTTTCTTGTCACCTTACGTCAATGATTTTGACCAAACGTTCACCTATGAGTGTCCACCGAACCACATCATTGCAGGAATGAGCAGCTACCACGACAACCACCATGAGGACAGACGGTGAGATTTGATTTTGGACTGATTTTGATGTTTTGTGTGAGTTCACCTGAGCTAATGACTCCGTTTTTTCCACACAGCTGGCAGTTTTACTGCTGTCGAAGTAACGGCCACTGTACTGCTAACTGTGAATGGACAACTTATGTGAACTATTTTGATGAGGCTTTCCACTGGACCGTTCCAAACCAAAACTACCTGGTGGGTGCCGAAAGCTACCATGAAAATAAACACGAGTGAGTACAGCTCCCCAAAATATTCAGGATGAATACTGTCTAGAGAAAAAAAAACAAAAAAAACCTTGCAAGCTTTATACAACCCAGAAGGGGTTTGTTTTGAGATAATGATCGGCTGCCTGCTTATTACAGGGCTTCTTAGCAAATAAATATATGGTTATGGTCAGTTATACAGTAATATTTGACTGCAGAATGCTACAAATGACCAATCAGAAGTAAGCATTAGACAAGAGCTGTATAATAAAGATGAACAGTTTCCACCTACATGCAGCAAATTTGTATTATTTTTGTTTTTATTATTCTCTATTGATAATGGTTTTCAGTAAACAATGAACGCAAATATGAGACTGCATATTTCAGTACTAATATGATGTGTGTTTTAATGTTTTCAGAGACCGGCGCTGGATGTACAAGTATTGCGGCAAAGTACAATGCTGAGACTCACAAATTCCCTCTAATGCAAATAATCTTAGATCTGAAATAAACACAAGGTGGAAATGTATTGTCATCATTACTGACCCAAATATTTTGAATTGAAAAAAAAAAATCAGTAGATCTGACACTGTAAATATGTATATGCGAGTGTCTTAAGTGTGAAAGTACTTAAGCCATTAGTCGAAAAAATCTGTACTTTTGCAATTAAAAATAAAATTGGGTTCTAGATGGTAATATTTTGAATAATAATAATTTCCAATTCCTAAAATAATTCACATTTAACCATAGCAATGTATATATATGTATATATATGTATATAATGTACGGTTTCATCGGACGCACACGCCTGGCCCAATGTTAACGTCCGGTCTGTGCAGAGTTCTAAATGCGAACCGGATATATTTCCCGGGGGAAGTGCCGGAACACATTTTTCATTAAACGTTTTATTTTCAGCATAATTATCAGGGAAAAGTTCAATAGAAAACTACATGAATTTCCAAAAGTCTTCATTCTGATTTGAGATGCTTCAATGGAAGTAAGAACATCTGACATCTGCACAAAAGAGCTCACATGGTCAACGTCACCATTAAAGGGGTCACTGGATGCAAAATTCACTTTTACATGTTGTTTGAACATAAATGTATGTTGGCAGTGCGCATAGACATCCACCATATAATGATAAAAATCCACCTTGTTTTTTGTTTTTTTTTAATAAAATACAATTATGAGCTGCTGAAGACGCAGTTTTTCATTTTTTATGAATCTTTGCAAATCGCCTTTCCTAATAATGTGCTAGCCACATGGAAGAGAGGGGCGGAGTGAGCAGAGCTCATTAGCATTTCAAAGGGACATGCAACAAAATGGCTTGCTCTAAACAGAGCTGTTTTTGACTAGTTAAAAGGGTTTTGTTTTACACTATCACTGAGAAATTTTAACCAAAGTATGTTATAGACCCAGGGTCGGTAACTGGCAGACAATGAATCACACTTACTCAACAGCTACACTGAAAATACCCATAAAAACTACTAAAAAAAGAGGAGATATCCAGTCCTCCAAGATTTGACAAAAATGTTATGAAACAGCAATTAAACTATATTAAAACACTCCACAGCAATCATTTTATCATCTGTGTTGTTGCATCTGCTTGTACACTGAAACATTATGATTTTACTGTAGATTGACATATGAAAAAATTCCACACTGAACGAATACTATGCCACCAGACATGCACTATGAGTGACATTATTAGATGGATGTTAGATTAAATTTTGGCAGAGTATACCACCATTATGCCATCTCAACTTTATCAAGGAAGACGGGTCATGTTTACATAAGCAATATCATCCAGAAGGTCCTGGGCATCTAATCAAGTACACAAAATTCGAACATGGATTTTAAAAAAATATAGCAACAAGTTAGATGTTGCATGTGAGCATATGTATAAGAATGTTTTGAATAGGTGTGTGCCCAAGGTCTGCTTCTTCTTTCATCTAATGGTGTACATGACTAGAGTGATGTGCACAAAGAAGTACACTACACAAGGACAAATGGTATGTTTGGAGTGGTTCCACTTTTTTAGAGTTAGAGTTAGCGCTAGTAACGGCAGCCAAAGCGCGAATTATTATAACAAATGGGTCCACCACATCATGTGATGGGTTTACAGCTAGGGAGACGCAGCAGCAGGTAGACGCATCACGTGTTGCAGCCTGTGCAGTTAATCGTACTTTAAAGGCAACACATACTACAACAACATTATTGTTATATTAGGCCCTAATAATAATATTAATGAGTTTAACCCCCTAACTGTCACTTTCCCATATATGGGAAATATATATACGTTTACTTCACCATATTACAAATAAATCCTAATCTAATCATGACAAACTATATATCGTTGGAAAGGTCTAAGACTTCTAAATAGATATTTTACCACTGTTTCCTGTTACAAATTATGTAGGAAAAGTAATAGATTAATTTATGACAAAAGTACACATCAAAAAATCTACATCATTAACAGGAGTTCTGACCTTTGTCACAAAAAGACTTTCTTCGTTGCATGCCCTCTAAGCCCTTGTCCTGGCTTTACATTCTCATTCTTTCTCTCTCCACTCTGACCACATTTGCAGGTGCAGACCTAGAGGCAGAAAGATGCAATTGACATGAATATGCAATGTCCACAGATGGTGGATGACTTCAACCTTGCAACGGTCTTGTGGGTGGTTATAAAGACAATTGTCAAGCATTGATCTTACTCTTCTCAGTATATCCAAAGTTAAGCCACTGACTGTAAGACAGAAGTGCATGTGGCCATTAAGAAGCTCCACCGGCCGTTCCAGTCCAGACTGTTTGCCAAACGCGAGAGCTACGACTCCTCAAGCACATAAAACATGAGAATGTATGTTACCAACATCTACATTTACCATTTACATTATTAAAGAACAGAGTATCATTTGTTAATAGCCTTGTATACTAATGATGATATAATAACAATTCAAATAATTTAAATAATGTTTTCCCTTGTTTTGCCTATACGAAGTTTGGCATATACAGTGCTGTGAAAAAGTCTTAGGCCACTAGTATTTTCATCAGCTAAAAAATGGTTTAAAGTAAGTTATTTCTATCTTTTGCTGTAGTGTGTCAGTAGGAAATATCAGATTACATTTCCAAACATTCATTTTGCCATTAATCGTAATAATCCAGTGAGATTTTTGTTTGCACAAGGAGTCTGACAACAGCAAGTGCTCTGCACAGAGATCTGATCTCATCATCATCCAGTCTGTCTGGAATGACATGAAGAAACAGGGTCAACATATTTTGTTGACCCTGGAACAACATTTAAATCCAAAAATGTAATCTTGACCACATCCCTACACCTAAACCTAACCTTACCCATGAGTAATCCCTAAAATCAGAGGAAATGATAGATGAATGACACTGATGTACAAGCACCAAACACTGATTGTAACGTCTCGGTTACGTATGGTAACCCTCGTTCCCTGATGGAGGGAACGGAGACGTTGTGTCGAGTAGTGTACGACACTAGGGGTCGCTCTTGAGAGCCCAAACACCTCTGACAGTATTGAGAAAGGCCAATGAAAATTGGGTGTGCAGATTTGCATAGCTGACCACGCCCCGGACATCCGGGTATAAATAGGGCAGCGTGTGCATCTGCTCACTCGTTCTGATTCCGAGGAGCCGAGCGTCTCAGCTCACTCAGAGGCGGACCAGAGATGTGGCATGGGAGACACAATGTCTCCGTTCCCTCCATCAGGGAACGAGGGTTACCATACGTAACCGAGACGTTCCCTATCTGTCGTACACTCCGAGTTGTGTCGAGTAGTGTACGACACTAGGGGTCCCCGTAAAAACACGCCACATGTCTGACCGCATCACGAGAGACAAGTGCAGAAGTAACAGGGCAACGTGTTAACGTAAGTGCAGCTCACCTCCTCTGTGACCATCCAACGTCCAAGGACTGACCTGTACAGCGGGGTCCTGCAGCCGGGCCTCCCTCAAGGGCGGCTGAGTGTCTTGAGATCGTTGGGAAAATGCCTGCTCCCGAAGGAAAGACATTGCGGAGTTCACAACCTGCCCGACAGGGGGGGATTTAAGTGACATGGTTAGACATGGGACCTGAGGTGGGTCTCACACCCGGGAAGACAGCCAGACTCAGATCCTAGAGAACCTGTTCTCAGGGGAAAACACCGCACCACAAGAGTTATAGGTGGAAATACACATATGGGGCCACATAAGGGGCCACTACATATGAGGCACAATACAATCAAAATAAGGGAAGTCATACCTTGTGAAGGGATTCCATAGCGAGTTTCTCCGCTAAACTCCGCCATGTGCAGAAGTGCCAAAGATGGAGATAGTGTCCAGGGTTCGCATCAGGAAACCTACTGAAACTGAGAAGCGTAATCACCATTAGGGGAAGCGCTTTATGCAAGCTCTACACCAACCAGTGTGCTGAGTCAAGAGTTAGCAATCAAGCCTCTAGCTGACACTGGTTCTCTGCACAAATTATAAAATCTGGCAAATGTGTTAGGTGTAGCCCAACCCGCAGCTCTACAGATGTCTGTTAAATGAGGCCCCATTCGCCAGGGCTGCTGAGGCAGCGATGCCCCTGGTTGAGTGGGCTCTTACCTCCAGAGGGCAGGGTAGGCCTCTGGCCAGGTAGGCCATACGGATCGCGTTTACCAGCCAATGGGAGATCCTCTGTTTGGAGACAGCTTTCCCCTTCTGCTGTCCTCCGTAACAAACAAAGAGCTGCTCCGAACGTCTGAAGGGCTGCGTTCGTTCCATGTAGATGCGCAGGGCACGGACTGGGCATAACAAGGTCAGGTTGGGGTCATCTTCCTGGGAAGAGAGAGCTTGCAAGGTCACTACCTGATCTCTGAAAGGAGTGGTGGGGACCTTGGGCACATATCCAGGCCGGGGTCTCAAGACAACGTGAGAATCCGCTGGTCCGAATTCCAGGCACGAACTGTTCACGGAGAGGGCTTGGAGGTCTCCCACTCTTTTGATGGAAGTGAGCGCAGTCAAAAGAGCCGTCTTGAAGGAGAGAGCATCGAGTTCGACTGACTGAAGGGGCTCGAATGGATCTTGTTGTAGACCTTGGAGAACCACAGCAAGATCCCAAGAGGGGATGAGATGCGACCGAGGAGGGTTCAGCCTCCGGGCTCCTCTAAGAAACCTGATTATCAAATCGTGTTTCCCCACCGATCTGCCCCCCACCAAGTCATGATTAGCTGATATAGCTGCGGCATGAACCTTGAGTGTTGAGGCAGACAGGTGCCTTTCCAGGCCTTCTTGAAGGAAGGATAACACTGATTTGATGCCACAACTCCGTGGGTCCTTCCCGTGGGAAGAACACCAGTTCACAAAGATGCGCCATCTTAGGTCATACAGCCGTCTGGTAGAGGGGGCTCTTGCCTGTAGAAGTGTGTTTACCACTGAAGGTGAAAGGTCTCTGAAGTCCTCCTGGTCGCGTCCAGGGACCATAGGTGGAGGTTCCAAAGATCAGAGCGCGGGTGCCAAATTGTGCCCTTCCCCTGAGAAAGGAGGTCCTTCCTCAGAGGAATGCGCCAGGGAGGGGCTGATGCCAGGAGCACCAGGTCCGAGAACCAGGTTCTGTTGGGCCAGAAGGGGGCCACCAAGAGAATCTGTTCCTTGTCCTCCCTGACTTTGCACAAGGTTTGTGCGATGAGGCTCACTGGGGGGAACGCATACTTGAGCCGGCCCCTCGGCCAACTGTGTGCCAGTGCGTCTATACCGAGGGGGGCCTCGGTTAGACCGTACCAGAGCCGGCAGTGGGTGGATTCCGGTGAGGCAAAGAGATCTACCTGTGCCTGGCCGAATCGATCCCAAATCAGTTGGACAGACTGGGGTTGGAGTCTCCACTTGCCTCCGAGCGAAACCTGTCGTGACAGGGAATCGGCCATACGATAGGCTTCGCCCGGAATGTGAGTGGCTCGTAGAGACTTGAGTCTGTGTTGACTCCAGAGCAGCAGGTGGCGGGCTAGTTGTGACATGCGAAAGGAGCGTACACCGCCCTGGTGTTGTGTAGGCCACAGCCGCAGTGTTGTCGGACCTGACCAACACGTGCTTGCCCTGAATCATAGGTCGGAACCTCCTCAGGGCCAGGAGCACTGCCAACAACTCCAGACAATTTATGTGCCAAAACAGTCGGGGGCCTGTCCAGACCCCGGAAGCTGCCTGCCCGTTGCAGGTGGCACCCCAGCCTGTCTTGGAAGCATCTGTGGTGACAACGATGCGTCTGGACACCTGTTCCAGGGGAACTCCTGACCGTAGGAACATAATGTCTGTCCAAGGGCTGAGTGTCTGGCGACACGATGGTGTGATGTTCACTCGAAATGTGCCTCGATGCCCACGCCCACCTGGGGACTCGAGTATGAAGCCAGTGCTGCAGCGGTCTCATGTGCATCAAACCCAACGGCGTGACCGCGGCTGAGGATGCCATGTGCCCTAGGAGCCTCTGAACCTGTTTTAGGGGGACCGCTGACCCGCATCTGAGTGTTGCCACACACCTCAGAACTGGCTGTGCACGCTCTGGGGAGAGACGCGCAGACATACTAACCGAGTCCAGCTCTACGCCGAGAAAAGAGATCCTCTGTGCCGGGGAGAGTTTGCTCTTTTCCCAGTTGACCCGAGGTCCCAACTGGGCCAATGGTTGAGAACCATGTCCCTGTGTACGCAACCCATATCCCACGAGTGAGCTAGGAATAGCCAGTCGTCAAGATAATTGAGAATGCGGATGCCCACTTCCCTGAGGGGGGCAAGGGCAGCCCCCGCTACCTTCGTAAAGGCGCAGGGCGGCAGGGATAGGCCGCAGGGGGAACCTTGTACTGATGAGCCTGATCTCGAAGACAGAGTCTTGGAGGATCAAGACATGATAGTACGTGTCGCTCAGGTCCAATGCCATCAACCAATCTTAAGCCCTGACACACAAGGAATGTGTGTTCAAGGGCTAATGTTTGAACGGGAGCTTGAGAAAGGGCCCGATTCAAAAACCTCTGTTTTAAGATTGGTATGAGTCAACCACCCATCTTGGTACAATGAAGTAGGGGTCGGCAAACCCTTTCCTTCATTTTGGCTGAGGGGATAGGATCTAATCGCACCCTTCCCAGGGGGGCTGCGATCTCCGCTTAAGGGACCATAGCATTCTTGCCCTGAGTCGATTTATAAGAGAATGCCGTAGACCTTAGCGGATGCCTTGCAACCTGAGTTGCATAGCCAAGACAGGTAGTTCTGAGAAGCTTCAGGTCTCAGGGAACTATACCCGACGTACCTGGAATGGGAATGTCGTGGCTGAATAAGGCAGAGAACGCCGTGTTTGGAGATGAAGCCCCAAGAGCGCGGTGTGTCTTTGCCATTATGCAGAGTTTGTGCCGAATCCATCTCTCATCCCCGGGTCGAGAGTGGATCTGGACGGGTCAGCTAGCCCGCCTGCTCTGGATTGCTTGTCAGAAGAAAAACTAGAAGCCTAACGAGGGTTCTAGCAAGCCTACCGACAAGCTTGTGTTGCCACCTTCCCACAAGATCTCTGACCGCTGGGCGGTCAGGCCGGAGGCCCGGCTGTCGCGGGGCCTCAGGAGTTCTATAGGGGACCGTCCGTGGCGACGAACAGACAGGAGTAGTCGGGGGTAGAGGGCCGGAGCCCTGACCCGCGGCTCTGTCTGCTCCTACCGTGAAGGACTTTCGCTGCAAATTCTATCACGGTGTTGCCAGAAGGACCAACCTGGGAAATGGGGGGTAAGAAGCGGACTTCAAATTTCCCGCATTTCTGACAGGTGCAGCCACAGGTGGCGTTCCTGGACCAACAAGTAGACATCGCCCTTCCTAGAGCGTGTGCCACGACTCACAGCTCTAGGTTGGAACCACCCTCGTACTGAGCTCGCAATGCCACGGCCTGAACACCCAGAGGATGGCCGTGGTATGTAAGGCGGACGCAGCCTGTCCAGAAGCCATGTAAGCCTTGCCCGGAAGAACTTACAGGCCCTGAACGGGAGTTCTGGAAGGAATCTCACAAGCGGCGGCGATTAGCAGGGAGTACACTGCAATCGCCCCCTCCGCCTGGGGGAACCTCTGAAACCCCCTCGCTGGACCCCCATCGAGAGTGGTGAAGGAGGAGAAGTTGGTTTATCACGTTCTGACCATTTTTTTAAATGGGCTTTCCGCGATTTCACCAACTTCTCGTGCACTACCGGGAAACAGACACTGGAAACGAGCGTACAGGTCGTTACCCAGATGTCTATTAACCAGCCCCTTCTTGGCTTCCCGTTTCAGGCACGGCCGCCATTTTTTTGCATCCACCTCAAACTGAGAATCAGTCCCCCGTAGAGGCTTGCTCAGCTGAAGTTTCTGCTTCAAATAGTTCACGCCCTTCCTTAGCGATGCTGCCGCTAACCATTTCCGCCCAATTAGGAGTTCTGAATAAGAAAGTCAGCTGTACTGAGACAGACTAACAAACTTGTCCGGAAACTCAATCGAGGGACGCACGAAGCGAGGGGTTTGCGGGGTTTTCACCCGGCAAAACCTTCCTTGCTTTGTAATGCTCGTCACCAACGCACATCGCTACGGCCTCGTACCCGGAAGTAGAAGGACCGGAGCGGGTAGCAGTCGGGAACGTAAGCATACGGCTCGTGCGCCCAGGTCATGTTTTCGCCGGCAAAACATGAATCAACAACAAGCGCTGCATCGGCGTGAGAATCTCAACACTGAATACAACGGTCGTGTTGATCGTTTGGATCGAGGGACGCGAGGAGCGAGAGGTTTGCAGGGTTTTCACCCGGCAGAGCCTTCCCTGCTTCCTAATGCTCGTTACCGACGCACATCGCAACGGCCTCGTACCCGAAAGTAGAAGGACCGGAGCGGGAAGCAGTCGGAGTGAGCCGCGGCTTCACGTAAAGCACGCGGCTGACGAGCAAGCGCGTCCATGATCGAGCTCTCGCAAGCAAAACATGAGTCAACAACAAGCGCTGCATCAGCGTGAGCATAACTCAACACTGAACACAACGGTCATGTCGATCGTTTGGGAAGGTAAGCCGCAACCAGGATGACACGGAGGGAAAGATATGTTAACCAACACACAATCCTACCGTGCCAGCTCTATCAGAGAAATCACCCATAGAAGGAAGATTGCTCTTCAAGATCGCCGTCGACGCACCCAGGGGACTCTCACAACACAGGCTGTGCTAGAGAGGGAGAGACCGCTGTCTGTGCTGCAGATCCAACGACGAGAGAGGTGAATGTTGCTACATCTCACGCAGAGACGCTGCATTCGGCTCCGAAGAACAGAACGAGTGAGCAGATGCACACGCTGCCCTATTTATACCCGGATGTCCGGGGCGTGGTCAGCTATGCAAATCTGCACACCCAATTTTCATTGGCCTTTCTCAATACTGTCAGAGGTGTTTGGGCTCTCAAGAGCGACCCCTAGTGTCGTACACTACTCGACACAACTCGGAGTGTACGACAGATAGGGAAGCCTAAACTTCACAAAAACTATAAACTGTTTTTTCAAACCTGATTGGTTAATCTCAATGTTGTCCCAGGGTCAACAAAGATGTTGATCCAGGAACATGTCGCACTTGGTAAAATCAGGTTCTGCGTGCACGTGTACTATTTTCCCACAGCTTATACAGATGAAACGTTTTCCTAATAAAGGTTGAAAAAAATGAAAAAACAAAACAAAACAAAAAATGTAGCTAAGCAGGTCACTTTGACTGAAAGATGCTCCAAAAGCTTCAAAAACAAATTTAATATGACCTGGCACAGACTGCATGCTGTAAAAAAAAAATGTTTTTACAAAATAATTCTGGCAGCAGTGGTTGCCAAAATATTATTGTAAAAAATACAGAAAAAACTGTAAAAACATTTACAGAACAAACTGTACATTATAAGAATAAAACTTTAATTTACAAACAAGAAAATCTGAATGTGAACCAGTAAATTCAACAATGCACACTACTACTAAAATCTGTTTTGTACTTTTGACATATACTGACAACCACCATAATAAAAAGGAGAAAGAAAAGAAAGTAGATTTTTCAAGCTAAAGTTTATATACAGATGGTGAACATGGACTCTTTCACGCTAACACAAAACCACCATGGTAACACATATGACACCTAAATGATGCCATAAACATTCATTAAACAACAGAAGATGTAGCATAAAACCCTAATGTACATAACCGATAACAAAACTAATATGAAACATGGTGATTTAAACAAAATACTTTTAAATGTGGAACATCATACAGGGATTTTTTTAGTTTTTGACTGTAGATTATGCGTTGATTTGTTCTTTTTTACTTTTTTAGTAAAAAGTTCTAAAAAGTGAGCAAGTTCTTTTTACAAAATGTACAATTAACAGCATTTTACGGTGCAATTACATGAAATGTATATTTTCGTCCTGTAGTGATTTTACAATATATTTACTGATAAAATTACACTGATATAAAATTGCACCTTCAAAAGTAAAAATCAGCGACACAGCTGTTCAAACTTGAATAGATCCCACTTGTTAAGTAACAGACTGACCTTACGTTACATAAACTGAGGTCTTTATAAAAGATGCAAGTTTCTGTCCGTTTATTTTGTAATTTTAGTCCACAACACCATGAGGAGAGCTGCTTTATTTCTACTGCTGATGGGTCTCTTGGCCAGTGGACAAGGTGGGAACCTTTATGAAATACTGTTGTAACTGATGTAAATGCTTGTCAAGTTGTTAAGTGTTTAGTCTGAATAAAATCCCACAGAGTCACGCTGGGAAAATGCCTTTGACCAGCCATTTTAACTGCCCTGCTGGATAGTCCATATCCTACATAAAGAGATGAGTAAAAAGCAGATTGTTCTTCTTAGCCTTAAAGCATGCATGGTAATTTGTAAGCCCAGAAAAGTGGTGTCAATATTCCTATTTCAAAAAGATTTGAAATAGAACACATAATCACAACACAAGTTGATCATTTAATTGCCTCTTACTGTTTCCTTGCCTAATGAATAAACCAAGCCAACATGATGATGGTTTTGAGGACCAGGTGTGGGAGTTCGGCTGTGAGATCACCTTTGATGCTGCTGCAGACTGTTTCTTGTCACCTTACGTCAATGATTTTGACCAAGTGTTCACCTATGAGTGTCCACCGAACCACGTCATCACAGGAATGAGCAGCTACCATGATGACGGCTTTGAGGACAGACGGTGAGCTCTGATTTTGATGTTTACCTGTTCACCTGAGCTGATGCCAATATAAATTTTTCACACAGTTGGCAGTTTTACTGCTGTAGAAGTAATGGCCACTGCACCACTAACTGTGAGTGGACAACTTACGTGAACTGGTTTGATGAACCCTTCCACTGGACTGTACCAAACCCAAACTTCCTGGTGGGTGCTGAAAGCTACCATGATGATGGATTCGAGTAAGTACAGCTCCTCAAAATATTTGGGAAAGTAATTGGGTGAATAAACTTCGTAGGACCTTAAAGGGGTTTTTCATTGAGATAATGATCGGCTGCCTGCTTATTACGGGGCTACTTACCAAATAAATAGATGGTTAAGGTCAATTTTACGGTAATATATGACTGCAGAATTAGAGAGAGCTGCATAATAAAGATGAATAGTTTCAAACTACAAGCTGCAATATTTTTAGATTTTCTCTTCTTTTCTCTCTTGAATATTTTGTTAATTTGAATATTGATAATGGTTTTCAGTAAACAGAGAATGCAAATGTGAAACTGTACATTTCAGCACTAATACAATGCCTGTTTTAATGTTTTCAGAGACCGGCGCTGGAGATACAAGTATTGCAGTAAAGTACAATGCTGAGACTCTTGCAAATTAGCTCTAATGCAAATAATATCAAATCTGAAATAAACGCAAGATGGAAATGTAATGTCATCATTACTGACCCAAGAATTCTGAATAAAAAAAGACTGTAAATGTATATATGAGTGTCATGAATTAAAACATATGAATACTTTTCTGTAACAGACTATACAACAATGGAGTCCAAAACTACTCTGGAGTCAAGACTACTCTGAATATTTATTTACTCCACTTTTTTTTTATTATAAACTATATTTTATGCATATAGTCAACCCTTATGCAAATGTAATATATGTACATATATGAAATATCAAACCATACATCAATGGAAAGCTTATTTATTCAGCTTTCAGATAATGTATAAAGCTCAGTTTCGAAAAATCGACCCTTATGCATGGTTTTGTGGTCCTGGGTCACATATATGCATTTTTTCTGTAACAGACTATACAACAATGGAGTTCAAAACTCTGAGACTACTCTGAATTTTTATTTACTACATTTTTCATTATAAACTATATTTTATGCATAATAATCATAGTGAAAAGTTATATAAAAATCAACATGTATTTCCAAATGAATTTACACAAACAATATCATCCAGAAGGTCATGGGCATCTATTGAAATACACAAAAGTCAAAACACTACCTTATATGGATTTTAAGAAATACAGCAACAAGTTAGATGTTGCAAGATGTGTGTGTGAGCATGCATGTTCTGGATAGGTGTGTATCCAAGGTTAACTTCTTGTTTTAACTAACGGTGTGTACATGACTAGAGCATGATGTGCACAAAGAAGGAGATTATGCAAGGACAGTTAACCCTTAAGCAAATGTAATATATGTACACTGCCCTCCAAAAGTTTGGAAATGCCCTAGAAAAGTGGGGTTTTGGACAATATTGGCATGAATCCTTTTTAATTTGTGATAATTTTGCACTGATAAGGGACAACACAAACTACAGACTTTGCCTTTCGTTCCAAGCAATAGTGGACACCTTTCAGTGAAATTTTCAACTTTTTGGCTATATCTCACATTGAATAGCCTTCATTCCTTAGAACTATTACAGACTGATGTGTGTCCAGGGAAAGCTGCTTGCACCTGGCCATGTTGTCAAGAAACACATGGAAACTCTCTAGAAAAAGGGCCATTTGACTGGCAAGAGCTATTTGTAAACTATCTGACCTAAATTGTGTTCTAATTGGTTCATTGTATTCTAAACTTAATTGACAATCAATTGTTTAAGCTATTAAGGTGTGCTGACCCAAAAATCTTTTAAAAACCTGGGCCAGGTTTAAACCAGTAACCAGGCATCACAGCTGGCAAAGGGGCATGTCTGACTTTGACATGTATATATTGCCATTATTATGTAATCAAAATGAAAATTATTATTGCTGGTCTTCAATGAGAATGTAAAGTTATTTTAATGTACTTGCACCAAAAACTGGATTTATGGAGGGTAGTATATGTATAGGTATACATATATGAAATATCAATATATTAAGGATGTGCTTATACAAAGTAAAAACATATATGCACATACATGCTGACCTAAATTTATACCATATAATATGTTTATGCATGTGTAATCTATATCTTGACATGAAATGACCATACGCCTAATTTTCTGTTGTACGTTCGTTTCGTAAATGAGGCCCCTTAGGCTAGGTCTGTTATTAAGGGAAAGTGGTTATTATTTATTTTTTGGAGCCATTTCGTTCTTTCGGTTTAAAGCAAAGTCAAACCAACATCACGCAAAGTGACATATGCATTTTTTCTGTAACAGACTATACAACAATGGAGTCCAAAACTCTGAGACTACTCAGAATTTTTATTACCACATTTTTCATTATAAATTATATTTTTTGCATAATAATCATAGTGGAAAGTGAAAAATCAACATGTATTTCCAAATGAATTCACACAAGCAATATCATCCAGGAGGTCCTGGGCATCTATTGGAATACACAAAAGTCAAAACACTACCTTATATGGATTTTAAGAAATATAGCAACAAGTTAGATGTTGCAAAATGTGTGTGTGAGCATGCATGTTCTGGATAGGTGTGTACCCAAGGTCAACTTCTTGGTCAACGGTGTACATGACTAGAGCGTGATGTGCACAAAGAAGGAGATTATGCAAGGACAGTACTTATACAAAGTAAAAACATATATGCACATACATGCTGACCTAAATTTATGCCATATAATATGTTGATGCATGTGTAATACATATCTTGACATGAAATGACCGTACACCCAATTTTCTGTTGTACGTTCGTTTCGTAAATGAGGCCCCTTAGGCTAGGTCTGTTATTAAGGAAAAAGTGGTTATTATTTATTTTCTATTTTATGAAGCCATTTCATTCTTATGGTTCAAAGCAAAGTTAAACCAACATCACGAAAAGTGACATATATGCATTAATTTGGAGGGGCGTTTGACGGCAGTAGTTGGGGAGTACCAGAGCCGTATAGAGAGAGAATTCGACAACTCCATTCACTCCAATGGACCAGATTTTTACAACAATGGGGGAACGTGGAGGCCCTCAATAGTTTCTGGAAGTTAGCGCTAATACTATCAGCACCATAGAGATGTAGCAGAAGAGACCGCTGTGATCGACTTTTGCAAGGTAAAAGTTTACATACACCTTCAAGATACTAGTGCTGGGTTTGAGTCCACCTAAGTCGAGTCTGAGTCGTGTCCGAGTCTTTTACCAATCCAGTCCGAGACGAGTCCGAGTCCAAAATGGGCCGAGTCGGACTCAAGTCCGAGTCCCAAAGGGCCGAGTCCGAGTCGAGTCCGTCCGAGTCCAAGGAAACTACTGTTTGTCAGTATCTTAACATTGTTTTAACCCAGGGGTGCCCAAACTCTGTCATGGAGGGCCGGTGTCCTACAGATTTTAGCTCCAGACCCAATTAAACACACCTGAACCAGCTAATCAAGCTTATACTAGGCATACTAGAAACCCCCTGGCAGGTGTGTTGAGGCAAGTTGGAGCTAAACCAAGTATGTTAACAAGGCAAGCAGCCATAGTTGACCACAATAATCCTCAAATATTACCGTATTTTACCTTTTAAATACAACACCGATATAACTACATATGCATACTACATATACATGTCGATGTATTTTATAAATAATGTAAATACATTCTTATTCTTTATGTTTGAAACTGATGTGTGTCATTTATTCTAGGTCTGTAGTGCTGCATGTAAGCATATGTACATGCATGTTCACGCATGTGCTCATAGCTGTGGTTTTATTTAAGGGCGAAGTCTTGTGCAGGTCCTGATGGAGTGAGACTCGTGATTGGCTGCTGCTCTATATGGATGTCTGGTTTTCACACACACTCGTGATTGGACGGTGGGGGACTTTGCTAAATGAGTGTTAGTGTTTATACTAATCCTTTTTCTCAAATATCTGTGTGTATCTGAGTGATTGTGATCAGCTTAATTCTGCAGTATTTCTTTTGTGTTATTTAATATTTGTGACCCAGGACCACAAAATGAGTCATATATCTGTAGCAACAATACATTGTATGGGTCAAAATTATGCTTCATTTTTTATTAGTAATATGCATTGCTAAGAACTTCATTTAGGTCATTTTAAAGGCGATTTTTTTGCACCCTCAATTCCAGATTTTCAAATAGTTGTATCTCAGCCAAATATTGTCCTATCCTAACAAACCATACATCAATAGAAAGCGTACCAGATGATGCATAAATCTCAGTTTCAAGAAATGGGCCCTTATGACTGGTTTTGTGGACCATGGTCACATTTGTATTTTTTCCAAGCTGATATTGTTTTGTTTTTTTTTAACTCTATTTGTAGGCTGGCACAACAACTTTGATGAGCCTCTGAGTTTTAAATGTGTTGCAGGGCAGTCAATATCCTCCATCAGGAGGTGATTACACCTTTTTAAGTTTCATTGCATTACTAAACATTATTATTAGGGCATAAAAACAAGTTTTGCCAACTACAAATTCCATAAATTCAGAAAATCATCAACCTTTACATTTTCAATATGAATAATTTTGCAATTATAATTACTGTGATTTTGCAATCAAAAGAAGTTTTTTTTTCTCTATTCCAAATGTAACCAAAGTGAACACAGCAACTATCAAGAGGACCGGCGTTGGGATTTAAGCTGTAAATGCACTAACAAGCCGAATGCAGTGTCACCAGTCAGCTTACGTCAATGACTTCGACAGCGACTTCACGTTTGAGTGTCCAGAAAATTATGCGATCGCAGGAATGAGCAGCTATCACAAGAACTACTATGAGGACAGATGGTGAGCTCTGATGATTGACTGACTCTCACGATTAAACTATGATTCACTTGAGCTACACCATGTGAACCAATACCATGTTTTAACACAGCTGGCGGTTTTACTGTTGTAAAGTGGAGTGCGCTTCTGGGGCCACTGGAACCTGTCAGTGGACAACATACGTGAACTCTTTTGATGAGTACTTCCACTGGAATGTGCCTCCTCACAGCGTTCTGGTTGGTGTTGAAAGCTACCATCAAAATGATCAAGAGTGGGTATCATTTCTTTAGTTACAATTATGCTATTTGTAAGAATTAATAAGTGAAACTATTTTAAGTCAAACATGTCAGACCGTGTTGCTCACTAATGTCACACTTGCTTTACGTCTTTCAGAGACCGACGCTGGAGGTACAAGTACTGTGTCAAACCATGTCTGTAAGACTCAATGATCTCTCAAGGTTTAGTGAACCTCTGAAATAAAAGCAAGATAAAGACAAAAACCGTTAATAATTTGGGTTGTGTGTGAGTGTGGCTACATGATCTCATGATAATTCGTATGTATTTTACGTAAAATGTTTACTTAACATTTTTACAGGCACACACTGATGTATTTACAGCATCTAAACGTACAAATACTCACATATTTTCTGCATTTAAATGTACAATGCTGACGTATTGAAGTCAAGTAAAAATGAATCCTTATGAATACTGAAATTGCGGCATTAATTTTATTATTATTGTTGTTTTTAGTTGTCATATTAATGACCTTATGTTTTCAATTGCATTATTAAATTGTTTACGCGTTTACTTGATATGAAATTATAACATTCCGTCCTGTTCTGTGTGATTTCTGCTGCCAGCTCGTTTCCAAAAATAGGCCTACATAATGTTAAAGACTACTACATTTCAAACCCTTAAAATGAAAAACATTTCTGCAATTATTTAACTTTTACTTGTCATGTAATGTTTACTTTGTTTGCCACGGACCACAAAAGGTGTTTTGCCTGACATGCTGTGACTAACAATAGAACCGTAAAATACACCAAAAAAGATACGTAAATATTTTGCGTTTTTTTAGCTAAAAATATGTAGCGATTTGTACGTTTTAATTGTTGAAATACATCTAAGTTGTACATTTTGGCATCAGTAAAAATGTACAAAAATGCACGTTTTGTGCTTGTAAATGTTATGTATTAATACCTGGATATAAACAATGAGACCAGGCTGGAGTGTGTACATGTTGAAAACTGGGTTAAATCTTAACAGTACTTTGAAACTTTCAGTAACATGATCCTTGATAAGACAATGTGGAGCAGTTTTACTGAAAGCTGCCTAATCAATCTCTCAAAATAAATCACAAATGCGCCAAAACATCACAATGTTTACATCCACCAAAATAAGTATTTTACAATATTTAAATTCACTCTCCACAATTTACAGCACAATGGGGATAAAAACGGCACACAGATACTATGTGGGTTTGCCAATAACTCATGCAACAACCCTGCTATTGTACCAGTAATAATGGAAATTTTTGATAAAGAAATGGGTGTTTTTAAGTAAATGATAACACCAAATAATATTAATAATAATAATAAGCATTATTATTCTGGGTTTACTGCATTCTTGATTTGCTTAATGTAAAACATCCAATTTTATCTATCTATAATATGTATTCATATCTTTAAAAATGACAGCTGTATTTATTGAGAAGACAATCTGTCTCAAATTGTTTTCTGCATGAGACCACTATTCTTCATGTTTATTTACTACATTTTTCATTATACTATACTTTATTATATTTTCAGCATAATAATCAAAGTTGGTACAACAGAAAACATAAAAAGTGCTGTCATTATGACTTGAGCCTACTGTAGATTTACATATCAAAAATTGCACACTGAATGAAAGACATACTACCAGATGCATCTGGGTAATATTATGTCCTTAAAAACTTTATTTATTTGCTCTTATTTTATCTTGCAGACAACCAAGTGAGTCAATGTCACTCTGGTACCCCATATAAAAATTTATAGGAGTGCAAGTCAAGTCACATTATGACTGACATTATTAGATGGATTAGCAGATTACCACCACTTTAAAACACATATTTGTACCCTAAACCCTTACCTGTGGAGTTGAGCTGCTGGTTTAGAGCAGTGTTTCCCAACTCTGCTCCTGGAAGCAAACAAACAACACACACTTTCAATCTCTTAATCAAACAGACTTTGATTCAACTCATAGACTCACTGGTAGAGACCTGAAACGGACGATAATGAACACACCCAGAACACATTGCTGTGCCTCCCAGAACTGGGTTCGAAACACTGGTTTAGAGCATCTGCTAACATTAGTGATGATATTTAGAGCTGAACAGGTGTGTCTTGACCCACTGAGTTTAATACACAGAGATGCAAAGTCATGCAATGAAACAATTACAGATCAGAGAAAATGCTTTAGTAGGATTTTATGTAAAAGAGTAAGCTTCAAGTACACATTTTAATAAAATGTATATGATTTTATAATTTATAAGCATGCTCAGTGAGTTTCACTGTCTCTAGTTCATCATATATAAAAACAAAGTCTTTAAAACAGGTTTTGAAGAACTAGATGAAATTTTGTTCTGTCACAAACTGATAACACCAAATAATTTTTTTAAACATTATGTAACGCATTTTATAATTAGCCTAACATAGCCTTGGTTGGAGTGGACCAAAAAGTGCCAACACAACCACTTCAACTGTTTAATTACTGAAGCAACTCAATATAACTTTAAAGTAAGCTTCAAACACAAAATTTTAAGTCATTCTAGTTTTGCTTCATATAAAACATTTCTGTGCCTATATATCTTCAACAGATGACAGATACAGTCATGTGAAAAAGTTAGGACACCCTATTGAATTCCATGGTTTTCCGTATCAGGACATCATTAAAACAAAACTAGTCCTTGGCTGGTCTTAAAATTTCGAAAATAAAACCTCAGATGAACAACAACACAAGACAAATTGCACCGTGTCATTATTCACTGAACAAAAATAAAGCCAAAATGGAAAAGCCATGTGTGACAAAGTTAGGACACCTGTTAACACTGGAATTAAGAGAGTAACTAACAGTCAAGCACTGCTAATCAAATACCTTTGATCATCACTGATCATCAGCAAGTCTGAGCGCCTCTATAAAAGCATAAGCACAAGTCTTCTAGAATAATGTGCTTTGAACAGACGAGACCGAAGTGGAGATGTTTGGCCATAATGCACAGCACCAAGTTTGGTGAAAACCTAAAGAGCATAACAGCACAAACACCTCATACCAAAAGACAAGCATGCTGGAGGAGGGCTGATCATTTTGGGCTTGTTTTGTAGCCACAGGACCTGGGCACCTCACAGTCATTGAGTTGGCCATGAACTCCTCTGTATGTCAAAGTATTCTAGAGTCAAATGTGAAGGCATTTGTCCGACATCTAATGTTGGGCCAAAATTGGGTCATGCAGCAGGACAATAATCCCAGGCACACCATTAAATCTACAACAGAATGGCTGAAAAAGAAAATAATCAAGGTGTTGCAAAAGCCTAGTCCAAGTACAGAGCTCATCCTGATTCAAATGCTGTAGTGAGAGCTGTGCATAAGCAAATGCCCACAAACCTCAATAAACTGGAGCAACGTTGAAAAGAAGAGTGGTCCAAATTCCTCCAGAACGATGTGAGACTGATAAAGTCACACAGAAAATGAATGCTTCAAGTTATTGCTGCTACAAGCAATTGACTCATAAGGTGTCCTAACTTTGTCACACATGGCCTTTCCCTCTTGGCTGTATTTTTCTTAAATAAATAATGACACAGTGTGATATGTCATGTGATGATGTTTATCTCAGGATTTATTTTCCAAATTTTAAGACCTGCCAAGGACCAGATAATATTTTATTATGTCCTGACACAGAAAACCATGAAATTTAATAGGGTGTCCGAACTTTTTCACATGACTGTACATTCAAGAAGACAAGCTATTTCACAAAGGCTGTGGTGTTCTGTAATCAAAGCGTGATTTTCAGGCTTACAATTGGTCGCTGATGGAGTCAGCCATGCGATTGGCTGCTGCTCTAGTAAGAAACGCGACTGTCAGACACGTACTAAGCATTTTAAAGAATGCACAGAGAACGAGCACTGTCAACATTGTTTACACAACAACATCTAGGTAAACAGGACAAATCACGTACTTCGCATCCTTGAATACAAGGCACCATGATGAAAGTTGCTGTTCGCCCAGTCAAAAAATGTGTGTTAACGTTTTTAATTTTATACAGATCTACACCCTCAAATTTCTATATATAATCATTGAGAGATTGTGATATTGTAATGCTATATCTTCAGCATTTATTTTGTGTCATTTAATATTTTAAATATATTTTAGGCTAACATTGGTTTGGTACCTACTAGGGATGTCACAATACTCAATATAATATTGAACTCTTCGGTTTAATACGCGCTTGTGAATTGCGTTTTTTTGGTTTTGCATTTAAATAACTTCCTTGTTTCATTTCTCTCTGAAATTGCTGTATGTGTGCTCGTGATTTCATGTGCTGAAATGAGGAAACGCTTCCCCGCTTATATTTGAAAAAGCAACACACGCAGAGCATCTTCCATTCTAATGACCTGCAATGATAAGCCTTTCTAAACCTGTTGTCCAACAAAAGTTATAAAAACAAAAGTTATAAAAAAACATTATAACTTGTTTTTACTTCACAACATCAGTCGAGTGTTTGAAATAACTTCCTTATGTGATCTGATGTGGATTCTTATCACAGAATGAGGCAGACAATAAATTCTATACTCATATTCTATGTAACCGTTAAATCGATTAGCAATGGCTTTTGAAAATACCCGAGATGGCCTGAAGAACACAGATAAATCAATAAACTGAGTGTCCACCGCACCACGGGATTGCAGGAAAGAGCAGCTACCGCTATAACTTGCATGCAAACAGAAAGTTATTACTTATGCTTACTTTGATTTACTTTTGAAACTTTAACTTTAGTTGGACTGTGCCTCCCCAAAGAATTCTGTTGGGCGCTGAAAGTGTGAGTAAAAATTGCTTTTATTTTATGAATATATCATCTTACTCATTATGTTATTTCTAATACTTCATAAGTGAAGCTATTTCAAGTCAAACCTGTCGGCCGTGTGCTCTGCTGCTCACTAATGTCATACTTGTTTTACTTCTTTCAGAAATCGACAATGGATCAAGTTGATACCAAGACTCAGTATTCTCTCACAGTTCAGTTGGGCTAAAATCATTGGATTAAATCTTAACAGTAGTTTTAAAAGTTCAATAATATGATCCTTGGTTAGATCACATGGAACAGCTGCCTAATTAATCTTTCTAAAAAAAAAAAAAAAATGTACTAATATTTAAAACCATTCCACAAGTTCCAGCACAATGGGGGTGAAAGAGTTGCACAAATTCCATAAGGGTCTTACTCATACAACAACCCTGAAATGCTATGGTACCAGTAATAACAACAGTCTAATTGCAATTCGTAACTCTTTTGTACTTTAATCTAAAAATTGTACATTAGGTAGTCTGTTGTTGACTCTCATTTATTCCGGTTCATTCTTTCACTCATCTACATCCTAATGTAGCATGTTATGCAATCAGAACTTACCTCATGAAATGGTTTCTCCAGTGGATCCAGAAAACCCAACAGTGATAGAAGATTGACAGGAGAGAGCATTAAGTGCTTTGTGTTCTGAAAAAGTTTCAGTAAGACATAAATTAACAGAAGAAGAAAAAATACTCAAGCATTTTTACAATACCCTGAAATAAAAGTTTATTAATATGACCTTTTGAGTATTAATATACACCTTGTGTTCAGGTTTATGTTAAAACCTGCATTAACTCATGAAAGAGAAATTAACTGTGTTTCAATAAAGATATTGCATGTAAAAATGTAGTGCAGGTTTTTCGTTCATTGCTTTATTTTTATGCATATCAATATATAGCCAATCCTGGTCCATATTACAGTATAGACTATTGAAAAACATAAGCACTAGTTTCCCATATATAGAAATGTACTATTCGTAAGGGTATACACTAAATTAGTCTGTGTTTGTTTTTTTTCACTTGACGCTAAACTTATAAATAAATAAGTTGTTGTCGCTTGAAAAAGTACGAAAAATTGCAAACTAAACTAAAAAAGGACCGACTGACACGTCTGGGGAAATACTGCATTCTTAAAAAGTGTTTTTTTTTTTTTCTTAGTTAATAGTATCTCATATTTAACAAACATTTAATAAAACGAAGGAAAAAAACATTTTTGTGGAAGTGCAGAACGCGAGTGTTTACATATCCTCGCGTTATGACTGACATCTTTAGATTGACATTTAGGACCCCATTTAATTTCTGCAGTTCAAATAATCAGTTGACATCACTTTAAAACAAATATTTGTTTTCTAAATCCTTACCCATCTTTGGAGTGTTTTTAGAGTAGCCTAAGTTAAGGCTAGTAACGCTAGTCAAAGATGCACAAAAAAGTGAGCGTAAATTATAATAACAAACGCGTCCACCACATCACGTGATGCGTTTACAGCCTGAGAGACGCAGCAGTAGGTAGACGCATCACGTGACGCAGCCTGTGCAGTTTAAGGCAAAATGTATGACAAGAACATTGTTATTATTGTTATATTAATAATAACATTAATAAGAGTTTGTGCCTTACAAGTACTAATTATGAATTACGAATGTACCTGGCCATTAATAATTACATTTTAAAAATGTGCCATTTAAAAAAAAAAAAACCACTCAAAATAACTTGCAAAATTGAATTTTTTTCCACAGTCCTGTACAAATTAGTAGGATATGACTTTACAGCTGCATGTATATTTTAATAAAAAAGCTACATTTCGTTCATAAGCTCATGCAAATGTTTTTAAACAATACACAACTAGCTCATATTTTCGATTTGACTTATTAACCCTGACAAAATGTAAAAAATGGTTAAAAGTTTTAACTGTGAATTTTAGATAAGTGACCCTGGACCACAAAACCAGTCATAAGGGTCAATTTTTGAAATTAATTTATAAATCATCTGAAAGTTTTCCATTGATGTATGGTTTGTTAGGATAGGACAATATTTTCGGCCAAGATACAACTATTTGAAAATCCGGAATCTAAGAGTGCAAAAAAATCTAAATATTGAGAAAATCACCTTTAAAGTTGTCCAAAGGAATTTCTTAGCAATGCATATTACTAATTAAAAATTAAGTTTTGATATCTTGGTAGGTATAGTAGGACATTTACAAATATCTTCATGGAACATGGTGGTTGCTTAATATCCTAATGATTTTTGGCATACAGTGTATTGTTGGCTTTTGCTACAAATATATCACATATAGACTATTTGAAAAAAAGAAAGTCAGAACAACTAACTGCTAACAGATAATTCCACCTTCGACCACAAAGTGGCAGTACAGACCATGTTTGAACTCAAACAAAGCAAGTCACATTACACACTAGTGACCTAACTACTAAAACACTCCACAATCTACTGGAATCATTTTATCAGCTGCATTGTTGCAATTTGCATGTCCTCTTTGCCTTTTTCTTGGCTTTACTTTCTCATTCTTTTCTTTCTGTGGTCCCTGCTTTGAGTCTTTTCAACTGACCTTGGATGGAACTTAATATTTAGCATATGTAGGTCACATGAGTTGAGGAAACAAACTAACAAGCCCACTGTGTTATTGTGTCCAGTTGAGGAAGCAGGTTGCAGAATTGCTGCAGATGGTCTCTGTGATGTATGTCTAGCAGGTGGAGCGTGGGATAGACAGGGCCGGTTCATGGCCACTGTGTATCCGGCTGAAAAAGAGCTGATTTCCACATACACATTCACTAAGACTAAACGTTTGTCAGTGTGACCGGACACATTATGAACAGGAGCATCAGCTTTATTCCATTATTATTTACAGATTGTTGTATATTGTATTAAATATGTCTCCCAAATGAGGCAATTCTGGCCTTTTGTGGCAAAATGTGTGGTTTTAATCACTGCATTTTCTGTCTACTGAGTGATTTTGTGCTAAATGAAATTCTGCACCTTCAGTTTGGTTCCCATGCCTCTGCTTGTCTTTCACACGTCTCAGATATCAAGCTAAAAGTGAAACATCTCTCATTGTCAAGGTCTCTTGGGGGATGGGGGGAGGTGTTAGACAGAGAAAGAGGAGAGAAACCGAAAAATGAAGAGGAGAATAAAGGAATAGATGCCAGTGAGGGAGGGAGGGCGGAAGGAGAGAGCGATAGAGAGAGAGGGAGTGTGTCCCTGCCACAACTCACGTAGACCCACAGCTGCAGAGCCTTTCTGATTCCAGTACCTCCCTTCGCCCCTCCGTCACACTCCCAGCGTTCAAAATGTGTGTGTGTGTGTGTGTGTGTGTGAGAGAGAGAGAGAGACAGAAAGTGGCCTTTTATTTGCAGATCAAGCTGTTTAAATAACCTGATTGTCTGAGTGGCACCATACAAACTTTGCAGCCAACATATGTAAGTGTGTGCAGCCTACATGTGCTGCTTTTTATAGTTTACTGTAGTTAATATACACACCAGCTGAGAATAGACTTCTATGACACACATACATATAGAGCGGTGTCTTGTATGACATCAGCCCATCTCAAGCTTGCTTATTTGATCAATGCTTAATTCTGATTGGTTGCTGCATTGCTCTTTTCATTACTGGATTACTGTGATTGGTCACTGGTCTGCTTTGTTGACTAATGGCTTGCTGTGATTGGTTGCGGCTTTAAAAGCGTTAGATTTGCATTACTGAAATGTAATTTCCGGTCATTATCGCTAAATAATCCTTGAAATGGTAATCAGGACCCTGATGCAAGATAGAGAATCTTGTAATTGTATATGAGCCTACTTAAATAGCTACCAAATAAATGGACCTAAATAATGAAAATATTAAGTAATATCAAAAGAAACTAGACTTTGTGTATTATGAGAGACATAAATGTATAAAAGCTATCATTTTATGGTTTAGGGGACATTACACAAACATATGTGACTCTGGACCACAAAACTAGTCATAAGGGTCAATTTATTTGAAACGTTATGCCTCTAAAAGTTAAATAAATAAGCTTTCCATTGATGTATGGTTTGTTAGGATAGGACAATATTTGGCCAAGATACAACTATTTGAAAATCTAAAAAAATCTAAATATTGAGAAAATCACATTTAAAGCTGTCTAAATAAAGTTCTTAGCAATGCATATTACCAATCAAAAATTAAGTTTTGATATATTTATGATTGGAAATGTATAAAATATCTTCATGGAACATTATCTTTACTTAATATCCTAATGATTTTTGGCATAAAAGAAAAATCTATCATTTTGACTTATACAATGTATTTTTGGCTATTGCTATAAATATACCCATGCTACTTATGACTGGTTTTGTGGTCCAGGGTCACATATTTGCCCACAGAATAACCACCTATTTGAATTAGGGATAGTTTTGTGAAAAGTGAAAATTCTGTTTTAATTTTTCCACTCTCATGTTGTTCCAAACCCATAAAAGAGACTTTGGTTAATCTTAAAACGGAGAAGTCCTTTCTTTGAATGTCAAGATAACCAAAATTATAATATCTATAAAGTTCATAAAGATGCCATAAAACGAGTCCATATAAATCAAGCGGTTCAACTCAAGTCCTCTGAAGAGATGCAGTCACTTTAGACACTGAAAAAATAATTTGGTGCAGAAATCATTTTCACTCAGAAATTGCTATAGGATAGTATTTTCTACAATATACTCCAGTAATCTTGATTACAGTGATTACAATCATTAATTTAAATTTCTGTTTCAAAAATTAACCTTATGGGTCTTATGAATTATGGAATGACATGCCACTGTAAAAAAATGTTTTTTGTAAATAAAATAAAAAATACTGGAATAGTTTTCACAACAAAATGCTATTTCAGGTTTTAAACTTCAAAATTTTACATTTAAATCACATTACATTTAAATTACATTGTCCTACTTGCCATTTCTTTATTTATGCAATTTATGCAATTTCTGAGTGAATATGGTATTCACACTAGAACTTGCATTTCTGGGTGAACTATCCCTTTAAGCATTTCAAATAGGCAAATCATAAGCTGTATTAAAATGTTTACATTTTTATGCAGTGACATAAGCATTTATGTTGGCTGCTTACGGCATATCCTCACACATCTGGGTCAACCGATCAAACCAAATATATTTGTGTACACTAATTATGTTGCGGAACTGAACAGCTCAGTCTCCATTAATCAGGTTGGGTGTGAAACTTGGAACAGAAGGCATATGTTAACAGGTCATCTGGACACTGGTCATTGCATTAGAACATTCTGTGATTATCAACACACTGCAATGGTCTGCTGCCACCATATATCTAATATACAAAAATATGAAACATTGCAAAGCATGATTTCAGTAAATTAAAAGACAGCAAAATAGTTTACACTCACTAGTGCTCAAGCATTGTAAGAGCATCTGCTACCGTGTAAACAAAATCAAATTTAGCAGCAATTTAAACTTCTCATATTTGAAAGCATGCACTGACTCAAGGAGAGGACTATTTTTAGCTTGCATGGGTCGTAATTTCAAGGTTTCCTAAGCAGAGCCGTCTAACATCATGCTGCCAGCCAGTGATGCCAGCTGGCTGTCTGGGAGCCGGTGATTCTGACTTTGATAAACTCCTACAACAGAGGGGCATCTGATTACACATTGTCTCAAAAGATCAGCAGTCTCTGTGAGAAGAGAAGATTCATTCACACACCTGTAAATGACTCTACATGTTGCGCATGAATCTTTTCAACAAAGACTTTCACACTTGTGCTTGAAGATTTCTTTAAATAATAAATGAGAAGTCATTGAAATTCTTCATATAGCTTCTAGCAACATTATGAATAATTGATGAATCTACTATCTATCTATCTGTTCACAAAGGCTGCATTTTTTGTTAAAAAATACATTAAAAATAGCCAAAAATAACCAAAGCTAAAGACAGTTAGAAGTCGATTTGTAGATTTTTTTTATATTTTATATTATATTTTTTATATTTTAAACTATTATATATATACAGGGGTTGGACAATGAAACTGAAACACTGGCCAATATAGTGTTGGAGGTTTCATGGCTATATTTATGCAGCCTGGTGGCCAGTCTTTACTGATCGCACATTCCACCAATAAGAGCAGAGTGTGAAGGTTGACTTTGTGCACCCAATAGCTCAAACATTGTACCCTGAAGGTGGTGCCGTGTATTGGGATGATAATGCACCAATACACACAGCAAGACTGGTGACAAGAGTGATTTGATGAACATGAAAGTAAAGTTAAACATCTCCCATGGCCTGCACAGTCACCAGATCTGAATATTATTGAGCCACTTTGGGGTGTTTTGGAGGAGCGAGTCAGGAAATGTTTTCATACACCAACATCACATAGTGACCTGGCCACTGTTCTGCGAAAGGAATGGCTCAAAATCCTTCTGGCTACTGTGCAGGACTTGTATTTGTCATTCCAAGATGAAATAATGCTGTATTGGCTGCAAAAGGAGGCCAAACGGCATACTAATTGTGGTCTAAACCCAGGTGTTTCAGTTTCACTGTCCAACCCCTGTATATATATATATATATATATATAGCAAAACTAACTTTTGACCCATAGTGTATATTCAAAATATATGTATAAGTCATGTAACACCTATTATATTAGCAAATTAGTTATAAGTACTGTACTTTGATTTGAGCTATAATAATCGACCTCGACCCTTAACCACTGTTTACCACATCCAGTGTTTAATAAACTTGATATGAGGGAACATGTCATTGAATTTTAAGGATTTAATTATCACCTGTGTACAGAAACTGTGAGAAAGTCTGTTTACAGTAAGCCCCACACCTTCAGTATTACATTTGTCTCAGACAGAAGATTTTCTGAATGAATCTGCAGGCTGTGTTGACCTAGCTTTGCTATGTTTCTCACTGCAGCTGGTTCCCGTAGCGACAGCAGACATGGCAAGCTGCACGTTGCCACGGCGCTGAGCTCAGCCAGCCACTGAGGCAGAGAGCCAGACAGTCAGCTGACTAGAGCGAGAGAGAGAGAGAGAGAGAGAGAGAGAGAGAGACAGTCTATGAAAGGATATGGCTGAGAGTTGTAAAGCGGCTGAGTGAGAAAGAAAGAGAGAGAGAGAGTGAACGAAGGACTTTGTAAGGACGTGTTATGTAGTCTGAGGCCAAAAAGAAGAAATGGAGCTGAATTGAAAGAAAGAAACTGAGAGGGGGACTTTGAAAGGGTGTGGAAAAAGAGAGAGTCAGAGTTCATACAATGCACATAATGACAGTATTTTTGTCTGACATTTAGCAGATCCAGTGCGACAAAAATGACACTACACTGCAATATATTGATGATGAATATCTATATTACCCCTATAGCTGGGTAGCTAACATGTAATGAATTTAAATTCTACAATTAACACTATTTAAAATGACATTTCTTCATTATATACATGTTACATATACAAGCACACATATATATCTAAATTTAACCACTGAAGCCACAGATGAAAAGCAAAAGAAATTCACATGAACTTCAATCTTAACTAATATAACCTACAATCTTGAGTTCATGGTCACATTATGCATCAACTACCCTTATCTATATCTATAAGATTGCTGCTTCACACTGCTGACATTCAGATAGGAAGAAGGGAAATGTTTTTTGATATTTCTATGCTGAATTTAATGAAAAATATGAAGAATTTTGGATTAAAACATGGTAAAATGCCAACAGTATTATTAGTTTTATTAGTATTTAAAAATATAATTAAATTAGCAGAAATATTTAATAAACAAAACCTGTGGGATGTGTAGACCTTTTTGAATGACTGGTGCACTCTTAAAAATAAAGGTTTTTTATTGGCATCACGTTCTACGAAGGACTTTGAAAATCCATGGAACCTTTCCAACGCAGAAAAGGTTTTTTATATTTGAAAAAGGTTCTTTAGATTTTTAAAATGTTCTTCAAAGTGGTTCTTTATGGAACTGTTAACTAAAACGTTCTTTGGTGAGCACTGAAAAAAAAAAAACAATTTGTTGAGTCAACTTATACTAATTTGTTACCCTGCGGCCTTAAAATTTTAAGTTCATGCAACTCAAATACATTTAGTCAACTTGAAATGTTAAGTTATATTTGAGTTGACTAAAGTAAAAATTTGGTTTGTTAAACTTAGAAGCTGGGCTTGTTACCCAGCTGCCTTCAAATTTTAAGTTGAATCAGCTCAAAACTCAAAAATAAAAGTTGGCACTTAGTACAACTTAAAATTTCCAGGTGACTAAACTTTTTGAGTTGACAGAACTTAAAATTTTAAGGCAGCCGGGTAACAAATCATTTTAAGTTTACTCAACAAATATTTTTTTTACAGTGAACCAAAAATGGTTCTTCTATGGCATCACTGCAAAAACACCCTTTTGGAACCTTTATTTTTAAGAGTGTGTGCCAATTCCAATTCGTAATTTTGCGGAACCTTCTTCGGAATTCTTCAGGTGTTTGCAGATTCCATTTAAAGGGACAGTTCACCCAAAAATGAACATTCTGTCAACATTTGGCTCACTGTCAAATTGTTCCAAAGCAGAGTTTCTTTGCTGAAAGAAGATATTTTAAGGAATGTTGGTAACCAAACAGTTGCAGGTTTCCACTGACTTCCATAGTGTGTGAAAAATGTTATGGGGACCAGAAACTGTTACCAACATTCTTCAAAATATTTGTTCAACAGAAGAAAGAAATTCATACAGGACGACCCCTCAACAAGATGGAGACCCTCCCAAATAGGGCGGAGAGGATATTTCACATTTACTAGTACAATGAAGCTGGTTAAAAGGCCGTTCCACCCAGAATTCACTTCCTGGAAGATTCTTTCTGAATCTCTCGGAAATCCTTGGAGGTACCAGAAAACCCACAAATGTAAATCAGATGTACAAATACTGCCATGCTATATGTATGTAGTCCGTGTGTATGTGTATGTGACTCAAGCGTTTGATTAATAACTGCTGTCAGATTGTAAGTCATCACAGTCCGACTGAATTATGGCTAATAACAGTGAACAATGTGTATCTACCACTCCTCGCTTAGATGTCAGAAGTTTTAGAAATAGGAAACACAACCTCCTTTGTCTTCGGCGAACGTGTGTATGTCAACACCCACGCTAAGTTGACAGCTTTTGGCTTGTTTGCTTATTTAATATAAATGTTTATGCTGGAAAATTGGGGAATCTGTTCAGGATCTCGTAGTGCCAGGAAAACCTGCCGGAGAAGGGAGTGGTTGAAGGCATTAATCTTATAAATGTTTATACTCAACTCGTTTCAGGTCCCGTCTTGCAAAAACCTACTGTAAATATGAATTATTTTGCCCATCATGGCCACGTGAGAAAGAGAGAGAGAAATCTTTCCTGATGCTAAGTCAGAATAGCCTGGGAGGTGATGCGAGGGTGCGTTTCTCCTATAAATCTGAGTTTTCAATGCCGCTCAAACAGCCAGTGATCGTTTTTTTCCCCTCTAATATGTGAACTGTAAAGGTGAAAGGATGTTGTATAAAGGCCAGTATCTGCTGACTGGTCTGGCCTGCTCTTTAAATAGTCCACTGTCCACTATGTCCTGCTCACCATGGGCACAATTGTGTCTTTTTAAAACCTCAGTACAGCACTCTCACTGTCCCTGTGACCTCACCAGATGACACACACCTGTCAAACTCAAGTGTTAAAGTCGAGCAGCACATGATCAACATCAGAGGAATTCTGCACTCTAATCGGTCAGGGACAAGCAGGTCAAGGTTGCACAGAGCGACAGCGAGCGACTCTTCACGTCTGTTTTTGAACATGTAAACCTGTCAGGGCTTTTTTTTTTTTTACCTGTCAAGGCCATTTTTACGTCATTTTTAGTATGCGTTTCTCCAGAAGGGTGACAAATAAATACAAATATATGAGATAAATATATTTTAAATGTGTTTCTCCACCAGGGTTATTATTGTTAACTGTTGAAATGTGTTCACTGAAATAAAATAAAATAGAAATATTAGATGAAACACTTAAACTGTAATATTTAAAAATTACTATTTAAAAAAAACTAATTAAATAAATAAATCATACTAAAAAACACACTAAATCCCAGAAGGTTTCAGAAGAAATTCTGACAAACATGAACACATGTCATAAAGTTCAATGAAATGAAAATGATGTCATTGTTTACTCACCCTTGTTCTCTTCCAAACCTGTATGACTTTCCCCTATGGAACACAAAAGGCAAAGTTCTGAAAAATATAATTGGGACATTGTTCACATGTACATTAAATGCATGCAGTTGGCAGACGTTCAAGTTTCCGTGGGAATGAAACCCATGATGTTAGCGTTGCAAGTGCTGTGCCCTCCAGTTTAGGAGCTTACAACTTCCTGCAATGAAAGTACAATGAAAATGAATGATGGCTAGGGCAGTCCAACACCGAAATGACAAAAAAGCACCATAAAAGTATCATAAAAAGAGAAATATTCACGCTTTTCCACAGTATGAAAGTGAAAGAGGTGCTGTTGTACTATATACACTATATTTCAAGTCATTTATGTTATATTTTAAGCTTTATGCGAGAAACCAAAATCTAAAGAATTACTGAATGAAAATCTTGACGCTCAATGTTCAAATCTCACTTGTATTCATATGCATTCCAAAAAATGTTTTGAACAGCCTTGTTCAATGTTTATTCACAGAAGTGTGAATATGCATTACATTTTATGTTCCAAAAAAGAAAAAAATATATATATTTGGAACCACATGAGTAAATGTTGACAGAATTTAAATTTTTGAGTGAACTGTCTCTTTAAATCCTGCTATCTGTTGAATTTATCACTCTTGTGACTTTTGCTCCAGAGAGCTTCTGGTGGAGGTAAGTAAACACACACATGCTGTTTCCTACATACATATTCAATCTGCATATATATTATGTATGCATAACTCTAAAAGTGAATGTGTACATTCAGAGAAAGTGAGAGACTTCTTGTTTAAGTTAAAATTTCTCTACATCTCAACCACATGCCGAGCCTTAAGGTTGCTGATAGTTTATAGTAAACTCTGTGCTTGAAAAACCCATTTTCATAGCTCTGCTTGAATAAGCAAGGTGACTTTGAACCAAACATTGTTTAGATTGGTACTCGGTGGAGGTCCAGAATCACAGGAGATCAAACAGACCCTCCATGTCAACCTTCAGCCTCTCAGGGACAACAGCAGTGGGAAAACACACTAAATATTAACCAGCGAGAGAAAGAGTTATTACATAAGCGTGTGTATGCCACTGAGCCAGTTGGAGGTTAATGTATTACCTATTTCTCTTCACATCGCTCTTCTCCTTGAACATCCAGACTGTCCATCTGGTTTCTGTCAGGCAGAGCGAGGCGATTGGCCATCTCATTCCACATGAATTGTCCCGAGAGTTAGTGTGACAAAGTCAGATTTAACAGCTAATATATTTTTGGAATGTTAAATAACTTCCAGGTGGAGTTTAGTGTAAATTTCCAAAGTGTGCAGTCTATGTGATTCTGCTGACGGTCTATGTCCCGTGAGTGTGTCTCAGCATCCTTCCTGCTTTGTGCAGGACATCTGCACAGAGGACAATTCGGCTGACTGTCCTGGCTGATGCACCTGGGTTTTGAACTCACATGCTACCAAAAAAAATCCATTTAGTCAAAGTTGGGTTGTTTTGAGGTTGAATACGAGTTCAGGTCTATTGATAGCATGTGAGCTGTCAGTTACTGTAAAAAATGCATTTTGAGTCTTCCCGTCAGTTCGGAAAAATCAGTTTATACTAACGCATTTATAATGGCAGTCTATGGTGCATGAAACTGCACTAGGATAAATGTTCAAATATAGACTGTTTTTAAAGTACAGCAAAACTAAACATTACGTGTTAACATAAGACTAGTGTAATAAAATTGTTTACTAACCTACTAACGTTAACTGTGCAAAGTTGGTCCTACATCCAGTTTTTCAAACTCCTGTCACAACCATGTAAAGCCATTAAACCTAGTAAGCATCCTTCCACTGAAAGGAATAAATTAGACACTTTACAGCTCAAATAGAACATTTTTATACAAAAGAACTAATATCGATGTGCTAACAAAACACAGCAGTGTTTCTGCTGTTAATGGCTCTGGAAAAGCCTTGACCTTTAGACCTACATTATAAGTGCATTACTACAAACAAACTTTTTTTGTTTTTCTTACAAACTGAGGGACAAGTCAAAACTAAAGTTTCTGATCAACATTTGTATATTTTACTGCATAAGCAAACCTCAAACATTCCTGTAACTAGCTCCAGGAAGCTTACGTGGAAAACCGGCAAATTGCAAAAGTGCAAAGTTCGGGTTTTATGTGGGCATTTTTTGGCATCTTGCCACAGGAGGGCGATGTTTCTTTGTCAGAGACCCATCCCTAGAGACAGCGGGATGTCTTTACATTGCCTTCTCAAAGCCCTGATGAACGTTTCCTAGTCTTTGTACAAGAGCATTGGCATGAGATCAACTGAGCGCAACCGCATGAGTCAGCTTAACAGATTTTAACAGAACAGGATAAGCCATAGTCGCTTCAACTGTGTTCAACTGCATCTGACCAGGTCTTATCAGCACGGTTGGCTTGTCAGTTAGCGTTAAACACTAAATGCAAACTCAAACTGCACTGATATCTAAGCAGGATTTCCACTCTGTGGTATGTTATCACATTATCACATTAATGTATTGATTTTAAGATAGTAACATGCGGTTCCTAGAAACTTCAGGGGCGCTCCTGTCCATCGTCCTTGCTATGTTTAGGCTACTGTAGGTCATTAACCGCAGGGGGAGGGTTTGTTAAAATGGAACATTCGTATACGTGACGATCAGAAAGATATGAGCATACATGGATAGCCTTAACCAAACACCCTAGCCAATTGGGAGTTGAATGCCAAGCTGTCCAATCATTGCCAGTGTATCTGCAGCATAACATTTAGTAGTGTTTGCTTAGGCAAACATCACTGTTGCTCAAACTACCTACAGTTTAGGCTTTGAACAGAATTGGTTCTGGCAAGGTTCTCCCCAAGTTATGAACAAACGTTCTTGCAATAACGTAAATGGAATGTTTGTTCAAAGTTATCAGATCTTTAATAATGTTTAAAATGTTACCAGGATGTTCGTCCAATATTCTAACATCAGTTACTACTTCAGAATGTTAAGAGAACATTCAAAAGTAACATTTTCAAAAATGATAAAATGGAATGTTTCCTTAACATTTGAATGTTATAAAGCATTCAAAAAGCTGAACATTTTGAACATTCCGAGACTGTTCTGAAATAACCTTTTTAATAACTTAATGGAAACATTACCAAACCTATCTTCCAACATTTGGACCACAAAACCAGTCATAAGCATAAATTTCTTGAAATTAGCTAAAAGGTAACTAAGCTTTCCATTGATGTATGGTTTGTTAAAATAGGATACGTTTTGGCTGAGATACAACTATTTGAAAATCTTGAATCTGAGGGTGCAAAATCAAAATACTGAGAAAATGTAAAGTTGTCCAAATTAAGTTCTTAGCAATGCATATTATTAATCAGAAATTAAGTTTTGATATATTCATGGTAGGAAATTTACAAAATATCTTCATGGAACATGATCTTTACTTAATATCCTAATGATTTTTGGCATAAAAGAAAAATCAGTAATTTTGACCCATACAATGTATTTTTGGCTATTGCTACAAATATACTACTTATGACTGGTTTTGTGGTCCACTGCTACGTATTTGGTTAGCTGGGTCTTTAAAGACAAAGCCATAAAATACTGAAAAAATTTGGTGTAGGACTGCAAGAAACTGCAAGGAAAACACAGAATTAAAAGCGAAAGACAAATAATTTTTCCCAGGTGGCCAGGCTCAAAATTACGTCTACATAAGCGCCACTTAGAAACATTTCTGAGCATGTGCATAGCCAACTTCTATTTTCCTCATTATCATTTCCTACAACAACTTTGACATCAATATGTTTGCACAGAAGCCTATAATCGCTGTTATTATGATTAGCCAACGATTAGCGTAAAGAAAACCCAAGAGTTCAGTTTTAGGTTATGCAATGTTTGTTCAATGCGCAATAATGACTATTTAAGCTCAGCTCGTTTTCATGATCGAATATCACTGAGCAAATGGGAAACACATAAGTATGTGCACAATCACAAAAGGTTTTTACTATGAACGGGTTTGGCTTTTGCAGAGCACTTAATTTGGAGTAACTACAGGTCCGCGTGACACGCTGCTCTGAAGTAATTGTTACATGTGGAAAATCTGAGTGCCATAAAACCAATCACATGACCCCTGCCTTCATCCATGGCCAAATATTTGCTGTGCCAGGCCCTCTGGCCTTAATGGCTCAGTGTTTTTCTTACAGACGGGCAATGCGGCATGTTTGAAATCCATTATTGCCATTACGCTGAACACACAGCCTCAACGTGCACGAGTCTAATGACTCCATCTGTCTCTCCACCTATTTTCAGGTATTGGCGTGCCATTTACCTGTTGATATTGTAAAATTAAAGTCCTGCTTCATATAGACAATGTCGGGATGGAGGAGGCAGACATATAAACGTACGCAAAGTAATTTGAAGTTTAACTTTGAATAATGGGCAAGCGCTCTGGCAGAGTTTTTGACAGTTTTGCCAATATAGCATCATGTGGAAACCTCACAGTGACCAGGAACATCCTGACACATGTGCAGTTTCCTTTTAGTTTCCCGTCCTAGTATGTCATTGTGTGCAACCGAGAGTCGGAAATGCTCTAAAATAGTCCAGATTTTGTCTTGGCTTTCTGGGCTTCAACAAACAGCCACAAATGGTTCTGTTTAATTAATATTTGGCCCACAAAACCAACTCATTATTCTTCTAGACATTTGACCCAAGGCTTTCTGGAAGTGATGTTTCCAAGGGAGGCGTCGCTGCTCACCTCACACGATTCTCTGCCGTGATCTTGATTTGGAGACCAAGAACAATAAAATATATCATTCCGAACACCTTTAGATATCCAAAAACTTACAACATTAAGATTTAAGTTGGCGTCTTTTTTAAGCTAAATGGCTCAGTTGGCGTCAAACCTTGCATTTACGCTCATCCATCAAAACTATTAAAAGGCCATTAGTCCGATTAGTTAATGGTTAGTGTAGTTCTGAAACAAAAACTAAAAAATGAATGTAAATGTCTATATGGGTTGGGATGCCAATACTGAAGATTTATGGAGGGTCATTGAGTTTGGGATTTTTAATGCACCTCATCCAACAAAAACACTTTACAAATCTCTACAATGCAAAAGCCTATCTATCCTGTAGAAAAAATATTTCAAGACAGATTCTTGCTCAAAAGATGATAGATTCTCAGAATCTCTTTGAAATGGGGGGGAATATTTCATTTGTGTGACAGCTACAATTACATATATTTCTATTTAGAGACAGCAATGGACATTTGTATGCACAGGAAAGCTTTTCCACAGGAAGACTAAGACACAAGCATATTCAAACTCCTTTAAACTAACCAGGGAAACCGCACTGACTCACTGAGTTTTTCAAAGAACGCCTTCATTTGGTCTTTTTGTTCTTCTTCTGTCAGTGGCCAAACTACTGATTTTGGTCCCCTTTGGCCTGAAGTCTACATACACACACACAAACACACACCCTCTTTATTACATCATGATGGCAAATGGCAAAACCACAGATAGTGCAACAGCACAGAGAAACATTTTTGGAGGGAAGTTCACAGTTTGAATTCTTTTGCAACTCATTAACTAAAAAAATTACACAACCCGCCATCATGACGCAGGGTTTTCTGAATGGATATTAGATAGCTGCTAGCCTGTTCTGCTGCTAGGGTGATGCTACGTGGTTGTTAAGTGGATGCTTACTGGTTCATAAACTCCCAAAACGTAACTATATATACAATTTTCTGCAGCTTACAGCTGGAATAAACACTAGATGATTACAGAGTCAGGTTACAGATTAATAAACATTTATTTTTGCATGATTTGATCTTTGCATCACATAACCAGCTCCATATATATGGCTTTGCAAGCATAGTAAACTTGCTTGGTAGCGCACCTGATACACCTGGCTGGTACACTCAGGGTTGAGGCCTATGAAACACAAGTCATGATAAAAGAGCTCAAAGATTTATTAGAAGCAAGCTAAGATTGCATGGTTGCTTCAGAAAATGCTTTTTTTATCTCATGTTTGCGGTAGGATTTAGTGTAGGTGGTATGTTATTTCAAACGGAACAGAGCGATAAACTTTTAGCTGCATTAATCAAACATTTCATTTCCGAACTGTCATGATTCGTACAACACCTAATGTAAAAATCCATTGGCACAGTCACGATTAACAGTTTCAAAGAAAACTGAACAGGCTACTGAACTGAACCGCCACTTACTGGACGTTTCACTATCATGGCACATTTTTCCAATGAGCTTGGGATGCAAAAGAGCTTGATCCCAAAAAAATCCATACTTAGGGGTTTAAATGGCTAGTTCTAAACTAACAAATAGTCAATGTTGAATAGTAAAAAAATCAGAATGAAATACTGAATATGAGCAAGAGAGACGAGTGTGTGTGAAGCAGTGCTGTAAGTGAGTGTTGGCCTGCGGCTGGGAAAAATGTCAGAGCCATATTTGCCCGAGTGGAACACTCACACTCCACTACGTGGAGACGCCGCATCTATAAATGGAAGATCAGGTCTGTGAGGCAGAGAAACCATGAGAGAACGAGAGAGGGAGTCCCTCCACAGCAGCAACCGATCGCCCACACAAAATCTGCACACTGGCCGAGGGGAAAAAAACAGAATGGAAAAATTAAATCGTGCTTAGTATCAAATAGTAAATGCACACATAAAAGGAAAAGCATGTGCTGAATCTAATCAGGGAAGGATGTTGCAAAATCTGCCTAGTTTCCGCATAAAAGTTGCAAAGTAATGCTTCATCATATTAATAGACCTGGGAAAGTTAAAACTGGGCATTGAAAGACATGAGGTGTGTTCAAGAGCACTTTTGTCTTTTGAAATAGCCGATTCAAGTGCTATTTATGTGATATATTTAGTTCCTTCAGTAAGCCTGGTGCTCAAACAATGCAGAAAGCATGTGCATGTCATTCTTAGCGAGTCACCCAGTTCGCTACGCAACTTACAGGAACACAAGTCAATTCTTTTTTCACATTCACATGCAATGCCAAAGCAAATAAGACTTTGCATCTTTAAGGACCAAACTTTTGTTTAAAACTAGTTCAGGCTCTTATCATCTTCTAAGACATCTTCTGCCAATTTTCATAACCTAAGAGCATTTTACAGCCCGTGATTGACAGCAAAGCGTAAATAGTGTCTCAAGCTATAATTATGTCAATAATACGGCAGACAACTGTGCACTGTAAAATATTACTTTAATTAGTATTTTTGTCTTGTTTTCGATTACAAATAGCAACACAATCTTAAATCAAAACACATTAAGGTATTAAGTATGTTTTCGGAAAAACAAAAATAAGTTTGTTTAAAACAAGACAAAAATATCTATCACTTGTGTAAAAGAAATAAACTTAATTTTCATTCAATTGTTATTTATTTTTTGCTTCACTGCTGATTTTCTCATGAAGTCTTGATTTCTGTTACAAATATCTAAAAATTCTTAAACCAAGGTACATTAATTTGAAGGAAAATGACTAAAGGTAGCACGTTGTCTGGAAAAAAAAGTATTAAATTTAAATAAGTTAATGCGTAAAACAAAAAAAAAAAAGTAATTTTCTTTCTTAAGTAAACATATCTTCATTTTAGAATGTTCAAATATTTGTGTAATGAAAAATAAGCCAAAAACACCAACTAAAAACGCTCTTAAAATTAGACTCAAGTTCACTTGTAGCTGTAGTGTGTGCTTCGATCTTTTTCTGCTGCAGTGTGACAGTAACCTCCGTGACATCTATACACATTCCCTCTCTCTCCTTCCCCCTATTTCTGTCCCTCTCTGTTACTCTTTCACCCTCTTCTCTCTCAGAGCATTTCGTATGACATATGAGATCAGGCCACTTTTACCCGACATACACACGCACACACACACACACACACACACACACACACGCACAAAGACACTGTGATGGTCTTCCAGAGGTTATAACTCACCTCCGTGTTGTCCGGCCATCCCACGTCCTCCCAGCAAATCCCTGGCAGTGGTGGTCGGGCCATCCGGACCCCAGAGGAGGGGGTTGAGGCCCAGGCAGAGGCCTCTCATAGCAGGCATGACTGAAGCATCTGCAGGGTCACATTACAGCCAGGAACTCTCGGCCCCCTGCATAGCCCTGTCATTTTTCCACCTCTGAGGCCCACAGTGATGACATCGTCCCTAAGCGCGGCACACAAAAGGGTCACAGGGCCGAAAGGTGAGAGGAGAGGACACTAATAAAGGGCTATGGTAAACGAAAGAGAAAGTTTTTTATGGAGAGTGTTTTGTGTGTCAGAGCGAGAGACAGCAGGTGCAAATAACACACATACACATTCAGTTACTTGCACTGTAAACGATTTCATTTTGTTGGGTTGTGTTGCTTGCAACGCAAACATTTTGACAATGTTGCATTTAGATTGCAGTTAGGTTGTTTTAAAAGTATAAACCGAAGCAAGAGACAATGAGATTTTGATTTGTAGAAGATGTTTTGAAAGATGTCTCTTATGCTCACCGATTGATTTAATTGATCAAAAATAACAAAAAAAAAAAAACAGTAAAATTGTTAAATATTATTATTATTTTAAATAACTTTTTCTATTTGAACACATTTTAAAATGTAATTTATTCCTGTGATGCAAAGCTGAATTTTTAGCATCATTACTCCAGTCTTTAGTGTCACATGATCTTTCAGAAATCATTCTAATATGCCGATTTGTTGCTCAGTTATATAATAAATGCAAATACATCTTAATTTGATGCAGCTACAATAAAACAGGGGTGAAAACAGGGAAATACTCACTTTTGTAGCCTTAAAATATAATTTAAACACATTTTTACTACAAAATCGGACCAAACTGCAACTAAATGTTTTGGTTTAGGCTTTAAAAACGGAAACAAAATGTCAAAAATGCTTATCAGATCTGTTCTGTTCTTGAAAAAACAATGCTAAATGATAATAATACATTGCAACATAGCCATGCAGTGATGCATATGATGCACGATAGCAAACTAAACAGGCTTATCGGCTTTTAACAGGGAGGAGAAACTGCTTACAGTATCTTTGTTATTGATGTCAAAGGTTGTGCGTCTAATCAAACTCATTGTTCGGACACAATGTTGTTTGGTAGAAGCTAGTCAAACTAGCCAGATGCTCTTGCCAGGCTCTGTAAACTGCCATCATCCTTGAAGAAAATGGGCAAAACTACACAAGGTAAAAAAGAGAAGACAAAAATGATATTAAATATAGATTCAGTTGCAGAGAGGATAAAAATGAAATGCCACAATGTGTTTTGTGCAGCGGATTAATGGCATAAAATCATCAAAACTGAAACGAAAAGCAAAAACTTTCAAGACAAACCTGCATATGTTGAGTTTTGACAAAATAAAGTAATGAAATTGAACACAATGCAATTATACTTATAATTGCAATTGCAATGTGTGTGTGTGTGAAAGAGAAATAAAAATGCCAAAAAACACTACAGTAGTCAACATTTAAAGTGGATCAAAACCTTTCATCAGTGTTGTCCTAAAACCAAAACAATACCCGTTCTTGTCAAAGGACAACTTTGATTAACTTTTTTGATCCACTTCAAATGTTGACTACTGTAATTTTACACAACCAAAATACAACATTGTGAATATGTGACAATAAAAATGTTTCATCACAAGGTGAAAATGTTACATCAATTTAACAACATAAACCCATAAGTGTGCTTGCTTGCTGGGAAGTGTGTGATAAAGAGAGAGACAGGAACAGTCAGTGAAAGAGTGCCGGTGAAGTGTTGAGGTCAGGTCAGTATATGGGTCACATACTTTGAGCTGATTTATTACACTGTTGCAGTTCCGCTTTGATTCTGTTCATGCAAAGGTGAAGCAAACATCTGTATGGCGGCTACCTTCCTCTTTCTAGTGTGTGTGTTCATACATATATAGTTTAAGGGCAAACTGTCTCTCTAAGTTACTTTTGTAAGTGCATCCATCCTTTTTGATCTATTTTTAATGCACTGCATGATTACAGCAACAAAGCAAAGGCTAATGAGATCTGTGTGTGTTCAGCCTCTCTGTGTGTCTCCACTTGGAAGAAATCAGATACTCTGCGCTCTCGGCGCAGCTGATCGCATACCGGCCTGTTTCAAAGCGTCCAGATACAACGTGAACCCTGGCCGCCCACCAAAAACCGCTTTATAACCTTTATAAACACACATGCACACACAGACGCAGATTAAGGCCTGTCATTCAGACCTCGAGCCACCAGGACACAAATGTTTGTAGTTGCGGTATGACTCTAGAGACACGCACACAATGCGTCTGACCGGCCGGTCTTTCTCGTCGTTTCTAACGCACATACACATTGTGTCTGTTTCAGTTGAGACATTTGATATTTCGAGATGTACTGTCTGTGTTTTAACTGACATAACTGACATAACGTCTAAATTAGAATTCTGTCATCATGTTGTCATGCACATGTGTGTTGTTATAGTGACAAAATCACCAGTACCAAAACATCCAGGATGCACAACATTCTTAAAAATTAATTAATCTTAAAAAAGAACCTTTTCTAGAATAGAAAGGTTCCATGGAATTGAAAGAGTCGTTCACACAAAATTGAAAATTTGCAAACAATTGACTCTCCCTCAGGTCATCCGAGATGTAGATGAGTTTGTTACTTCATCCGAAGAGATTTGGAGAAATGTAACATGACATCACTTGCTCACCAATGGATGCTCTGCAGTGAATGGATGCCGTCAGAATGAGAGTCCAAACAGCTGATGAAAACATCACAATAATCTGCAAGTAATCCACACCACTCCAGTCCATCATTTAATGTCTTGTAAAGTAAAAAGATCTGTGCATATTTCTCTCCTGATTTAGACAAGAGGAATTTTTTAACTGGAGAAAGCAATATTATTGATAGAGAACATATATTAGCAGAAAGCCATGGTTTGAAGTTAAAATCATTAAAACATGTTAAAACATCATTTGTTTCTAACAAACACATAGCTTTCACTTCACAAGATGTTCATTGAGTTTCTTGTGGATTATTGTAATGTTTTTATCAGCTATTTGGACTCTTAATTCTGATGGCACCCATTCACTGCAGAGGATCCTTTGGTAAGTAAGTGATGCTAAATTTCTCCAAATCTGTTACTTTAAAAGAACCTTTTTTTAAGAACCTTTTGAGGAAATGAAAGATTCTAAGGGTGTTAAAGGTTCTTTATGGAACCATAGATGCCAATAAAGAACATTTACATTTAAAAGTGTAAATGAAAGACCAAAAAAAAGTACTATAAAGTTATCCAAGTCTTCTGAAGTCATTCAAAAGTTTTGTGACAGGAATAGCCCAATCAGAGTCATGATTCACTGATTATCTTGCCTTCCACCCAACTTTAAAATCAAACCTGTTTAAACCTGATTGATTCAAGCAACATAAGGGTGAGTACATGATGACAAAAAGGTCATTTTGGGGTGAATAATCCCTTCAAGCAATTTAAATTGTCCTTCCTGCGCTTTTTGCTCACTGTTGAATATCAACAAACTAATGTATTTATGAAAACATGAAGTAAATAGTATTGTAAAGTCCATTTGGGGCTGAAATTAAATTTAGGTGAACACAGACCTGGATTTAGCTCACTAATGTGTACAAAATTGAATTAAAATTTTTTTTTTACATTTATTTGTATAGTGTTTTTACAGATGAGGACATCCCTAAAGTGAGATTTTATCAGATTTATCTCACTTCTGGGTACTTGTCCCTATAATATAGTTAAGTAGGTATATAGACATATATATTCACATTACAGAGATCCATGTATATGGTGTGCTGTAAACATTCATACAGCTCTGTAGGAGTGTTGTGTACGTCTGATTTCACTGAGTATACATTAACATTCGACACACTTTATTTCAGCTGGCTGTTCGCTAAACACATCAACATATTTCCCTCTGCATGTGGCCGAACAATATATAAATCAAAAAAGTGTATTGCAGACGGTCTCTGAAAAATGATTTACTGTATCTCAGCGACCACCCAAGCACAGATCCCTCGCTGCATAAAAACATGCATTTTCACCTGCGACCGCTGCCACTTTGTCACCTCAGATAAGCTCTGATAAACTCTATCGCTCAGTGTTGATTTCATGGAAAACCAGCACTTTGATTGTGTTTAGTACCTATAAAAATCTGAATCACGCAACATTGAGGCTTGTAAATATTCCTGATGCTGACAAAAAACAGCTGGCTACTTTGATTCAGTAAAACGTGTCATGACTGACTGTGGTGTGTTCATTTTGTGAAAAAAAAAAAAAAGTAAAAAGAAATTATTGTGAAAAAAAGTGAAAGCCGATTAAGGGCTAATCTATGTAATTAATAAAATATTATAAGCAATATTGTGCAAATAACTAAAGGATTAGTGGGGAAAATCAAAGCTCTGCTATGGGTGGCAAAACCGTACATTTGACACCTGCAAAACACATTTAAGTCAAAATTCACCCCAAAATCAAGGAAAATAAAAAAATAAATAAATGCATGCAAAAGAAAGCATATAATTAAATAAATAAATAAACGCAAAAAAGCCTATTTATATAAAAACACAATAAAGTAACCCCTAATTCTCAACTATAGTGGAATAAAAATACATATTACTTAAAGTTTACATTATTTATACATCATGGTACACTGATAAAATATATTATTTACTATTTTATTTTATTATTTGGTTTTGTTTTGCAACTTTATTTATTTATTATTTTTCTTATTTTTTATTTATTTATTTTTGACGGTGTAGTGCTTTACTTTAATGTATGTTGATTTTAATAAAAATCATTGCGTCCAGACAGGATGAAGTCATTACTGTATTAAAGTAGTCAGAATCATTAAATTCAAATTCACAACAATCTCAAATTCATAAGATGCATTATAGTAATGTGAATTACAAAGTGAAAATTATGTAACAATATCGTAAAAAAAAAAACTTCTGTCAACTTCTAATGGCATAAATATGGATCTTATCACAACTAAAAAAAACTTGATGCTTCTGTTTACGTACACGGATAAGCACACACATGCATGTAAAAAATGATAGAGGCACTTTCTTTATAATTAAAAAGCTTTCAATCATCTTTAATGTGGGAACACCCAAACACAGAAACACTGAGATCAGCTCAGCCCTCAGAAGAGACACTAATCACATGTCAATGATTTGAACAGCCTGGAATGAAGGATTAGATGGAATATGTGTGGAATGCCTTAGACTGGTCTCATAGCAACACTACAAGACTAATCACTCACTAACACCCCATCACACACATGAGAGGGAAATGAGACAATATGCCAGACAATAGCATGTGCTAAAGAGTCCTGTCTGCACACATACAATATTACACACTGTCACTCAGAGACAATAAACTCACACCTAAATTACATCCAAAAATGGACAAAAACACTGAGTGAGATTCTTCTTTTTCTCTATTTTTACCCACTAAGTGATGTTGCAGCCAAATAGGTCATGATGAGTCACACAAGGCCTTTCACACTGAACATAATATCTTTTAAACATTTAAAGCCTTTTTTAATTCTTTTTTAAGGTCTGTTAGAAAATTTTATGGCGACTTCTTTAGCAACAGACAACAAATAGTAAACGGTCTCAGTGCTTATCTTATTATTTTAGTTTGAAAACTCCGGGGTTGCGTTTCAGTGCAAATGGACCAAAATGGGGACTTTCGAAAATGATGCCATTCACTCTGCGTATCCTTGATGACTGTGCAAACAATAACATCATTCTCATTTGTTGCGTCTCATTTAAGAAAAGTAACCATTAAATTGCAAAGTGAAAACTGAAATTACAGTATTTTTACAGCTTCTTTTAAATTAAAACATCTATACATGACTTATGCAGCCTGAATGGTCATGTGACGTGTTTTTGGTTGTGTAGTGTAGATTGTTTCTAAAATGCAGTGAAAACACCAGTGTAGACAAGGATCGTTTCCATTTTAAAACACCGGGCCTAAGATGTTCTCACATGATGTTCTGAAAGTTATGAACAAACATTCTTCAAGTAACATTAATAAAACGTTAATTCAAAGTTAACTGGTCTTTAATGCTCTCTAAACATTATTTATGAAAGATTTGTATGAAATAATTTAGTTTGTCTAGCATTATTTAAATGTTACTAAATGTTACTAGTTTCAGATGGTTTAGAGAACAATGAAAAGTAACATTCCCATGTTTGAAAAAATTTGAAAAATGGAATATTCACATAACACGGAAAAATGTTTTTAAACATTAAAAAAAAAAAAAATTTGAACATTCCGAGAACACTCAAAAATCTATGATTTAAAAGCAAACCTTATGATTTTATGATTTAAAAGCAAAACTACCCAGCTAGCAGGAAACGTTTTCCGAACGTTATGTCAAGGTTTTCTCAAAGTTATGAACAAACTTTCTTCCAGTAACATTAATAGAATGTTCATTCAAAGTTATCTGGTTTTTAATAATGTTCTGTAAATGTCATTAATTATACATTGTCTATGGAACGTCTCTCTGAAACATTTTAGTCTGACATTCGTCGAACATGTTACTAGTTTCAGATGGTTCAGAGAACATTTAAAAGTAACATTCCTATGTTTGCAAAATTTTAAAATAGAAAATTCACTTTTTATATTTAAAATAAGTTTTGAATGTTCAAAGAACATCTGAAATAACGTTCTCATTTTGTTACCAAAACATTCTTAGAACATTTTGTTCACTGGGTAGAGTGATAAAAAAATACTTTTTTTGGTAGTATTTCAGAAAAACTGAGAAAACCACAGCAGATGTCGGTGGAATACTTCTCCAGTCAGCTAGAATAAGCATTTAAATACTCAAATGACAGTATTAACCCAAGGTTTACAAATGCAGAGTGAAATGTGGAAACTTGACTGCCCATGATCAACTAACTCAAAGTATGAAAGTGTGGAATAAGAAAACCCAGAGCTTCACGACACTGAGTTTACTATTTCAAGGGTGAAAGCCCATGAAATCCAGCACAGACTCACGTATTCATTGTTAACTCAAGAGTCACAGAGATCCAGCAAGCATAAAGAGAAATGCAAGAGAGCCTAAAGAAACCCCTGAGTGTTTATTTCAATGCAAATGAGAGAATTTGTCTCTGTGTTTGTGTGTGTGGACGACTGTGTGTTTAGTCTTGCAGATGTTGATGGAGTGTGCGCTGGTTGTTTATACCATTTCCAAAATGTGTGATCTAAGAAAAACTGCTTGTTTATCTTTGGTGTAAGAAAGACGTGAACGGAGAGAGCGGTTCAGAGGACAGATCCAGGGAAAATAAGCACAACTTGTACATACTTAACGCTTGTACGGACACACACAGAGATGAGCAGTCCTGGGCTTCTCTCCACACTGGCGTCATTTCACAGATATGTTCCATGCTTACTTACATTACATTTGACCAAAATTCCCTCTTTCGTTCTCTCAAGAGCATGACATCAGCTTAATGCATAATAATTATCTTCTTAAACGAAACTGGGAGGTTGGAGGAAAAAAACAAACCCAGTTTCAAAATTAAATGCGAAGCTTTTCTTTGCCTTTTGCATTGAAACCCAGGTTTAAAAAACATTTAGCAGGGTAAAAAGCGGATTGAAAAACCTTACGGCGTGATTCATTGTTTGATGATTCATTCATGTAAGCACTGATATTTTTGCAGTGGTTTATCCCCCAGAAGTGCTTTTTAATGTGGCATAAAGGTATTTACACTGAATTTAAAATTGTAGGAAACAATGTATCACACGCTGGAATGCTATACTTCTGTTTAAATAAATAAAAAACTGTATTTGTTTTTATTTCCATGCACCAGCAGAAAACAAAACCTGCATGGAAGACAACAGCGAGGTTTATGGCGGCTCCAATAAACTTTGCAAAGCTGTTTCTACTGTAAATCTCTGAATGGGGTAAAAGAAAACTTTGGCTCTTTTAATAAATAAAATAATTAAAATTTTTCTTCAAATATACTTTTTAAAATATATATTTTACTGTTTTAAGGCAGCAATATTAGTGAATTTCAGCCTTTAGTATAATTCTGTAAAATAAAATGTAATCAATTAAATAAATGTAATAAAAAATCTAAATTATGACTAATAACTGTGTGATTATACCACTTTATACTGTGCAATTCATTGAGAAAAACCTCAAATTACCTATAAAATCACATGGTTCTAATGCAAAACTAATCTCACAGATCTGGCACTTCAAAAGGCACTCAACTCATAATTACACATGCTTAGGAATAATAGAATATGATTATACTGAATGTTAGATAACAGATAAAGCCTGATTTATCATTTTTAATATCTGAGATTTTTTTGGGGCAATGTTTGTTGCCCCAAGCCCTGGTTAATTTCTGACTTGTCTATGCAGGATAAAAAGGTAAAACTGAGACAGATGCATTAAACAGTAAAACATGGCTGTATATTTCAGGAAATAAATGACATTTCCTCATAATAAATCCACTTTGATTCCGGTTGGAGTGTGTGAAACACTTGTTTATATGTTTTACACAATGTAACAGTGTTTTGTTCAGGATCAAAGCTCATTTCTCACGGAAGGGATCTGAGTTTCAATTCAAAGTCACCATGCGTTACAAACCTTACATAATCTATTAGCAAACTTAAGCAAATTATACAGGCTGTCAGAAAACAATCCATTTGACTCTAAACTCTGAAAGCGTTTGTGCTTCAAGCAAACGTTTAATCCACCAAGCTTTAAATCATAAAGGCTGACGAGGATATTTCGTACTGATAATTGAATCACTCCCACTCTTTGACTCACTTTCCTAGAGGGCATTTCCTTTCTCTGAAAATGTTGCCAAGAAAATGTTAAATATGGACATGTTTTATAGGATTGATGACTTAATGGTGGTTAGTAGTATGTGTGAGTGAGCACACACCTAATCTGATGCTTTCTCTCTTTCTTTCTTTCTCTCTCTCTCTCACACACACACATACAGGTGTAAGACGTGGACAGATGAGTAATGATGCCATTGGACAATTGTATGTTCCTGACAGAGTGCACGTCTCTACTGTAGGGTGTGGACTGCCTCTGATTTTTAAAGACGCAGACCTTGGTCACGCCACACTGTTGGAAACGAGGGTAAATTCCAGTTTATTTTCAGCGACTTGACAATTACACATGGCACCAATTTATGACCGCTCGCTAAACAATAAAATCAATGTCAAGAACTGTAAGACTAAGCACTGTGCCTCTCTGATCTATACGTTCTAATGGATCTCAAACCAAATTTTCAGTAATTTGTTCCTGCTAGATGCATTTATGCACAAAATATCCAAAATAGGTAGTTTGCAAAGTAACCACGAAAATTATTTCAACCCTGCCACAGTAAGTTTAGAGTTCATATAATTTGACCTGACAGCTGATTAGTTATGGCAGAATGGCAGTTTTTGTGCCGTTGTGCGATTAAATTTACTTGTTTAATCTTTTTAAAATTTCAGGGTTCAGTGTTTTGGGGTTGAAAGTACGTGCAAAACATGGCAGAGCGCTAGCAGTTAACTAGCAAAACTAGTTACACTATGCATTATTTAGTTAAAATTGCAGATTTTTTTCTCCTAAAAGAGTTGAATCAGCAATATAATTGCATTTATTCATCACAAAATGTGAGAAAAGTACTTTTGAACTTAGTGTTTGAAACATGTGATGTCTGCAGAGCAAGACTGAATGGAAAAGCAAAAACTAATTCGGCATATTATCAGTAATTATGTAGACAGTGCATGATATTTTAATTTTAATGTTAATTAAAGCATGATTTGGGTGGAATTACATTGTAATTAAACCCCCAAAATTAACAGGGAGTAATGAATGAGGACATGCAAATTGTCTCAGTATTTTTTTTTTTGACAGTTTGTTCATTATATTAAATAAATGTGTAAATATTTAATATTTAAAATAAACAGTGTTACACACTAAAATAAGTTACATTTATTAAAACACTGGTAACACTTTACTATAAGCACACATTTGTTAATGCTTAACCTAAAATGAACTATCAATTTGCAATGTTTCTTACAGCATTTATTAATGTTTTATTCATGTTTTTTGTTCACAGTGCATTAACTAACTTTCGCCGATATTTCGATAAAACATTAGGGATCAATTCTCACTATTAATGAGTTGCTTATTAGCATGCATATTACTAGCCTTTAAAGTTGTTCAAATGAAGTTCTTAGCAATGCATATTACTAATCAAAAATTAACCTTTTATATATTAACGGTAGGAAATGTACAAAATATATTAATGATCTTTACTTAATATCCTGATGATTTTTGGCATAAAAGAAAAATTGATCAGTTTGACCCATACAATGTATTGTTGGCTATTGCTACAAATACACCTGTGCTACTTATGACTGGTTTTGTGGTCCACCGTCACATATCAGTTTTTGGCACATTCTGCATGACCATATTCTGCATTCCTTAATCCTAAGCAGTACCTAAACTTAACAACTACCTTACTATTTACAAACTGTAATGCAGTCAACCATTGTTAACAAATGAAACCTCACTGTGAAGTATTACCAAATATCATGACTAAGTGCAGTATCCAGCTCATTATATCAATAACAAGTCATGGGGACATGGCAACCTTCACTGAGAATGAACTTCCTTCTCTCTGATTGGACAAAACACATAAAAATCTAGGATTTAAACCTGCAACCTCCCGGTTCATGCCATTTAACTCTAAGTTCAACTGATAGGGTAAAGTTCACCGTTAGATCCAACTAAAATGACGGTTTACGCGGGAGACGTGAACCTGCCACCCTTAAATTCCTCCTCTAATCACAGCTTAAGTCACTTACAACATTCTTGGGGTATTTAAGTGGCCGAAGGAGCCTGTGCAGGTGGGGGGAGGGTGGCAAGAGGATTATCTTATATTTCATAGGTAGTGTAAAGCTGCTGCTCCTAAGTGCTTCACGTGGTTATATTATGTCAAACATATCGGCTAATCTAGTATGAGTGGAGCGGTGCTCAGGTTAAAATCAGCTGTTTCAAAACAAACATTGCAAACTTCCACAAACCGCTCTTAAACCTAAGCCTCATTAACACTGATCTATTGATGGCTGCCGTTCTGATGATCACATGGACCTGTCGGCTCAGGTTTAGCGAGATGGATGGGAAATTTCTGGAATGGTAACGGTTAGTTGAACATTTGTATGTTTTATAGAGTTTAACAAACCAAAACATTCCTACATAATGTTCTCAGAGGCTGAACTGAACCACGTGGTGGACACACTCTGGATAAAAATACAGTTTTAAAGTGGAATCTGAGTGATGCAACTCAGGCAACATGTAAAACAGCTAATAGAATAATCAAGCATTGTTTTTAGGCCTAACAGGTGACATGCATTTATTGAGAGGAACTTTAGAAAAAAATGTAGCTATTCTGTTCCTGCCTAGATGGAATGAACTTGTTTCTCAAATGCAAATTAAATTTCAGTGTGAATCGTTTTCCGTTGAATATAGATTCAACTGAAGGTAAAAGAAAGCAGTTGAAATCCGAGGAAGGGATCTTGACAACAACTGCAGCTCAGTATGAACTTTGAGCCAGTGACTTTGAACAATGTCATTGGTAAGTATAAACCCCAACAACAGGAAGTAGCAAACACTGAGAAATGGGATGTGGCTAATGCAATACTCTACAGTATGTATAAATACATTAGATACATGCAGGAGCACCAGTTTTTGGCACCTGTTTAAACTGAATGTGCAGATGATGACAATTTTCAGTTGATTCAAGATGATTGGACCACAAAATGTACAGCCTAGTAAACAACTAGCTAAAAATATATTTATTTTATACTTCAAATCCATTAACATATTTTTGACATATCACTTAAGACTTACTGATATGAAATTACAATTAAACTTTATACATACGAACATGCAAAAAAAAAAAAAAACTGCTGTGGTGTAAAAATAAATAAATCGTTGCTCGTTGTGTGCGGGATTCTTTTGTGACAACAAAAAACTCATAAGTCCAAGGCACTCGAATAATGTGAAAAATATAAAAAGCCTTCATTCACATGGCTTTAAAGTTAAAAACAACTACAACGATGCGTTGCGGCTAACTTGCCTTCAAAAGGGTGCTCGACAACGTTTTTGCATTCAGATGTGTTGTTTTTAACTTTAAAGCCATGTGAATAAAGGCTTTTTATATTTTTCACATTATTTGAGTGCCTTGGACTTATGAGTACAATTAAACAATTTTTTACTAGGAAAATTTCTAAAGTTTACCTGCAAGAAATAAGGTCGGATATGCTCCTGAATGACCTTAATGCTTCTGGAGTCATGAGTTATGCAAGAATATTGTCTAGTTTTAAAACATGTAATAAATAACTGGCTGATAACCTCAAAAGGAACCTAAACACTGAATATTGCAGTTAGGGCTGGGTATTGACACAAATTTCACAATTCGATTCGATTTCTATTCACAAGCTTGCGATTCGATTCAATATTGATTATTTTGGATACATATCAGGTACAGTATATGGCAAATTTTGTCTGTAAAATATAGGCTAAATGAGATTCAGCTGGTATTATATTATAATACTGGGTTTAAAATAACTGATTTGTACTTATATGTTTTTATAATAAAGTTATAATACTAACTTTACAATTACATTATATTTCTACTCCAACTCATTTTTTGAAATGTAAACATTAAAATGGTGACTTACACAAAAACATGACGGATTTATTCAAACGTAAATTAAATATTAAACGACGGTAAAAAAAAAATTATAATTAATATGTTATAAGGTGCATATATTTAGCAAATTCACCTCTCGATGACTAACGAGCGAATGTTTTTTTCTGAGGTAACTTAAATGTGACGTTATATGACATTGTTTACAAGCTATTTACGTCTTTCCGCCGTCGAAACACTGATGGAGGATGACATGAGACAGGTTAGGGATTTCGGTAAGTTGCACACTTTCTTTTAACATACCTTCAGACGTCCATTCATGTTTTTTCGTGCTGAAACTGGTTAAAGCAGATGAGATGACCAGTTTACGTGCGTCTTGAAGTGTGGCGTTACAGCGATCTGTCACTCCACAATAACAGCGCCAAAAAGGCATTTATTGTCTTAATATTGTAATAAAATGAGCATAATTTGAATTCGGAGACTTTGTTTGATATAAAAATTAAAGCACAATGCGTATTGCAATTTATTGGATGGGAGGCGCTAATGTTCCGTTATGAAAACAGGCTAGGCTAATCGATATTAAAACGATATTTTTTACCCAGCTCTAAAACTGCGATTAATAAACAGTAATACTAACCAAACAGCTATGCAAAGTGTTTTCATGAAATGTCACACATCAAGAGTTTTCAAACAAGATTTTATAGAAAAAAGGCAATATAATTTGAAAATAAATATGCTGTACTACAGTACACTGACACAAAAAAAGATGTTAATATTCAACATATTTACATAGAGTAAATAAATAATGTAAAACTCCAATCAAATCAGACCACATCTGAGAGCATACTGTTTCAGCTTGTTAGATCTTATTATAGTAGAAGTAAATGGCGACGTGGGTTTGGCCTATATTTACATTTGGCTGCTATATTGTTATTCAATACGTATGTCACACTGACATCAAGACTGTTTTGCCAAAACGTACTCACACATGCACGCGCACAAACATATGCACACGAAATCACATTTACACGGTTTGTTTGTTAGAGATCACACAGCACACACATATCTGCAGCAAGGCGGCAAAGTCAAGGCAGCTGGCAACACAACTCACTGATCAGTATTAGGAATGTTTCTCTGCTCATCTATGGAAAATAAAAACAGGATGAAAAGCAGACAGCAGTGGAGGTTTGCAGACAAAAAAGGGCGAGAAGATCCATCTTAACATAACACTGCACATAAATAGGTCAAATTAAATACAAAGAGATAGAATACTGAAAATATTCTAAAAAAAAAAAAAAAATCATAAATTATTGAATTGCTTAGGGGAACAGATTTGGACTAAAATTCCAAGACTAACTGAATGACAACGAAAAACCTAGCACAAAATCGTCATCTTAAATCCCCAGTAGTGTGGAAGCATGGAGTCTAATCACACCATCTACGTAAAGTGGTTTCCAAACATGTCAAAGAATGAATATCCCTTTAAGGAGTGAATACGACCAAAATCCTCTTGGGTTTGCCTCGTCAAGGTCATAGCTCTGGTGCAAACATTTACCACAGCGGCCAGCGGGTTTCCATGGCGTGGCTGTGTGACATTCCGACGACGGAAATAAGTTCAGTTTTCCATCAAAACTCCAGTCATTTGTCCGTCTCTAAAAACACAAGCATTGTTTTCAGTGTTCACGTACTGGGAGGAATGATTCCACAGTGCGTAGTGGACGCTGACGCATTGTTGCAGTCCTCCAAACGTTTCGTTTGCGCTTTAGATTCACATGAAAAACTGCACAGCAGACCCAAATCCAGTGATGTGTTTCGTTGAGTGATTTCGAGTACGACTTTATGCACGCCAGACGACATCAGAAACATTTACGCAGGTCTTTTTTCTGAAGACCCTTTAGCAGCAAATCAAATCCTGTGCTTTCAGTCTCTCGCTTCGCTTAACACACACATGAAAATCATGAAAATATACAGAGAGAACATTTCATTGACTGTTAACCCCCCACCTCCCCAAAAACCCCTTCACTTCATTCGCTCAATATCTCCGGGACGGAAAAATGAGACCAAAGTTCAAAGCTGAAAGTTCAAAGTGCTGTGAATAATTGTGAAATATTCCTTCATGTCAGAGTCCATTCTCAAATCAGTTCGGTTCACCTCCTTGGTTTGTCACATCTGGGGGAATAAGTGGAAAAATCACATGTGAAATCTCTATAATGTCTCATTTATTTACTCTAGACTGGAAGACTAAACCTTCTGCCAAAAAGGCTCCTTCTCACAAAGTATCTTCTACAGTTTCAGATTTATACAACTCAAACATTTCTCATTAAATTTTATCTTTAACTTTAAATTTTATTGTTTTCCATTCATAACTAAATTAAAGATGCAGCAACTGTGCACAGGGTTCGTACAGATACTGTAAAATGAAATTCCAGGACTTTTAAGAACTTTTCAAGCACTACATTTCTGATTTTCAAGGACTTTCTTCAAGGACAATCATCTCACTTATCAAACATTGTCTACTCTTTCAAATGAAAACCTTGGTTAATTTTCTTTTTTTTTATTTTAAGGGATTTATATTTGCACATACTTTCTTTTTCTTTGTTTTGTTTTTATACTGTTTAATAAAAAACATCAAAAAAAATTTTAATAATAACCTGCACCGAAGTCTTGATCTGAATCAAATAATTCGTGAACCCGCTCCAAAGTTCCGATCTAAATCAAATGATTCACGAACCTGCGCCGAATTCTTGATCTGAATCAAATGATTTGCGAACCTGCTCTGAAGTTCCAATCTGAATTAAATGATTCATGATCTGTGAAGTTCCAATCTAAATCAAATGATTCGCGAACCCACTCCGAAGTCCCGATCTAAATCAAAAGATTAGCGATACACAATCGGAAGTCCCGATCTGAATCAAATGATTTGCGATATGCGATCCGATTGGACCACTTCGAAACAGTGAATCATTTTGCGACACAATGGTTTAACTGATTTGGAGTTCACCATCACCATCACTACATGCTTTTTAAAATCGTTACAAGCAATGTTGAAATTCAAAATTAATTGGCTCTTTTAATTTGATTTTTTTTTTTTGTTAGTGAATTACTTGAAACGAATGATCGAAGTCACAAGTTTGAATCAATCGGAGCAGTTCCAGTGTAAATGACTCACTCAGTTGATTCAGTTTATCTGTTCTTCTTTTCGCATCTTCAGCCATGTTTACAAGACATTGTCAGTACTACTACTGGCTTAGCTCGCTAGTTTTGTTTAATTGTTGTTGTTTTTTTTTACTAGTTGTGAATTTTGTGTGAAAAGATATTAAAGATATATAAGAAAAAATTAAACGCTTATTTTATAGATACATTGTCTTTCAATAATTCAAGCACTTTTTAAGTACCTCTTTAGGAATATTGCTATTTTTAAGAGTTTTCCAGGCCTTAAATTATAAAATATCAAATTCAAGTACTTCAAGCACTTTAAGCATCTTGTATGAACCCTGTGAGCAGCATGAACATTCTACCAAATAACTCAATTTGAGTTCTATAGAAATAAGAAAGCCACAGAGCTTTGGTAGGTTAATGATGACAGCATTCAGATTGAATTATTGCTTTAAATAAAAGAGCATCTTCTGAGCAACACCTTTTGTCAAGGGACAAAACAAAAAGAGGAAGGCCAGTCTTGCACTAACATGTGTATATACACAAGCAGGTGTAGATGCACAAACACACCTGCAGGTCCGTTCGTTGAGTTCTAGTTGTCTAGACCTGCAGTCGGCTTCAGAATGTTTACAGGAGCACAGACACGTCTCGGGGTCTTGAATAAACAACCTTCTTCTCCTTTCAGAGCATGTAGAACAGCAAGGCTCACAAGGAGTACTGAAAAGAGACAGAATGAGAGAATAGGAGAAGGATTGGGGGAGATTACAGCTGACACATATTCATGAGAAATACTATTAAACACTTTCACCCAAACACACACACACACACAGGCACTCAGTGAGTCAAGCAGTACGTTTTTTTTTTTTTTTTGAGCCACCCTCGTCTGGTTCAACGGTTTTGCCCCTTCTGAGGGTCCGAGGGGGTTTGGTAGAGTGTGATAGCTGAAGTTAGGCAGGATGTGGCCATGCACCTGCAAGCTCAGTTGATGCAAGAAAATAATGAAAACAACAATAAACTGTTTCAGAAAAGCACACAGGAATAAAAGTCAGAGAGAGCGCAGTGCATGAAAATCCAGGGTTTTTGTTTATTGTTTGGATCAGGGTCATTAGGACACATGTACAGTACAAAACGCTAGACTCCTAGAGGAAGATTCACACTTATTTTGAGCCCACTGACCTTATCTGAAGCCAATATTTCTCTGAGGACAGGCTTATCAAAGCCACACATTTAACCTTGTCTTCAAATCACAACAATGTCAAAACCTTTGTACACTGAAAACATGCACAAGATTTTATTTCACCCATTGAGAGAAAGAGGAACGTAGTCACATCTCTGAATTTGCATCCAAATTTGATATCCAAATCTGTTCGGAGAATGTCAAAAATTCAGCGTGAATAATTGTGGTGCAAAACAACTACTTTCATGCTCTTTGCCTCAAATCTATTTTCACTTCTTAGATGTAAACCCAAACCCCAGCCCTCAGAAAAATACTGACCTCAAAATCGTTAGTCCCACAGGAGCAGACTGTCCCCATGTTCGCATTTCTTCGCTCTTTCATTCTCATTGTAACACATTTCATTTCCCAATTACTGGGAGAAGCACCAAAGTAAATGGGCCGTTTGACTTTCGTAATGCTGTGCGGCAGAGCTGGCTCGGCATGACAAGTCCAAACTCACAGCAATGAATTAAAAAAACATCTCACACAATCCGTCTCCTATGTCAGAGAGGACCAATGTGAGTAAGATCTAATACAGTTGTGAGAACAGAAAAACAGGAAGCAGCACAAACAAGTTTGTGATTTCAACACAAATATTGTGACAGATTAGTACCATCAACTGAAAGCCATGCTGGGTGGATCGGGTGAGTTTGAATGTCGGCTACCTCCTCACTGCCCATCTTCTCCAATCATAGAGCTTGATTTATTGGGGCCTGCGGCACAACGTATAGAGCGCAACTTTAGGGTGCCAGAAATAGAAATCCCATTCATTTTCTAAGACCTATGAGCTCAGAGGCCGTTAAGCGGTTGTGCTCTTGCAGATGGTGCTTTTTGCGTTTTCTGCATGAAAACCAACCATGGAAATGAGAACGATTCTCGTTTACACGGCTGACTATTTCCATAAAGCACTGCTAATGATGAAATCCAAGGAGTTTCTATACCCCCAAATCGATGTATATATTTGATTATTCTGCAATAAACATCTCATATAAGATGAATTGTCGTTGTATCATTTATTTTATGCTTGTATTCAATGATTTGTCAGACTTGTTAGTGTATTACGGCGGTTGTTTGGATTACATCATTCACAGTGCTGCATGGGATGAATAATTCATCTTCTCATTAAAGATTATGTTTTTCCAAACTACGTTCTTTGTTTGAATCAAAAGTTGTAGTCATGTGATTCATCTTGTTTTGGTTGAAGGCTTGGAAATGGTTTTTGAAATGAATGGAAAGTGGGTGGTTGCGCTCTACTTGTTGGCACCAAAAAAAGTCCTACGCAATTTGGCCAAACTCGTTAACGTCAATGGTTTTAGCATTTGCCTCGGCATTAGTGAATCAAGCTCTGTGAAAGCAGAGATTGGGCATGTGGTTTCATGGGATGGTCAGTTTTAATTAAATGGCGGAGGAGCTGATGGATTAATGGCAATTAACGTCCGACAGGAATGCACTGATTAAAGGAGGCATAAAATCTCCTCCCAAATTAATTTGACGACCAAGAGTGCCACACTCAGGTGCAGGTGAGAGGAGGCGAACGCAGAGGTGACGTACAAATCCCGCTTTTTTTCACGGTTTTTCTTTCTCTTTCGCTTTTGGCCTTTGCCCTTCCGGGGTTTTCTGGAAAGGGAACATGACAAACAAAGAAGAACATCGAAAAAACAAGAACTGAATCGGGAGTTGTTGCAAAAGATCATCCAACACAGTCAGATTGCAGTGAACGTAGTGCTAAAATGATCCAGATGGGAACATCAGCAAACACGTCTCTTCTTATTCTTGTATAAGTGCCTGACACAGCAGCAAACTCCATGGGACGTGAATTAGCAATTAAAAGCCAGCCAGGCTCTGGGGGAAAATTTGCCAATTCTTCAAATCCTCTCACACGAAGACGTTTCAATAAATAAACAAGGCATTAAATCTTTAAATGCTTCAGTGATGTTTGCAGGATTCCTGGCTGGTGCAAAACACTGATTCAATCTGAGCCAAAGCTCAACAGCCACTGATGGATATTAACTCTCATATTAGTGACTTCTAATTAGTTTTATAATGCATCATAATGATCAATCAGCAAATCAGCAGTATAACAGTACTGGCGACATACACGTCCATTTATCTTTCAGATAGCCGAGGATCCTGGCATATCACGTCACACACGTCAGGCAGCAAGAATGTGAACTTTCCCCTATCTCCAAATCACAATATCAGCACGAACTGATGTGCCGCGATCCGTATATGGTTATTTGCATTACGGTTGACCAATATGGGTTTTTCAATGCGTGATGAAAATAAATGGATTGCAAGAGGTCAAGTTGAAGCCGTTTAAACAAAACATCAGGACTATAAAGTTGAATTCAGGCTAGTTAGCTGCGATTCCTTTCCTTGTTTTCATAAGTCAAATTCAATCATGTTATGAGGAACATGCTGAGGAGCAGTCTCTGTGTCAAAGGGCCACTTGTTTACCAGAACCAGAAAGCATTTCAGCTTTTTAAACCCTAGAGATAACCTCTGACCCGTAACACATCAGCCACAAGATCAACACCCTTTGCAATATCGTCAACTTCAGTAAACTTTCAAACACTTCGGCCCGCATTCTCTGGCGAGAGGGAGTCATTCGAGAGGGGGTTGACTGACCGCTGCGGTATCTCTGAGGAGTGGAAGTCGCCCCATAAACAAAGGCACAAAAAGCCATCTTATCGCCAGACCTAAGGACACTTCAGAGATGACAAGATGCTCTCTTACCTCAGTGAACCTCAGATCATAAAGCAGAGCTTATAGAGATGAATGTGGAGAGAGGGCATTGAACTTAAGGGCGAAACTCACACACCTGTTCACGCAGCTCTTTACACACCTGAGGGGCTCAATTTAGACCTGAGTAACCAGCGTGCAATGACATGAAGGCGTCACACGGGAAGTGAGATCAGATAGCGGTGTAAGGGTCAGAGAGTATCTCAGTTCGTCTGCAGATGGCTGTATTAACAAAAGCAGTATTTCTGGTCCTTTGCTAGGGCTGGGCAATATACTAAATTATATAATAATGTGCAGTGTATATAATAATTTATAATAGTATAATAATTATAATTAGAATTGCGAGATTAGAATTGAAGAGATTGTCAGAACAATAAGATAACAAGTGAATATCTTTTTTTAATTCATGGCACAAACAAGCTTGATTTTCTTCACAATTGCAAGACTGTATCGCACAATTCAGACTTTTCTTCTCAGAATTGCGAGTTCGTATATCACTATTCTACATTTATATCTAAAAAAAACGTAAATAACTCATTTTAAAATTATTTTAAAATAAACAAGGCATGTTTTCCACACTATTTTTACATTTAGGAAGAATGCATATGCATTATTATAAGATTATTTTTATATTAAAGCACTGAATGCATTTATTTTACAGTAATATACAAACTGTTGAATCAAATTCATGAACTGATTCAGCTGAACTGATTCATTGAAATAAATGTGTTTGAAAAAACTTGTTTTAACGTTCTCAATCTTGGGAACACAAAAGAAGTCTAAATAGCTTCTTTAGAAAACATAACAGTTAAATAAAAACATATTTACAATCTTCTCTAAATGTATTTTGCTACCAGAAATATCATTTATACCTTCTATACATATCGCCCAGTGCTAGCTTTTGTGTAGTTTTAGTTTGACAATTGTGCCTCTAATGACTTTCGAGATCTAAATCACCTATTTGCTCAGTTCATGAGTTTAAAAACAACAATAAAGAGCTCCACTGTTCTCTCACGATCAGATATTATGGCTTTATGTAACATGAAACAAACAGGAAGAAAGGAAAACAGGAAGGAATACACCTAGCTAGAGATAAGGGTGACTGAGATAAAGGCAGAGAGATTAGGAAACGAGAATGAATGCATGAATGACGGAGGTTGAAGATGACAAAATAGAGCGAGAGCAGCAGCATGCACACACATTCAAAATCACCACACAAGAACAACGGCACTCACTTTTCTCTTTTCTCCGGAACATCTTTTTTCAGCCTGAAAGAGCAACACAAAAAAAAAGCGAGACGTTACCTCAGTGAACATGTTTGTTTGTGTGCATGCAACAAACTCACTCGTAATTAAAGACCTGCACACATATCAAAGAGCACAGAAGCAGACAAACGTCCACTTACACCCCTCAGTTATATTAATACAACTAGAAATATGATTATAGAGCAGATAAAATCTGATCTTTTTTTAGTTAGCCCTAAAAATAAATTCTTTTATTTATATGTTTTCTCATGTGGTAAGAACAGGGTTTGTATGTACTCTGTAGTAATTACAGTATAATAAGCTATAAAAAAAGGTATCTTTATATGCATGCATGCTAAAATGAGGCTTCTTACCGACACTGGCATTCACTGTGTTCTGCAAAACTCATGAAAAAGTCACCCTGATGACGGAGCGGTTTCACTCTTTTAATCTACAGAAGAAAAGTCATACAATCAGTGTTAGTGTTAAGTAAAAGCTGCATTCAATGCTCCCTAAAAAATTGGCTACTGTTATTCAGGAGAAACCCTGTTGGCTTGGCCAAAATGGGAGAGATAAAGGGTCTAAGTGTGGGAGACAAAGTAAGAGTGTAGGGTTTCCAAAAAGGAGACTTAACAAGATTCAGACGGATAGCGAAAGGAAATAAAATAGAGAGAAAAAGGGAGCAACAGTCTGGAAGTTAGGGGTCTCTGACCTCCAAGGTAATGTTGTATGTGACGGTAGGGGTGCATTCCATCATCTCATCGTTGCAGCACCCAGCACAGCGGGTGAGAACCACACAGGACGGTATGAAGATATGCTCTATGTCATCAGGGTATTCCTGCTGAATTTCCACCAGCATTTCCCGAGGACGGCAGAAAGACTTGTTATACACCTCCATGAATGGCACCACTGCAAGTTAGAGAAAACGGAGAAATCAGTTGCCAAAAGTGTAATCCAGCAGTTGCACCACTGGATGGTCTTTGCTCTTCTTCGAAGCTGACACTGTTTGGAAATCAGGAGCCCTTCTAGGAATTTGTGACTGAGAGGGGCGTCCATTTGAACCATGTACATTCCTTGTGTTGCACTCTACCTCAGAAAACAAGCTTTAAGTAGCCTGCGTGTGTGTTCTGTACAGTTGCGTGTCTCTTTTTTTGGCATTGGGAAGAAAAACAGTTAAATGAATCATAATTTTAATAAAATCCAGTCTGTTTTTTGGGTTTCTTTGGCAGAGATTGAGCAATCAAAGGTTTGGCAATGCTTACTCCAAATTATCCCTTGGAGGTTTGGGTGTTAAGAATTATTACAAACCACACTGGCTTGAGAGATTCTAATAACTACTACAAATTTATCAGAAACTATGCTTTGTCAGTTTGATTAATGGCAAAGCTTTTCTACACCCGTCCACTGGAGGGCGCTGTGCTCAGAGAATCTGTACGTGTCTAGTCTTTGGATGACACTATTGAGTGCCAAGAAACTTGGCAACTTACCGTCATATGTGCTTCTTCCTCCCTCCCTGGGTATGTAGGCACTCTGTAGAGAACAAAAATGACATTTTAGTCAGAAGTTGGTATATTAAAACTGTTCACTTGCACATATTGATTCACAGTTTCTAATCAAATGAGTCCCAACGGGTTTGACAAGTTATTAACCACTGCATTACCGCAGGTTTAGGATGATGCAACAAATTACCTAATTTCATTACAAAGCCGAAGTTCATCATAAAACTTAATAAGAGTTATTCTTTTTTTGCCTTGGGTATTTGGTTAAACATCACACACACATCACCAACTCAGACTCAAGTTAACTCGGGTTAAGTTGCAAAAAAATGATTTTGACTCCTAATGAGAGACTAAGGATTATAGATGGTATATGTCAATCATCAGGCTTTCAGAGATTTTTTTTTTAAATACATCAACCTGTAGAATACAGAAACTGCCAATAAAAAAGGACTTGAGGCTTAGACTTGGCCTTAAAAGACCTGAGACTTAGACTTGGCCTTGATAGTCTTCTGTCAAAACTTGACTTGAAGTCTGCATTTGAACATTTCACATCTCACAGACTTGAGATTTCGCAAAAGCTCCATGGAGAGACCATGTGCATTTCTCAATGAAGCTTTTTTTCTTCCATCTGAGCCTTTAACAGAACAGCTTAACTTGGGTTCTGTATGGTTTTACCTATGTTATTGTGAATTAATAGCTGAGAATAACGTTATTCCATTGCAGTAAGTACAAACTTCTCATCAAACTGCCTGAATAAACAGTTTTGCCCTTGAATATAAAGTTTCAAATTTCATTAAGAATGAGTCTGTCTGGTGAAAATGTTCTGAAGGCAGGCTTTAATGACTCATACTTCTACACTAAGATCTCCAGAGGCCGGATATGTTGGTGCCCGGTCCGTCTGAATCGCTACACTGTAGCTGCGCCTTTAAAGCGTAATAATATCACTAAGGTGGCTATGATAGTGCCTTCGCCAAAATCGACAAACTTCCAAACAGTTGAATGCCACTGATTGTGTATACAGTTGATTTCCCACGGTTGTAGCCTGTCTACAGAGTTAAATGGCTCAGTGTGGGGTGGTCCGATTTGCTTGTTCAAGTGATTTTGAATAGCTTGGCAAAACATGGTCAATGACCTAGCAAGGGGAAACACAAGGACGTCCAATATAGTGGCGCAGGCACATTGCATTCGAAATAACAGTATTTGAAATTCAAGCAATACGTCGAGTTGTTTCTCTACACATGCACAGGCGTATAAAACTTACCTTGACAGCCGAAAAATACAGAAGCGTCACAAGAAATAACTGGAGCACGCGAACGGCAAAGTTCATGATTGAATTTATAAGGCGAATAAATCTTTTCAAAACCCTATCCGATGATAGGCGGACTTTAGCAAACGCATTGGTGAAGGTCTCGGCAAGCAAGTTAGACATGAGTAAAGGCTTCTTCGCAAGACCTATAGGGGCAACAAGAATCCCATGTTGGTCCCACAACACGCACGCAGACACCTGAGAGAGAGAGAGAGAGAGATCCACGGCAAGTACGTTCTAGCGTCTCTCAGCTGTTGCCGATTATTTTCAGAATATCCAGAGATATGAGAATCCAGGACGCAGGTCCTCTCACATTGTTGAGAAGTAAATCAGAATTTTCTTCCAAGGCTATTACAATCCACATCACAAAAGTAATCCCATGCTTAGCCTGCCGCCCGTCTCCAAGTGCGCTGGGTTCATTGGGAACGCAGAATGGATCAGAAACTCACTCTCTGATACAAATCTGGGTATTGCAGACACTGTATGTTATTAGCGGAGCGTACAGTGATACCAGAGAGAGCACAAAGACGCTGAAGGGAGAATGCAAAATCCAAGTGCACTTCTAGTCCCTACGAATGAACGTTGCTTTAATTCCGCTTCCTGTTGGATTTGTCGTCTCGCTCTTGCCGTTATGAATGATCAGGGACGCCGCAGTTCCCCGGTTTTAACGAATAGCTTCAGCTGTCGGTCAGTTCGCCGATTGAAGTCACGCCATTGGACGAGACGTCGCTGTAGGTGTGGCTAGAGTCGTGTCAGCGTGGACTTCTCGGACGATCAGCGTTCAGATCTTCAATAAAAGAGATTCTCTAAAACGAGAATATTATGTTTAGATGCTTGATATAAAAACGGTATTATGACTAGTACAGGCACTTGAGCCAACAGTCAACTTATTGCAAGTTTCCATGTTGAATGGTCAGTCCTGGCTTTCAGCGGCCAGATATTTTTGAATAATGACTGTTGTCCATGGCGATGCTGTATAAATGAAAGCACCTCTGCGTATTTATCTAAATTCAAAACAGTTTACTTATACTTAAAAATATCATTAAAATATTGCCTGTTTATTTATTTGGTAAGTAGATGTATACAAAGCGGCACAATGTATAGTGAACCATCGCTACAGGATGACTGTACATTATCTTTTATACATTTGTTATTTGTACGCATCAACAGCTGAGTCCAAAAGTCACCACGAATGAAGAAAAAAAAAATGTTAATTTCGAAATGTCTTGCTCTTTTTTGTATAATGATAGAATGAAATAGAGCATAATGTATTTTTAAAATGTAAATAAATAGATATACGTGAATTAACCATAATAAGTAATACCCGCTGCGTAATGCTGGGTTGTACGTGCAGAAACGGTCTACAGTATGTGCGTAATCCCAGTTTGAATATCATCCGCATCACATGACGGCAGCTCTGACGCCTTTTTGGGGCTTCTCGGTCATCTGCAAGGTTGCGTGGAAAACGGAAAGACTGCTAGGTAATGAGGGCGTGATCACATGTGTAAAAGTGTGTGTGTGTCCATCACCACGTACAGGTGTGTGGTGCGCGCACGCGCGCGTAGCAAAGGACCGACTCGCTCCTAGAGCGCGCTGGACATGTGAGCCTCGGTCAGTCCGGCCATCTGGCGGGAGACAATACAATACCACCGTTCGGATTTACAAGACGACATCCCGTTTCCATAGACACACACAGATTTGCGTTGAAGTGGTGTTTTATTAAATATATATAGGGATATGTTTTTTCAAGATTTTTTTTTCATTAGGGTCTCATTAGGTTAAAGTTTTTCCGCATGTGGCAATATCACACGTAGGCAGCTGTGAATCGAGTAAACCCTGGATACATTTTCATGGATA